>JAOWBW010000240.1:395507-870433 GCA_026119855.1 Campanula takesimana
AATCCTAAACGTCAAACATAATTCAAATCCAACGTTCAAATGCAAAGACTAGTATAATCTAACCAAATTTCAAATAGTGCGGAGCGTAACTAACATTGAATTCTAACGGCTAGTACAACCACTAGCTCAACATAAAACATAATAAAGTCTAAAATTCCTTAATAGCCATGAACTGCCCTTCCTTGCAATCCACCTAAGTTCTTAGTCTTTACCTGGGAAAAATAATATAAGAAGGGGTGAGCGAAACAATGCTCAGTAAGTTCATACGGGATCTCTGTTGTTCAAATAGATACCTAGGTCCTAGAATTACTTAATCCCAATCATGTCTACACTTAGGGTCCCCCAATTTTATTAGAACCTTTTTAAGGTGCCCTTAGGATCCTTTGTGATCAGCACAGGTGTATTTCAACTCTTCAACAGACAAACCAGCAAGAGGAAGCAAATCAGCAGATCAGTTAACAAAGTTGCCGATCAACTCCATGCCTATCAACTTGATACACAAGTTGCCGATCAACAACATGCCGATATAATAGATAGTCTACACTGTCAGTCAGGTGACATCATTTCATCAAAGTCAACCTTGCTGATTGTCTCTATACTGTTTTATTATAAAGTAGTTTACCTACTCTGTAATGATTTCTACGCCGTCTGACACATAGCTACTTTTAGCTATACTCTGTCTCTACTTGCTTTTGCAGGTAACCGGTTGAGACAAAGGGGTCTTTACCCATCAGACTTTTAAGGCACGCGTATCTTCGCCATTAATGCCAAGGATACTGCATTAAATGCTCCTCACCTACCCAGCTGGAAATTCAAATGTTATCCTTCTTCAAAAAGCTAAGACATTAACTCCTCCTATATATAGAGGACTCAGTGCATTGAAGAAGGTTGGTAATTTTAGTGCATTGAAGAGAGTTGGTTGTTTGCAGCATTCATTGAAGCTCAAACATTCCTTGTCCAGATAATCATTAGATCATTTAATAGGACATACACTTGTGCACAAACTCTACAACACTGTTAGTATTCCCGAACTAGATTATTTTAAGGAATACGTTGTCTGAGTTTTCACACACCCACCTGAGTGAGATAAGTTCTTTTGAACTTGCCGCTCAAATACACTTGGTCAGATATTTGCTTTACGATTCATTAAACTATCTCTAGAATTTAGTCTTTGTATCCGGCAAAGCCGCTCTTGTAATAGACTAGGATATTTAATAGTGCTCTTAACCCAAATCCAAGTTCTGACCAAACTTGGTAGAGGACGTAGCAGTATTTACACTGTGAACCTCTCCAAATCTCTGTGTCCTCTGTTACTTACTGTCCTTGCCGGTTGGAACTCTATCACCGGCAAATCATAACTGTTCTTGCTGACTCATCATCATTTCCATTGACCAATCTCTTGAAACTGCATTGAACTTTTAGAAACTACTTTGTGTTTAAACCAAGCTCTCAAAACCTTTTTATAAACTGATTTTGTGTGAGTTAAAACAAGTCATATCTTCTCCGCTGCGCTTACTGATAATAGCTTGCAATCTGATAAGTGACTTTGCATTTATAAAAGTGTTTCTTTGAAAAAGTTTTAATTAGGCTATTCACCCCCCCCCCTCTAGCCTATTTTCCTACCAATTGGGCCTAACAATTGGTATCAGAGCTTGGAATTTTGAAAGAAATTTCCAAGCTTTGCAGCTTGTTTGCCGATACCATGGCAGGAAAAATCATGCAGTCATTCAACATCACCACCATTCCGTTGTTGAATGTCAACGAGTTTGGTGTCTGGAAATCTCGTATGATAAAGTATATGAACTCAATCGATGACCGGTTGATGAAGGTCATAGAAGGTGGTCCAATCATTCCGTTAAAAGTTTCAACCACCTACAGACCTATTCCCTCCACTCCGCTGACACAACATGCTGATCGAGAAACTGAACAGGAAACCCATGTTCAGATTGATGAAACTTTGATTGAGAAACCCAGAGAGGAATGGACCGACGACGACAAACTTTCTGCTGCCCTAGATGGAAAAGCATGCCACATTATCTCATGTGGATTGGATGACAAGCAATACAAACTTATTGACTTGTGCTCCACGGCTCAAGAATGCTGGAACAAGCTCCTTGCATACTTTGAAGGTGACGAGCAGGTGAAGGACAACAGACTCTACGACTGCATTGCTGAGTTTGAATCCTTCAAGAAACAAGATGGTGAATCACTAAGGAGTGCCTACGACAGATTTTGCGAGGTAAGTAATTTATGTGCTTCATTAGGTAAAGTTTATACTATGAAAGATCTTAATATTCGTTTTCTAAGTTCTTTGGGAAATGAGTATCATACTAAGGTCACCGCTGTTAGAGAAGTGAGAGACTTAAACAAGACTTCTATTCAGAATCTTGTGTCTAGTCTATTTCTGTATGAGAGAGAACTGCAAAAACTTAACGTTCTCGACAAAAATTTCAAAAACTTGTCTCTATCAGCTCAGTCACAGATATCCTTTCCTTCAAACAAATTCCCTCCTATAGATCCACCTCAAACATCCTGCAGTTCCAATACCCATGAAATAACCTCAGAAAAACCTATGAAGAAGACGAATTTGCCGCCTTCGCTAGGAACTACAAAAGGTTTAAAGACTTCAAAAGGATGCAGAAAGGAAACTACCAGCAACCAAAATCCTTCACACCACCATTTCAGAAAACCAGCAAGCTACAATAAACCCTCTACTAGTGCTACCGATGGAAAGAACAACAAAGGTGATCTGGTCTGCTTCAACTGCAGAAAACCTGGTCACTTTGCTTCTAAATGTCCTCAACCAAAATATGAATACATGAGGAAGTCATTCAACCAGAGACATCCTAAGTCTAGAAGCTTTGTTGCCGATGAAAGCACAGAAAAGGCCTTGCCGGTTTGGTGTGAAACTGATTCCGATGAAGATGCCGATGAAGATGAAGATGCCGATGTAAGTTTTGTCGCCCTAGATTTGGAAGATGCCAATGTATCATCCTTGCCGACTCCAGTCTACCGAGATCCATCTCCACCAAGAACTCCAGTCAAAGAAGAATATGCTGGAAGACCTCAACCACACTTCAAAGAAATAAGTGTCAAAGCTGAAAACCCATATGGATACAAAGTACACCAAGTGGGAACCTCACTCTATGGCCAGTGTAACTCTTCTCAATTCACCACCATCAAATCAAAATCCTTACCGATGACCAGAAAACTATTATTCAATGAACAATCTAGCATTGCCAAAAACTTATCAAAACCCATCTCTTCCCTACCTGACTTCTCTCCTGGACCCATTGCCTCTGCTCCTAAAATTTTAGCTGATCCTTGTCCTGAAATATCCAAAGCTGAAATGATAGAGACAATGGATGAACTTTTTATCGATCATGAGAAGCTGAGTAGCGTTCATAAAGTGATGGCTGCTGATTTCAAAAGAATTTCTAACGAGAATAGCTCGCTTATGTCTGAACTTTCAGTTCTCAAAAGACACGAGCTTGAGTCTACTTCTTTAAAGAAAGAAAACCTGGATCTCAAATGCCAAGTAGCAGTATTGATAGCTCAGATCGAAGATCTTGTGAAAAGAAACAATCATCTCTCAAGGATTGTTGATTCTTACACAAAATCTAGAGTTGCTGTTGAAACTATCCTACAGACCCAAATGTCACATAAGGACCAATCTGGGTTAGGATTTGATTCCAGCAGCAGTAGCTCTACTGAAACTTGTGCTACCGAGAAAAAGGATGAGAAAGTTGAATGTAGTCCTGTTAACTCAGTGCATAAGGATGCTAAGCCAATATACAGTGCTGTGGCAATGAAGTATCCTAAGAACCAGAACAAAAGGAATGATAAGCACAAACAAAGATATGTTAAGGTTGCTGATACTGAGTCTGCCGATAACGGTATTCTTGGTGAATACATCAGCAGAGCAAGTGCTGCCGATCTGACCTCCTCTGCCGCCGATGGACAAGTGCCTAAAAAGGTAACTGCCAAAGGTAAACAGAATGGAAAGAAAGGCAACACTGGCACCTTTAAACCTACTAAGTTTGTGCCTGCTCAATTCCCTAGTTCTGCCGATACACCGACTAAACAGAATGATATTCTACCGACTCCACAGCCTATCAGTCAAGTGAGATGTTCTAATTGTTTTGATTATGGTCACAAGGCTCATAATGCCTCTTGAAGCACCTATCTGGACCAACTGAGGTTTCATCCTCAAGTGGTGGCCAGATGTGGTTGCCAAAGAGGAACTAACCCTCGGACCCTTGAATAAGGGGGACCATAAGCATACCGTTTTATTTCAGGAATGCTTCATGGCCTCAACTGGTGCAAGCAAGGATTTGTGGATTCTAGATAGTGGCTGCTCAAGACATATGACAGGATTTGCAGATCTTCTTGCCGACATTATCGAAGCATCAGGTCCCCCAGTAGTGTTTGGTGATAATGCCAGAGGAAAAATCGTCGGTATAGGTACCATCAAGAGAGGTGCAGTTACTGTACAGAAGGTCTCTCTAGTGGATGGTCTGAAACACAACCTTCTATCAATATCACAATTCTGTGATAAAGGAATGCAATGCGTATTTACTACTTCCAGTTGCTATGTGAAAGACATTGCCTCCAATGAAACTCTTCTCACTGCCAAACGTAAAGGTAACATTTATGCAGTAGACTTAAGTGCTATTACTGGTGTTGCTAATGTTTGTTTTGTAGCTAAGAACATCAGTGAGAACTCATGGCTATGGCACAAGAGACTCAGTCACTTGAACTTCAAATATCTATCCAAGCTTGCCGGTTCAAATCTTGTTACCGGTCTGCCTCAAGTGTCTGCTGATCAAGCAAAGAAATGCAAGGCCTGCCAGCTTGGAAAACAACATAAGTCATCTTTCCGAAGCAAGCCCTGCATGTCAACTTCTAAGTGCCTCCAAATGCTACATATGGATCTATTTGGCCCCACATCTACAGCAAGTATCGGGGGAAGTAGATACACCTTGGTTGTAGTAGATGATTTCTCTAGATATACTTGGGTGGAAACTTTCAGTCACAAAGATGACACATATGCTGTTGCCACCAAGTTATTCAGACTACTACAAACTCAAAAAGAAAGCGATATCATCAGTATAAGATCAGACAACGGCACTGAATTCAAGAACAATGGTATTGCTCAGTACTGTGATGATCATGGTATAGACCACAACTTCTCAGCTGCCGGTACACCACAACAAAATGGTGTTGTTGAAAGGAAGAACAGAACTCTCATTGAAGCTGGTAAGACCATGATTGCCGAAGCCAGGCTGCCGAAGTACTTTTGGGCTGAAGCGATCAATACAGCCTGCTTCACCCAGAACAGATCTCTAATCAACAAATTCCATAACAAGACTCCTTATGAACTCTGGAGAGGCAGAATTCCCAACATTGGATTCTTCAAGATATTCGGCTGCAAATGTTACGTGCTATACAATGGAAAAGAGCACAGAGGTAAATTTGATGAGAAAGCCGATGAAGGAATCTTTGTTGGATACGCTAAACACAGTAAGGCCTTTCGAGTTTTCAATAAGAAACTTTTGAAAATTGTTGAATCTGTTCATGTAACCTTTGATGAATTTGATTTGTTAGAGTCTGACAAGGCTCCAAATAGTACTAATGTGTCTAGTGCTCATGAGACAGGTGAATCCAGTAATACTAATCCTGCAGATCAAGTACCAGCTGCTGATCCAGTCATTTCAGCAGAAGAATCAGCAGATGCTCCGTATTTTCCTTCATCAGCAGAACCAGAACCTGCTGATGAATTTCATAATCCGTTTGCCGATGCAAACTCTGCTGATCATCCTGAAGACAGATCTAGCCCTCAACCAATTTCTGTTATAAGACCTATTCCTCCAAGCTTTCATCCACCTCTCACTCAAAGTTCTTCTCCTACACCTTCTGCTGATCTTGATCCTCCTCTAGAATCCTTACAACAAGAATCAGTAGGACAAGATGTGCCGAGAGAAGTCAGAACAGTTCGTGATCATCCATTAGAAAATGTGATTGGTGATGTCTTTGGTCCCAGATTAACAAGGAACCTTAGTAGAGCATTTGCTGAAAGCCTTTTCTCATCTGCTATGGTCTCCGATATAGAACCAAAGAAGACTGAAGAAGCTCTTGCCGATCCTGGTTGGGTTGAAGCCATGCAAGAGGAACTGAATCAGTTTGAAAGATGCAAAGTATGGGAACTTGTGCCAAGACCAACTTCTCAGCAAGTTATTGGTACTAAGTGGGTTTACAGGAACAAATTGGATGAAGCTGGGAAAATCATTAGAAACAAAGCAAGGTTAGTTGCTAAAGGCTACCGTCAAGAGGAAGGAATCGACTACGATGAGACATTTGCTCCTGTTGCAAGATTGGAAGCTATAAGACTTTTCTTAGCCTATGCTGCCTTCAAGGAATTCAAGCTATATCAAATGGACGTGAAAAGTGCCTTCCTGAATGGAGAACTCCAAGAACTAGTCTATGTTGAACAACCACCAGGTTTTCAGGACTCCAAGAAGCCTGATCATGTCTACCGATTGAAGAAAGCACTCTAAGGCTTAAAGCAAGCTCCAAGAGCATGGTATGAAACCCTTTCTAAGTTCTTACTTAGCGATGGCTTAGGCTTCACTCGAGGTAAAATCGATACTACTTTATTTGTTGCCAAGCATAAGGGTCATTCATTGTTTGTTCAAATTTATGTCGATGATATTATTTTTGGTTCCACTAACGAATCCCTTTGCAAGAGATTTGAGAAACTGATGTAGAGCAAGTTCGAGATGAGCATGATGGGTGAACTAACATATTTCCTTGGACTGCAAGTCAAACAAACCCATGAAGGAATATTCATCAGTCAAGCCAAGTATGCCAAAGAACTTATCAAGAAGTTTGGCTTTGACAATGCTCACTCTCAAAGCACACCGATGGGCACTAACATTCATTTAGATAAGGATGAGTCTGGTTTCAAGCTGACCCTAGGGAATCCCATTTGCAGGCTGTAAAACGTATTATTAAATATTTATGTGGCACTGCTAACCTTGGATTATGGTATGCAAGAGATTCATCTTTCAATCTTATAGGTTATTCAGATGCAGACTTTGCAGCTTGTAGGGTGACCAGAAAGAGTACAAGTGGAACTTGCCAATTTCTTGGTGATAGATTGGTGTCTTGGTCCTGTAAGAAGCAAGCATCAATTTCCACTTCCACTACTGAAGCTGAGTACATAGCTGCCGGCAGTTGCTGTTCACAGATTCTATGGATGAAGCAGCAGCTGGTTGACTATGAAGTACCATCTCAAATTTGTCCCATCTATTGTGACAACCAATCAGCAATTTCAGTATCAAACAATCCGGTCATGCATTCCAAAACCAAGCACATAGACATCAAATACCACTTCCTGAAGGAACATGTTGAAAAAGGGAATGTTGTGCTGCTCAAAGTCCATACCGATTTCCAAAGAGCAGACATACTAACAAAGCCCTTGGATCAGAAAAGATTTGAATTCCTCAGAGGTGAATTAGGTATGATTGATTTTTATGGTTAAAATTGTGCTAACTTTGCTACTTGTGTTAGTCTGCCGATCAAATCAGCAGAGCATCAAATTATCTTGCCGACTACGAACATGCCGACAAAATCTTGCCGATCGAAAATTTTGTCAAAATCATCTTGCCGATTCTATCTATATATCTTGCCGATTCAATCATTTTGCCGATTCAAGCTATCTTGCCGATTCAATCATTTTGCCGATTCAAGCTATCTTGCGATTCAATTATCTTGCCGATTAATGAAATCAAATCAGCACGTCTCTGCAAAAGTTAAGATTCCTGACACATGACGTAAGCTATCAAATCAAAGGTACATCGGTCACACCATCTCCCTGACACGTGTGTGTACCTTTCTTATCCAAAATCGTGTCAAGATGTATTCCATTTAATGCGATACATCAGCAGGTAAACAGGTCATCATCACTTCTATTTTATTTTTGACTAATTTACCCTTTCTCCCTCTTACTTTTAACTGTTCATCTTACCGATTTGTGTGCGCATTAATTTTTGCGTGCGCACGGTCTCCGAGACAAAAGGTACAGTTATTTCTCTCCCTTGCCCTTTCATATTCTCTCTCTCCCCCATAACATATATAACGCCTTTCAAAATTCCATTAAGCTCTTTCTCCGCCATTTTTCTCTCTGCTCTCTATTCTCTCTATCTCTCCTCTTTCCAGATTACCAATTCATCGTTTTATTTGTTCATCTATTCATAATCTGGTAAGTGTTAATGTTTATTCTCTGCTCATTTCTAATCATCTATGGTTTGATTTGTCTTTATGTCTAACATTGAGAGTTGTTTGAGTAATTTTGCAGACAATGTCCGGCGAAAAAGATATCTACGGAGGCTATGTTGACTCCGACTACTTCAACGACGAAGCCGACGGGGTTTTCTTGAAGAATCTTCTTATTGGGTCCTTGCTTGATTCGTTCATCACCCCATCAGGAGTTAGTTCAGTATTTGTGGATCTTGTCAAAGAATTCTTCACCAACTCTTCAGTTGTCCGCGCTCGTGCTGATTCCTCCGTTATCGTCTCCATCAATTCTACTGTTTTGGGCGTGCAGATCTCTATTACTCCCTCTTCTATCTCTGAAGTTTTTCCCAATCTGGGAATGAAGGGTTGAGTGCTCTAGTTGATGAGCAGGAACTGGATAGGGCTTGGATTATCATGAGAGGTGCTGGCACAAGGCTTAGTGGCACTAATCATCTGAAGATTCACTATCCCCGAAGATACTATGCTTTGGCTGAGATAGTTGATAGATGTCTCATTTGCCGATCTGGATCCCACAGCAATATTACTGATGTGCAATTTGAAGCTATGGCCGCCATTGTTCTGCAGATTGAGTTCAACTGGTGTGCCTACATATTCAGGATTATCGCTACGGCTGCTGATAAGTGGGCTTCTGACAGATTGAAGAACAAGGCCAATCCTGGAAAAGGATGCCATTATCTGTTGATAAGTATGATTCTGAGGAGAAATGCCAATGTAGTGGCTGCCGATCGCTTTCCATCCAGCTTGCCTTTCAATAGGTTGAAGTTCTTTGATGCTAAGGATTGGAAAAGGATTTCAAAGAATGCTTCCAGTGCCGATGCCCCTTCTGTTGCTCCTGCACCTGTTGTTTCTAAAAGGAAGAAAAAGGCAAAGACCATTCCTTCAGTTGCTTCTCAATCAGCAGCAGTCTCTACTCCTGCTACTTCAACAGATAGGATTCTTGCCGATTCTACTCCTGGTGCTCCAAAGAAAAGGAAACAGATAAAGGTTGCCGATCAAGTGGTGACAAATAAGGTGAAGCTTGCCGATGAAGTTCCTTCTTCCACTATTCCTCCTGCTGATCCCAGAGCTAAGCTAATTAGGTTTGCCGCTGCTCATCTTGCCGGTGCTTCCCTATCTACCGATCCTGCTGTCAAGGTTGAAATTCCTGATGAAGAATTCACTGATGACTTTACCGATGGCAAAAGTATTGAGGATGTCATTGAGAAGCTCAAGTCTCAGACTCCTAGGAAATGCGCTCCAATCAGAAACCCAACTTTCCACACCTTCTACAAGAATCCTTGGTCCTTCACCAACAAGGTCTTGATCAAGAAATGGGTCTTTCCGATTGACCATCTGCCTCCCTTTATTCGTCGTCTTCTTCAGTTTCATGAAGAGATGAAAGACACTGTCACTCCCGGAAATCCTGCTGATTATGTTGATCAAAGGAGTTTGGACAGACGGACTGATATGTGGAAAGAGAAGTTTGTACCTCTATCAAAGTTCAAGCAGTTGAAAGAGGCTGAACTAAAGCTCAATTTTGGTCGGTATTTTGAATTCCTACCACTTTCCTGGAACCAGATCTATCTCTTTCAAGACAGAATTAGACAAGATATGATGGTTCAGGATGTATGGATTATCTACGCCAGGACTTTCAATCAGCTCTCTCAATTCACAGAGTTTGATCCTTATCAGATAGGCAGAATGGAGAATAATGAAGATCTTCTGACCTACAATGATGACGAGGCTCCTGCTGACAGTCCTCTCTATGCTCACTTCTTCAGATCAGTCAAGAAAGTCACTATGGACTTGATTGACAAATCCAATGAATTTCTGCTGAAGCAAGATGCCGATCGCCTAGCTGCCGAAAATATTGCCGATCCATCTGCTCAAGCTCCTTCTCCCAGCAGCAGCAAGACTTTATCTGATGCCGATGTTCATTCTGCCGATGATGTAGATGCTGCTGTTAATTCCTTAGTTGCCGATGGTGACTCTGCTGACAGTGATTCTGATGCTGATAATGATGATGGTGCTGATTTGCTTGGTGATTTGGTCTGTGCTCACAAAAACACTGCTGACTCTCCTTCCACTTCAGTTACAACAGATAGTGACAAGATGCCAATCAGAACTGTCATGACTAAAGCTTCCACTGCTGAAGTCTATGCAGAATCTGTACTTGAGGGTGATAGTAGTGTTGAAGGAAGGCATTCCGGTGATTCTATAGTGGAATTTCATGTTGAGCAAACTTCAGACACTCAACCTCTGATGGGTCTATCTGCCGACCTTCCTGCTCCAGTTGAGACAACTATGGACACTCAACAGTTGGATGTATCTGTTTCAGGAGGAGAACTTGCTGAAAAAGTGACTAATGAGACAACTGCTGACACTCATCTTACTGAGAAAACTACAGACACTCAGTTAATATCAGTCACCCCTGAAATACAGATTGTTCCTCCTACTGGAATCAAGGAGGTTGTGGAGTTGGGAGGAGGTGCTGATGATAGTACTCCTAATATGGATGCTGACATTGCTGCTAGTTTACAGTTTGAAGAGATTCTTATACAACCTTTGTTCAGCTTGCCGTCCGTTATCATCCCTCTCTTACCGGCTCCTGCTGCTGCTCATGCCGATGTAGATCATGCTGATGAAGCTGATCCTGTTGCTGCTCGTGCCGATGTAAATCATGCCGATGAGATAGATCCTGCTGATTACATGGTGGTTGGAGAACAAGCCTTTGTTGATCCTGATGCTGTTGATACTTCTCCACCACCCAGCTATGATTATTTTCTCAATGGGAAGGATATGATGTGCTCCAACTGGTACACTTCCAATGCATCTATCCCCTCCAACAAATTTGGACAGCCTCTCTTCACTGTTCATCCAAGGTTATCCTTCAAGTATACCTTAGGCAAATGTCCACTCCCCTTCGGCAAAGACCACCCTCATGTCACCAAGCATAAATTCTCTCCAGGAGGTTCTACCAGTGATAGTCCAATCTATCTTCCCTGGATTCTCAATGATGATGACATTGTTCGTACAAAGGGAAAGACTCCTCGGATTTCTAGACTTAAGAAGAAAGTGGTCTATGACCCAATTCGATCTAGACCAGGACAGATAAAGATTAGAGGTGAATCTACCCTTCCCGGTTCTTCTCCAACTGAAGTGTGCATTACTACAAATGGATGGATGAGAAGCTGCTTGATGATCAATGATCTGCTGACTGACATCATTGAAGTTAGGCATACCAATCCTCGTGGCCTTCTTTATTTAATCAAGTCTGCCGCTTTGGCTATGACTCTGCCATTATTCCATCCTCGTCAGCGTGCCGATCATCTAGTCTATACCTCAAGGCTGATGAATGCCGGGTTAATGACTATGATTCTTGAAGGTCGTGCTTACTTGAACTTAATCTTGGCTACCTTCCTTTCACTTGAAGACGGTGGTATGTTTCTGCTGCCGACTGATCGTGCCGTTATAGTTCATCCTGCTTTTCCTTTGCCGATCTGTCGTGCCGATGATTCTGATGATCTCATTGTCTCAACTTTTGTCCCTGCCGATTTCTTCTCTTCTGCTGATGATGCTGCCCTTCAATGGTTCTTACTTATTCCTGCTGCTCCTGTTCCTCCCTCTCCATCTCAGCCGATCTTGATCTCCTCTGATGATGAGATGATGACTGATGATGTGCTTATTGAAGATGCTGATCTGAATAATGAAGATTTTATCCCTTCAATAGTGCTCCCGTCGTCTGCCAGTATTTTCCAGCCGACCATCGTCAACAGTCTGTATGAGTATTTGAAGTTTAGTGAAGGCGATTTCACAAATCAGCAAGTGCCTGCCACTCGTGCTGATGTTGGTGATATGGCTCTTTCTGTTGGTGACCTGGTTAAGGATGTTCATAAAGACCTGGTTAAGCGTCTACGTAAGTCCAATCAGGAGGAGGAGAATACTCTGGTTAAAGAATTGAAAGCTCTCCTTGCTGACAGAGACGAGCGTATTATGGCTCTTTCTGAATCCTTGGGGACAACTCATAACATTCAACAGAATCTTGTTGATAATCAGAGGCTGCAGATAAGAGATATGGGAAGACTTGAAACCGAATTGTCTAAGACCAAAGCTGCCCTTGCCGAAGCTAATCTGAAGATAGCTGCTCTTGAAGCCAACAACAAGATGCTGTCTGAAAGATTGGAAAGTGCGCAGAGAAGACAGAGCAAAGCAAAGAGGAAAGCTGAAAGAAAAGAAGAAAGAGCAAGGAAGAAGGCTAGGAAGACTGAATCTACAAAGGACTCAACTCCAGCAGCAGATCCCAAGATTTCTGATCCTCCAGCTGCTGATCCTTGAGTCACATAGCCTATGATGTAGATATCTTATTGAAGACCTTCACAGACAAATTTCTTTGCTTATAAAATTTTTTATTGTGCTAATATGTTTTTCTTATATTTGTGTTGTTATCTGCATTATTCTGTGCTATTTCCTTTTGCAGATCATCACTCTTGCCGATTCCTTGAACCGGCTTCACCATTTATTTTGGTGAATCCACCTTTTGCATTAGACATCTAGTGTGACTTACCTTAGGATTTGGTTATACCTAGATATCCTTAGAAATCTTTTCCCTAAGATAAGTGATGTCTTTAGCTTTAAGGGTGATTGGACTTAAGTAATTAGGAGGAGATTGTTGTTCAAATAGATACCTAGGTCCTAGAATTACTTAATCCCAATCATGTCTACACTTAGGGTCCCCCAATTTTATTAGAACCTTTTTAAGGTGCCCTTAGGATCCTTTGTGATCAGCACAGGTGTATTTCAACTCTTCAACCAGACAAACCAGCAAGAGGAAGCAAATCAGCAGATCAGTTAACAAAGTTGCCGATCAACTCCATGCCTATCAACTTGATACACAAGTTGCCGATCAACAACATGCCGATATAATAGATAGTCTACACTGTCAGTCAGGTGACATCATTTCATTAAAGTCAACCTTGCTGATTGTCTCTATACTGTTTTATTATAAAGTAGTTTACCTACTCTGTAATGATTTCTACGCCGTCTAACACATAGCTACTTTTAGCTATACTCTGTCTCTACTTGCTTTTGCAGGTAACCGGTTGAGACAAAGGGGTCTTTACCCATCAGACTTTTAAGGCACGCGTATCTTCGCCATTAATGCCAAGGATACTGCATTAAATGCTCCTCACCTACCCAGCTGGAAATTCAAATGTTATCCTTCTTCAAAAAGCTAAGACATTAACTCCTCCTATATATAGAGGACTCAGTGCATTGAAGAAGGTTGGTGATTTTAGTGCATTGAAGAGAGTTGGTTGTTCGCAGCATTCATTGAAGCTCAAACATTCCTTGTCCAGATAATCATTAGATCATTTAATAGGACATACACTTGTGCACAAACTCTACAACACTGTTAGTATTCCCGAACTAGATTATTTTAAGGAATACGTTGTCTGAGTTTTCACACACCCACCTGAGTGAGATAAGTTCTTTTGAACTTGCCGCTCAAATACACTTGGTCAGATATTTGCTTTACGATTCATTAAACTATCTCTAGAATTTAGTCTTTGTATCCGGCAAAGCCGCTCTTGTAATAGACTAGGGATATTTAATAGTGCTCTTAACCCAAATCCAAGTTCTGACCAAACTTGGTAGAGGACGTAGCAGTATTTACACTGTGAACCTCTCCAAATCTCTGTGTCCTCTGTTACTTACTGTCCTTGCCGGTTGGAACTCTATCACCGGCAAATCATAACTGTTCTTGCTGACTCATCATCATTTCCATTGACCAATCTCTTGAAACTGCATTGAACTTTTAGAAACTACTTTGTGTTTAAACCAAGCTCTCAAAACCTTTTTATAAACTGATTTTGTGTGAGTTAAAACAAGTCATATCTTCTCCGCTGCGCTTACTGATAATAGTTTGCAATCTGATAAGTGACTTTGCATTTATAAAAGTGTTTCTTTGAAAAAGTTTTAATTAGGCTATTCACCCCCCCCCCTCTAGCCTATTTTCCTACCAATTGGGCCTAACAATCTCTCCGGGTACTAAGGAGAGATGACCGAAAGAACGGAGCCAAACAACATTATTCAATGAAAGGCTAATATTAATAATCTTAACTGCATGTAACAAACACAGTTATCAATTCAAGGAATTATGGTCCTAGTTCAATCCGTCAATTCCAGAGTTTCAAACACCTTTTCAGGGTGTCACACCTTTTCAGGGTGTTAAGAGAATAAGAGACCTTACACCTTTTCAGGGTGTTAAGAGAATAAGAGACCTTACACCTTTTCAGGGTGCTCCCTTATTTAGGTATATCATGATAACCAAGCTACTTTCTCATGTAGCAATTTAAAAGTCTAAGTTCTTTTCTATCAAACTAGACTTATTCGTAATTAGTCCTTTTCAATCAGACTAATCCAACCGCACCTATTTCAATTAGATACAGTTATAGTTCATAGTATTCTAGGTACAAGAATACTTAAGGCAAATAATTAAATAATAATTATTTAATTACTAATAAAATAGAGCCTAGATTTCGGGTCGTGACACAATTCGTTTGGATACCCATTGAACAAAATACATCAAGGGTAAGATAATCAAAAGACGTTCAACAACATCAGAGTTCAAATGCTACGGACCATGGGTAGCTACACTTGAAAGAAATAAGGAAGATCCTACATAAAAGGATGAATCATCAAAGTACTTAAGGAACGTAATCCCTTACCTTGGCTTTGCGTTATTCTTCTTAGCAAACCTTGCGCAAGGATCTACAATCATGCACAAAATATTTCTTAGGACAAGTAATACTATTTTACTCCGTCCCCAAAATACTTTACTTTAATTTACTTCTTAACCTTATGAGTTTATGTTCTTAAACCCCTTATTAAGGTTGATAGTCAATCTAGGGTTTGTTCTACCCATTAATCGCATTCCCAACATACCTTCTTTGATTTACTAAAATACCCCTAGGGTTTCAATGTCTCCAATCACAATTATTATGTTTTAGGATTTCATCAATCACATGAAAACACTATTCCCAGCTTAGTTCACTATTCACAGCATAAATTACTATTCTCCGATTACTATTCACAACTCTTTAATCCCAGATTACTATTCATTAATCCCAGATTACTATTCATTAATCCCAGATTACTATTCACAGCTTTCGTACACACACTGTTTTCACCTTTTAAAACACACACTCTGTACGCATAACACACACACGCACATACACTGCACGCATAACACACACACAGAGTACGCATAATACACACACACACAGCATGCATAACACACACACACAGCATGCATAACACACACACACACGACACACACATACGCACTGCCCACCACACACGCACATAACACACACACACACCATGATTATCAAGAACCCTAATCAAATCCCCCCCCCCTTTTAATCTCATTATAAACCCTAGTTCATCATAGTGGTTAGGGTTTCCAATCCATATTCAATATTAACTAGGTGACTAAACGTAGAAGTCGGGGTTTAGGGAGAAGGGTTTTACCTTGGACAATCTCTTCTCTTCTTCTTCTTTCTCTCTTGCGCGACCTCTCTCCCTCTGCGCTCTCTGGCTTGCGGCGCCCCTCTCTCTCCCAATCTCTTCTTTTCTCTTTTGCGGTGGAATAATCATAGGGTTAGGGATTAAAAGGTTTATATACTTACTAGGGTTCTCCACTCCTAAAATAAAAAGGACTCCTAATCTTAATCGGGTTTTGACTAACTTGGGCCCAATGTTTTAATCCAACTCATTCTCTTAATAAAATTAATTAAGCCCAACTTAATAAATAAAAAAAAATTAACCAAAAATAAAATAATTGGCCTAAAGTGGCCGGTTATTACACAGACGGTCCTCATTTTCAACACTTGCACTTGCATTGGGCTCACGCCCCGTAGCATGCGCGAAGAGACTGTCCAAACACCAAACAATGGTTGGACGGTTTCTCATGATGCAAAAAGGACACTGCAAATAGCCACTATCATTGAGAATACGAAGTTGACCGTATGGGCCACTCATATCTTCCATATGCCGAGCAATCTTTGTTCGTCCGACGACTTCTTCTTCGGAAGACTCCTCCTCGCATGGGGGGTGGGGTTGCGGTTGCGAATGGAGTTGGGGTTGGGGTTACGGTTAGATTTGGGGTTGGGGTGGGGGTGGTTGTTGGGGTTGTCCATGGTTCGCTCCGCTGAGTTCCATTTGTATGTGGTTTAAGTAAAGAACTTTGATTGGTTGTGAGGAAAGGTTTCAGTTGGCTTAAGCTATTTATAGGGATACATGAAGTGCCTGGTGGGGATCCATTTATATGGTTTCATTTATAATTTTTTTTTTTATTGCTGTTTTCAGGGCTAGTTTCGATTACTACGTTTTACTTTATCTCACAACATATTATAATCATCCCAAACATATCCAAAATATTTGAGGTATAATTTTAGAATGTTGAGAAATTACAATTTATTAGTATTAGAGTAGTTGGAGTGATTCCCTAATAAATGTGTGGTTTTGTTTTCTCATTAAACAAAAAAAATGTGTCGCCTTGTGTAAATAAATTAGTTTAATTTGTTTATAACATATAGTTAAATGCAAAGAATTGTAATACTTGAAGTTGGTTGCTTTCATGCGATGGGTGCATGGAAAATATGAATTAAAAAAAATGAAAGACGGTTCAAATTTAATAAAATTGGTTTTGCTTGCTCTATAAAAATTAGACTTGTGTAATTTGTTATGTTACTGCATACGTAAGATCCATAAAAGTAGGCTAACTTTGGAAAAGTAACAGATGGCTCCTTGTGGGAACCACAAAGAGCTGTTGGCTCCTCTAACCCATACATAATTAGGGTTTGGTTGGAAAAAAATCAGGTTTTCCCAATGTGTTCCAATTCCAACTTTAAGTACACGGACGAGCACGCTTGAGTGGACTTGATTGTCTAAAATGCTGGCATGAAATGACTGCACCATGTAAAAGTCAGGCATGGGCTGTAAAATGTGAAATTCAAAGAATCTACTGCAAATCGATGCAGTTGGCTCCTGCAACCTATTGTAAAGTTACCTCCTTTAGGAGCTACCGCATAGTTACCCTCATAGGGGGATCTAAGCGTCTATTCCCAATGTTTTTGTCTCTAGTACACACATAAGAACGTGTGAGTTGACTGCACCATGTGAAATCCAGACAGAGGTTGTAAAAGTAAAAGTTGAATGACTGGACTGGACTGGACAATGTCAATCTAAAAGTTGGTTGATGTTACTGGGTAATCGTTCGGAAATATTTATATGTGATTTGCATAATTTAGTTTCCGTAGTAAACTACTCACATTTTTCGTTTAGTGTGCATGTTCCCATACAATTTTGTTACTGGGTAATCATTCGAAACTATTTATATGTGATGTCAGTAATTTAGTTTTAGTAGTAAAATGTTTTTATGCTTTCTTTTATAATTTTTTGTTTTACTGTTTTCAGGGCTAATTTCGATTACTACGTTTACTTTATCTCACAACATATTATAATCATCCCCAACATATCCAAAATATTTGAGGTATAATTTTCGAATGTTGAGAAATTACAATTTATTAGTATTAGAGTAGGTGGTGTGATTCCCTAATAAATGTGTGGTTTTGTTTTCTCATTAAACAAAAAAAATGTGTTGCTTTGTGTAAATAAATTAGTTTAATTTGTTTATAACATATAGTTAAATGCAATGAATCGTAATACTTGGAGTTGGTTGCTTTCATGCGATGGGTGCATGGAAAATATGAATTAAAAAAAATGAAAGACGGTTTAAATTTAATAAAATTGGTTTTGCTTGCTCTATAAAAATTAGACTTGTGTAATTTGTCGTGTTACTGCATACGTAAGATCCATAAAAGTAGTCTCACTTTGGAAGAGTAACAAATGGCTCCTTGTGGGAACCACAAGGAGCTGTTGGCTCCTCTAACCCATACATAATTAGGGTTTGGTTGGAAAAGAAATCGGGTTTTCCCAATGTGTTCCAATTCCAACTTTAAGTACAAAGACGGGCACGCTTGAGTGGACTTAATTGTCTACAACGCTGGCATGAGATGACTGCACCATGTAAAAGTCAGATATGGGCTGTAAAATGTGAAATTCAAAGAATCTATTGCAAATCGGTGCAGTTGGCTCATGCAACCTATTGTAAAGTTACCTCCTTTAGGAGCTACCGCATAGTTACCCTCGTAGGGGGAGCTAAGCGTCTATTCCCAACGTTTTTGCCTCTTGTACACACATAAGAACGCGTAAGTTGACTGCACCATGTGAAATCCAGACATAGGTTGTAAAAGTAAAAGTTGAATGACTGGACTGGACTGGACAATGTCAATCTAAAAGTTGGTTGATGTTACTGGGTAATCGTTCGGAAATATTTATATGTGATGTGCATAATTTAGTTTCTGTAGTGAACTACTCACATTTGTCGTTTAATGTGCATGTTCCCATACAATTTTGTTACTGGGTAATCGTTCGAAATTATTTATATGTGATGTCAGTAATTTAGTTTTAGTAGTAAAATGTTTTTATGGTTTCTTTTATAATTATTTGTTTTGCTGTTTTCAGGGCTAGTTTCGATAACTACGTTTTACTTTATCTCACAACATATTATAATCATCCCCAACATATCCAAAATATTTTAGGTATAATTTTAGAATGTTGAGAAATTACAATTTATTAGTATTAGAGTAGGTGGTGTGATTCCCTAATAATTGTGTGGTTTTGTTTTCTCATTAAACAAAAAAAAAAAAAATGTGTCGCTTTATGTAAATAAATTAGTTTAATTTGTTTATAACATATAGTTAAATGCAATGAATCGTAATACTTAAGAGTGATTATTGTTACGCATTAACCGCAAAAATAACTCAATTTTGTTTGCCAATGAATGTGCTGGTACGTATCACTATCATGTCCGTGGAACACCGAACATGTTCAGTGTATCTCGGTCATGATTAGGTTATTGGTCGTGCAAACCAGCAGTAGTAGCATGATATCCTCTCTAACGACTATCGATTTGACTGGCTATATAATTCATGTACGACAAGTATTTTTCTCTAGACACTAGGTTACGCGTCTCACAATCAAAGTTACTGACCGAGGTATTTGGCTCGACTCCACAAGTGAAGTAGGCGTGACTGTAGTAGATAATATAAACAGGGGACAAGGAATGTCAAACTGAAAGATGGCCGATGTTACTGGGCAACAGTTCTACATTATTTACATGTGGTGTGCATAATTTAGTTTGGACAGTAAACTACTCGCATTCGTCTCGATAAATGTGCATGTCCCAGTACAATTTCAAGGAAAATCAGCGTTGAGAGTGATTATTATTACGCATTAACAGCAAAAATAACTCAATTCTGTTTGCCAATGAATATGCTGGTACGTATCACTATCATGTCCATGGAACACCGAACATGTTCGGTGTATCTCGGTCATGATTAGGTTAATGGTCGTGTAAAACAGCAGTAGTATCATGATATCCTCTCTAACGACAATCGATTTGACTGGCTATAAAATACATCTACGACAAGTGTTTGTTCTCTAAACACTAGGTCACACATCTCACAATCAAAGTTATTGACCGAGGTATTTGGCTCGACTCCACAAGTAAAGTAGGCGTGACTGTAGTAGATAATATAAATAGGGGACAAGGAATGTCAAACTGAAAGATGGCCGATGTTATTGGGCAACCGTTCTACATTATTTACATGTGGTGTGTATAATTTAGTTCGGGCAGTAAACTACTCGCATTCGTCTCGGCAAATGTGCATGTCCCAATACAATTTCAAGGAAAATCAGCATTGAGAGTGATTATTATTACACATTAATCGCAAAAATAACTCAATTCTGTTTGCCAATAAATGTGATGGTACGTATCACTATCATGTCCGCGGAAGACCGAACATGTTCCGTGTATCTCGGTCATGATTAGGTTAACGGTCGTGCAAAACAACAGTAGTATCATGATATCCTCTCTAACGACAATCGATTTGACTGGCTATATAATACATCTACGACAATTGTTTGTTCTCTAAACACTAGGTCACACGTCTCACAATCAAAGTTACTGACCGAGGTATTTGGCTCGACTCCACAAGTCAAGTAGGCGTGACTGTAGTAGATAATATAAATAGGGGACAAGGAATGTCAAACTGAAAGATGGCCGATGTTACTGGGCAACCGTTCTACATTATTTACATGTGGTGTGCATAATTTAGTTAGGGCAGTAAACTACTCGCATTCGTCTCGGCAAATGTGCATGTCCCAGTACAATTTCAAGGAAAACAGCGTTAAGAGTGGTTATTGTTTCGCATTAACCGCAAAAATAACTCAATTCTGTTTGCCAATGAATGTGCTGGTACGTATCACTATCATGCCCGTGGAACCCCGAACATATTCGGTGTAACTCGGTCATGATTAGGTTAACGGTCGTGCAAAACAACAATAGTAGCATGATATCCTCTCTAACGATTTGACTGGCTATATAATATATCTACGACAAGTATTTGTTCTTCAGACACTAGGTCACGCGTCTCACAATAAAAGTTACTGACCGAGGTATTTGGCTAGACTCCACAAGTGAAGTAGGCGTGACTGTAGTAGATAATATAAACAGGGGACAAGGAATGTCAAAATGAAAGATGGCCGATGTTACTGGGCAACCGTTCTACATTATTTACATGTGGTGTGCATAATTTTGTTCGGGCAATAAACTACTCGCATTCGTCTCGGCAAATGTGCATGTCCCAATACAATTTCAAGGAAAAGCAGCGTTAAGAGTGATTATTGTTACGCATTAACCGCAAATATAACTCAATTCTGTTTGTCAATGAATGTGCTGGTACGTATCACTATCATCTCCGTGGAACACCGAACATGTTCGGTATATCTCGGTCATGATTAGGTTAACGGTCGAGCAAAACAGCAGTAGTAGCATGATATCCTCTCTAACGACAATCGATTTGACTAGCTATATAATACATCTATGACAAGTATTTGTTCTCTAGACATTAGGTCACGCGTCTCACAATCAAAGTTACTGACTGAGGTATTTGGCTCGACTCCACAAGTGAAGTAGGCATGACTGTAGTAGATAATATAAACAGGGGACAAGGTATGTCAAACTGAAAGATGGCCGATGTTACTGGGCAACCGTTCTAAGATAGAAGCCATAGTGGATTGGAAGAGACCCGAGACAGTGACCGAGATTAGAAGTTTTCTGGGTTTAGCCGGGTATTACAGAAGGTTTATAGAAGGGTTTTCGAGGATTGCTACCCCGATGACTCAGTTGACCCGGAAGAATGTACCGTTTGTGTGGAGTGGAAAATGTCAAAATAGCTTTGATGAATTAAAGAAGAGATTAACTACGGCTCCTATTCTTGCGTTACCAAATGGAAATGATGATTTAATAATTTACAGTGATGCTTCGAAAGAGGGTTTGGGTTGTGTTTTGATGCAGAACGGGAAAGTAATTGCTTATGCTTCGAGGAAATTGACCCCTAGTGAACAGAATTACCCTACTCATGATATGGAGTTGGCTGCGATAGTCTTTGCGTTGCATAAGTGGAAGCATTACCTATATGGAGCGAAGTTTGAGATTTTTACCGATCACAAGAGTTTGAAATACCTCTTCTCTCAAAAGGAATTGAATAACCGCCAGTGTAGGTGGATGGAGCTTTTAAAAGATTATGATTGCACCATTTCGTACCATCCGGGCAAAGCAAATGTAGTAGCTGATGCGATCAGTCGAAAGTCTCATGTGGCATCAATGATGATTCGTGAATAGAAAATGCTTGAGGATGCTCGAGATTGGCGTCCCCAAGAGTCGAAGCGTGGAGTTATTTTTGCGAACCTTAATGTATTTCCCACATTAATTCAACAAATAAAGGATACTCAGAAGGAGGACCCAGAGTTGAAGAAGATTATGGATAATGCTCGGGATAGACAGTATGTGGACTTCCAGCTTGACTCCGAGGGAGTGTTGACTTACCGTAGCAGATTGTGTGTGCCGGATATCGGTGGGATTAAACAGCGAGTTCTTGATGAGGGTCAAAATTCCCGGTATACCATTCATCCCGGGAGTATGAAGATGTATTTCCCACATTAATTCAACATTACGATGGATTTTGTAACCGGACTACCCAGGACTCGAAGGAAGTTCAATGCAGTTTGGGTGATTGTGGACAGGTTGACTAAATCTTCTCATTTCTTACCCATTGACATTTCCTATTCGATGGAGAAACTTGCGAATTTGTATGTTCATGAGGTTATCAGATTGCATGGTGTTCCAGTTAGTATTGTGTCGGACATAGATCCCAAGTTTACATCCCGATTTTGTCAAGCATTACAGAAGGCTTTAGGTACCGATTTGAGGTTTAGCGCCGCATTTCATCCTCAGACTGACGGTCATTCTGAAAGAACCATTCAGATTCTCGAGGATATGTTATGGGCTTGCACAGTTGACTTTCCAGATTCGTGGGATACACATCTACCGCTTGCAGAGTTCGCCTACAATAATAGTTATCAGTCGAGTATACAGATGGCACCGTATGAGGCTTTGTATGGGAGGAAATTTCGGTCACCTATTTGTTGGGACGAGGTTGGGGAAGCAAAACTTTGGGGTGTTGACATGGTTCAGGACTCGGTGGAAAAGGTTAAAATTATTCGGGATCGATTGAAGACAGCTCAGAGTCGTCAGAAGAGCTACGCCGATCATCGAAGACGAGATCTTAGTTTTCAGACCGGAAACTTCGTGTTCTTGAAGGTATCTCCGAAAGTGGGCATTCGAAGGTTCGGGAAGAAGGGTAAATTGGCTCCGAGGTTTGTTGGACCGTTTGAGATTTTGGGGAAAGTGGGACTTCTAGCATACCGTCTTGCGTTACCATCTTCTTTGGACCGGTTACATAATGTTTTTCATGTCTCTATGCTTCGGAAGTATGTTCATGATCCATCTCACGTTTTACCGAGGGTACCGGAGGATATAGAGCCTGACATGACCTACGAGGAACGACCGGTTCAGATTCTTGATTCCAAAGTCCAAGAGTTGAGGAACAAGAGCATTGCGTTGGTTAGAGTCCTTTGGAAGAATCATAATGTTGAGGAATCGACGTGGGAGCTTCG
Organism: Campanula takesimana; assembly: GCA_026119855.1. Lineage (NCBI taxonomy): Eukaryota > Viridiplantae > Streptophyta > Magnoliopsida > Asterales > Campanulaceae > Campanula > Campanula takesimana. The sequence goes on from JAOWBW010000240.1 coordinate 418,950, forward strand.
TGATGAGATAGAGAGGAAATATCCGTGGCTTTTTAGTTCGGGTATGTCTCGTTAAAATTCGGGTCGAATTTTCTTTAAGGGGGAGTGAATGTCACGACCCGAAAACCCGCCTCTATTTTCTAATAATAAATATCTAATTATTTATTTATTTCTTATTTAATTGTTTAAATTATTATTTAATTAATAATTTATGTGTGCATTTAATGTGTTATAATAATTTATGCCTAGCATTTTATTTGGGTCATTTGTGCTAGTGTAGTATTATTTGGTCTTAGTTGTTAGTAGGAAGTATTAGAGTTTGTGTAGTTAGTGGGGAGGGGGTCTAAGTGTAAGTTTTGAAAATAATCCATCATCTCCCTACTCCCTCTCTTTCTCCCTCACCTCACCCTCCCATTCCCAGCCTACTCTCTCTCTCTCTCCAAGAAATGGGTAAGTTTTTCCTCTCCCTTCTCTCTTCATTTTCATCCTCTTCCTCTCATCTTTTCTTATTGCTCATTTTATGAAATGTGTTTAGATCGTCGATAGGATCGCGTAAAACCAAAAATATTTGAATTCCGTCATCTTTGAGAAATTTCAAATAAGTTGCTTTTCCCCCATTTTTATGCTAAAGTGTTCATTTCATGTTTATATAATGCTTTAATTGATACATTTGATGTTTGATTGAGTTTGGGATTTATTTGGAATTTATTTTGATTTTTTGGTTAAAAATGGTGATTGTTAAATGTTGGTTTAAATCTTGGTTTGGGGTTGTTAAATGATGATATTTAGGTCCCCTCTAAGCTCAAAAGTTGTCCTAGTTCATTTGTTAGGTTCACTTTGAGAGTTGATATTGAGGATTTTGGTTTTGGTATGTAAATGGTGGAATTTTGGTGTTCTTGCCCGAATTGAAGAACCCAGAAGAAATCTGGGTTTGGCCGAAATCCCTAGGGCGCGCGCGCACCATTTAGGTGCGAGCGCGCGCACCCTCCCTTTTTCAACTTAGAAAACCTTCTGATTCTTGGAGGCGCGCGCACCATGTTCTAGGGGGCGTGCGCTCCCTCAATTGTTTCAAAACTCAAAACCTTCTGATGCTATAGGGCGTGCGCACCCTTTTTGTGCGAGCGTGCGCACCCTCCTCTGGACTTTTTGAAAGAACCTTCTGATCCTATAGGGCGCGCGCACCCTTTTTGCGCGGGCGTGCGGCCCCTCCGCTGTACAAGTCCTGAGCTTTATCCTCTTGTACTTTTCGTAGACAATCTTCAATAGTTCCTAACTCCCTCATCCGGACTCCGTTTTAGGTGTATAAGTTATCATTTTAAATCTCTCCTTGAGCTCTTTGAGATGAGTGAGTAGTTTTGGTTGTGTGCTTGAGTTAACTGGATCCTCTGTGATCAAATGTGATATGGGAATTGTGTTATCATTGTTGAGATTATTGGAACACTTTAATTGTGTGTTGTTGGTTCATTTCACTTTCTTGGTGACTTCTTGATACGGTTCCCTACTTTGGAATCATTAGTTTTTTACCGAGCTAGTATTTTATTACTTAGCCTTTACTTGAAAGTCCAGCTGGTATTTGTGTGTGTTTCGGGCGATGCGAAACATTATGATGGCACAAGGCAAGTCCATTATGATGTTGACCATTGTTTTGCCCCATTATTTCCCTCCTGCAGATTGGCCTTGGATGTGAGATGAGCTAGCCCCTTTGTGAGCATTTTAGCTATTGGTTTTGGGCTTTGACTGTGTGTCACTGTCCCCTTATTATTATTGGTTCCGGTACCGGGGGTTTTCCCTTCAGCTTTCATGCTACAATGAAGATGTTGATTGTTGATTATTGAAGCTGCGCAGCGACCTTTATTTGGTTCTATCAGTTGGAAAACCTTGGCTAATATCCTTTGTTACTTGTTTATTTCCGCTGCTATCTGTTAGTTGATAAATGCTATGTGCTAAGTGATATTTATTATTTTTATTGCTTATTGCATCATAGCATGTCATGTAGTTGCATTAGTAACTTATTGAGATTTATCTCACCCCCTTTCTTTTATCTTTGTTTTTCCTTAACCCCCCCCCCCCAGGAGGAAAGGATTAGACTCGCTGATCACGAGGAGGACGTCGCGAGGGTTGAGCTTTTTGGGCAAGTTGTTATTGGTGGGTTTACATTACATAAATGTGTAACCTTTTGGGAATAGTTGTACCGAACTTGACGTCATTAGAATTTGTATATTTTATTATTTTGGGTGTAAGCTTATGGAGCTCACACTAGTTTATATTTTGTCGTTCAAGTTGGACTTCAAAACTTTGTGTTATCATCTTTTGGTATAAAAGGAAAATTTTATCTTCATTATTTTAGAGTTTATTGTTTAAGTCGACGTCTAGCTCGCGTACTCCAGGCCCGCGGGGTCGGGGTCACGACAGTTGGTATCAGAGCTGTGGTTTAGCTCTAAGTATAAGTCTAGGTGGACTAGTATGACCTAGGAGGGTAGTTGTGTTCGGAGTGAGTAACGGTTGATGTTTTATGCAGGTAATTGTTCTCAATGGCTAGAAGAAGAACGGGTGAAAGTTCTAGTGGGGCTCAGAATCAGAATGATCTTCGGGAAGAGAACCGTGCTATGTTCCAAGGCATGTTTGAAGCGGCCATGAAGGCAATTCATGACCAAGGGCCAAGAGAGGAGCATGTGGCAACTCCGCGATACGGGTTGGAACAATTTTTGAAATTAAAACCAAGGGAGTTCGATGGTGAGCCCGATGTGAAGAAGGCCAAACTATGGATTGAGTCTATGGAGAAAATTTATGATGTGTTTGGGTGCACGGACGAGGATAGGGTCCGGTTTGCGGCTTATAAATTGGTTGGGGCCGCCGAGCATTGGTGGAAAGGAGTTAAGGCGAGTTGGGATGATACCCATACAGTATATCAAAACCGAAAGGAGATCGAGCTTCTCAACTTGGAGCAAGGTTTGTTGTCTATAGCTCAGTACTCGGCTAAGTTCACAGAATTAGCCCAGTATTGTGACTATCTTGTGAGGACCGAAGAACAGAAAGCTATGAGATTCATCCGGGGTTTGAAGACTTTTATCCGGACTCAACTTATAGCACAGAGGATTCAAACTTATCAGGATGCGGTGGACCGAGCCTATTTGATTGAGCAAGATATAGGGGAGCACAAGAAGAAGGTCGAGGTGACTAACACTAGCAAGCAGGGAGGGCAGAGCAAGCCACAATCCCGTTCAGATAACCGAGGTAATTTTGGGGGACAATCTCAGTCGCGATGGCAACCAATCCCAAGGAACCCGGGCACTACTGCCGGGAACCAAGGGGACCATGATAGGAGACTTTGTTCCTATTTCCAAAAGGAAGGCCATTCAGAGGACCGGTGTTGGAAGAAACAGGGCAAGTGTACCAATTGTGGTCAAATGGGGCATTTTGTAAGGGATTGTACTAGAGGCAGGGGTCAACCGACTGGGTTAGGAGCTGGTGCTCCATAGGGTCAGAAAAGGGATGCTACGGGGAAGCCCAAGGTCCAAGGAAAAGTGTTTGCAATGAATTAGCATCAGGCAGATGATCCCTCAATGATTGGAGGTATTGTTTCTATATCTAATGTGAGCGCGCGTACGTTAGTAGATCCAGGATCATCTCATTCTTACATTTCTGTGCAATTTGCTTCTTTGCTAAATGCTGCATCTGAGTCTTTGCCCTATGTGTTAGAAGTGTCAACTCCTATGGGAGAATGTTTGGTGACCGATAGAGTATTTCGTGCTTGTGATGTGCTTATATGTGGTCGTGTCTTGTATGCGGACTTGGTAGTCCTTCCGATTCAAGACTTTGATGTTATTTTGGGTATGGATTGGTTGAGCAAGTTTCATGCTTCTGTTGATTGTCGTAGGAAAGTTGTTACTTTTTCTATTCCCAATATGCCTAAATTTGTTTTTGAGGCTATGCCTTTGGGTAGAAATATTCGTATGATTTCCTACGTGAAAACTAGGAGATTGTTGCATCGTGGTTGTGAGGGGTACTTGGCTAGTGTGCTTGATACTAGGAAAGAATCCCCTAGTTTGGAGAGTGTTCGGGTAGTTAGAGAATTTCCCGATGTTTTCTCTTCTAAATATGATATGCCTCCCGATCGTGAGATAGAGTTTTGTATAGACCTTTTGCCGGGTACGGCTCCGATTTCAAAGGCACCGTATAGGTTGGCTCCCGCAGAGTTGAAGGAACTAAAGGTTCAGTTGCAAGAGTTGCTTGATCGAGGGTTTATCCGCCCTAGTGTTTCCCCGTAGGGAGCACCGGTTTTGTTTGTGCGGAAGAAAGACGGTTTTTTGAGATTGTGTATTGATTACCGAAAGTTGAATCAGGTTACAATGAAGAACATGTATCCTCTACCTCACATTGATGATTTATTTGATCAGCTTCAAGGGTCCGTGGTGTTTTCTAAACTTGATTTGAGGAGTGGGTACCATCAGTTGAAGATTCGATCGGAGGATATTCCAAAGACTGCTTTTCGCACTCGCTATGGTCATTACGAGTTCTTGGTTATGCCGTTTGGGTTGACTAACGCGCCTGCCGTGTTTATGGATTTGATGAACCGGGTTTTCCATCCTTATCTTGATTCGTTTGTGGTGGTATTCATCGACGACATTCTTGTCTACTCTAAATCTCGAGAGGAGCACGAGCAACACTTGAGGACAGTTTTATCAGTTCTTGCAAAGGAGCAGTTGTTTGCGAGGTTTAGTAAATGCGAATTTTGGCTCGAGAAGGTTTCATTTCTGGGTCATGTTATTTCTAAAGATGGGATTTCTGTGGATCCTTCAAAGATAGAAGCCATAGTGGATTGGAAGAGACCCGAGACAGTGACCGAGATCAGAAGTTTTTTGGGTTTAGCCGGGTATTACAGAAGGTTTATAGAAGGGTTTTCGAGGATTGCTACCCCGATGACTCAGTTGACCCGGAAGAATGTACCGTTTGTGTGGAGTGGAAAATGTCAAAATAGCTTTGATGAATTAAAGAAGAGATTAACTACGACTCCTATTCTTGCGTTACCAAATGGAAATGACGATTTAGTAATTTACAGTGATGCTTCGAAAGAGGGTTTGGGTTGTGTTTTGATGCAGAACGGGAAAGTAATTTCTTATGCTTCGAGGAAATTGACCCCTAGTGAACAGAATTACCCTACTCATGATATGGAGTTGGCTGCGATAGTCTTTGCGTTGCATAAGTGGAAGCATTACCTATATGGAGCGAAGTTTGAGATTTTTACCGATCACAAGAGTTTGAAATACCTCTTCTCTCAAAAGGAATTGAATAATCGCCAGCGTAGGTGGATGGAGCTTTTAAAAGATTATGATTGCACCATTTCGTACCCTCCGGGCAAAGCAAATGTAGTAGCTGATGCGATCAGTCGAAAGTCTCATGTGGCATCAATGATGATTCGTGAATAGAAAATGCTTGAGGATGCTCGAGATTGGCGTCCCCAAGAGTCGAAGCGTGGAGTTATTTTTGCGAACCTTAATGTATTTCCCACATTAATTCAACAAATAAAGGATACTCAGAAGGAGGACCCAGAGTTGAAGAAGATTATGGATAATGCTCGGGATAGACAGTATGTGGACTTCCAGCTTGACTCCGAAGGAGTGTTGACTTACCGTAGCAGATTGTGTGTCCCGGATATCGGTGGGATTAAACAGCGAGTTCTTGATGAGGGTCACAAATCCCGGTATACCATTCATCCCGGGAGTACGAAGATGTATCAGGATTTAAAACAGCAATTTTGGTGGATTAACATGAAGAGGGAAATTGCAGATTATGTGTCGAAATGTTTGACCTGTCAACAAGTTAAAGCAGAGCATCAGAGACCCGTTGGTCTACTTTAGCCTCTTGAGATACCCGAGTGGAAGTGGGAACACATTACGATGGATTTTGTAACCGGACTACCCAGGACTCGAAGGAAGTTCAATGCAGTTTGGGTGATTGTGGACAGGTTGACTAAATCTTCTCATTTCTTACCCATTGACATTTCCTATTCGATGGAGAAACTTGCGAATTTGTATGTTCATGAGGTTATCATATTGCATGGTGTTCCAGTTAGTATTGTGTCGGACAGAGATCCCAGGTTTACATCCCGATTTTGGCAAGCATTACAGAAGGCTTTGGGTACCGATTTGAGGTTTAGCACCGCATTTCATCCTCAGACTGACGGTCATTCTGAAAGAACCATTCAGATTCTCGAAGATATGTTACGGGCTTGCACAGTTGACTTTCCAGATTCGTGGGATACACATCTACCGCTTGCAGAGTTCGACTACAATAATAGTTATCAGTCGAGTATACAGATGGCACCGTATGAGGCTTTGTATGGAAGGAAATGTCGGTCACCTATTTGTTGGGATGAGGTTGGGGAAGCAAAACTTTGGGGTGTTGACATGGTTCAGGACTCGGTGGAAAAGGTTAAAATTATTCGGGATCGATTGAAGACAACTCAGAGTCGTCAGAAGAGCTACGCCGATCATCGAAGACGAGATCTTAGTTTTCAGACCGGAGACTTCGTGTTCTTGAAGGTATCTCCGAAAGTGGGCATTTGAAGGTTTGGGAAGAAGGGTAAATTGGCTAGACACTAGGTTACGCGTCTCACAATCAAAGTTACTGACCGAGGTATTTGGCTCGACTCCACAAGTGAAATAGGCGTGACTGTAGTAGATAATATAAACAGGGGACAAGGAATGTCAAACTGAAAGATGGCCGATGTTACTGGGCTACCGTTCTACATTATTTACATGTGGTATGCATAATTTAGTTCGAGTAGTAAACTACTTGCATTCGTCTCGGCAAATGTGCATGTCCCACTACAATTTCAAGGAAAAGCAGCGTTGAGAGTGATTATTGTTACGCATTAACCACAAAAATAACTCAATTCTGTTTTCCAATGAAAGTCCTGGTACGTATCACTATCATGCCCGTGGAACCCCGAACATGTTCGTTGTATCTCGGTCATGATTAGGTTAACGGTCATGCAAAACAGCAGTAGAAGCATGATATCCTCTCTAACGACAATCGATTTGACTGTCTATATTAACATCTACGACAAGTATTTATTCTCTAGACACTAGGTCACGCGTCTCACTATCAATGTTACTGAACGAGGTATTTGGCTCGACTTCACAAGTGAAGTAGGCGTGACTGTAGTAGATAATATAAACAGGGGACAAGGAATGTCAAACTGAAAGATGTCTGATGTTACTGGGCAACCGTTCTACATTATTTACATGTGGTGTGCATAATTTAGTTCGGGCAGTAAACTACTCGCTTTCGTCTCGGCAAATGTGCATGTCTCAGTACAATTTCAAGGAAAAGCAGGGTTGAGAGTGATTATTGTTACGCATTAACCGCAAAAATAACTCAATTCTGTTTGCCAATTAATGTGCTGGTACATATCACTATCATTCCCGTGGAACACCGAACATTTTCGGTGTATCTCGGTCATGAATAGGTTAACGGTCGTGCAAAACAGCAGTAGTTGCATGATATCCTCTCTAACGACAATCGATTTGACTAGCAATATTATACATCTACGACAAGTATTTGTTCTCTAGACACAAGGTCACGCGTCTCACTATCAAAGTTACTGAACGAGGTATTTCGCTCGACTCCACAAGTGAAGTAGGCGTGACTGTAGTAGATAATATAAACAGGGTACAAGGAATGTCAAACTGAAAGATGGCCGATGTTACTGGGCAACCGTTCTACATTATTTACATGTGGTGTGCATAATTTAGTTTGGGCAATAAACTACTCGCATTCGTCTTGGCAAATGTGCATGTCCCAATACAATTACAAGGAAAACCAGCGTTAAGAGTGATTATTGTTACGCATTAACCGCAAATATATCTCAATTCTGTTTGTCAATGAATGTGCTGGTACGTATCACTATCATGTCCGTGGAACACCGAACATGTTCGGTATATCTCGGTCATGATTAGGTTAACGGTCGAGCAAAACAGCAGTAGTAGCATGATATCCTCTCTAACGACAATCGATTTGACTAGCTATATAATACATCTATGACAAGTATTTGTTCTTTAGACATTAGGTCACGCGTCTCACAATCAAAGATACTGACCGACGTAATTGGCTCGACTCCACAAGTGAAGTAGCCATGACTGTAGTAGATAATATAAACAGGGGACAAGGTATGTCAAAATGAAAGATGGCCGATGTGACTGGGCAACCGTTCTACATTATTTACATGTGGTGTGCATAATTTAGTTCGGGCAATAAACTACTCGCATTCGTCTCGGCAAATGTGCATGTCCCAATACAATTTCAAGGAAAAACAGCGTTAAGAGTGATTATTGTTACTCATTAACCGCAAATATAACTCAATTCTGTTTGTCAATAAATGTGCTGGTACTTATTACTATCATGTCCGTGGAACACCGAATATGTTCGGTATATCTCGGTCATGATTAGGTTAACGGTCGAGCAAAACACTAGTAGTAGCATGATATCCTCTCTAACGACAATCGATTTGACTAGCTATATAATACATCTATGACAAGTATTTGTTCTCTGGACATTAGGTCACGCGTCTCACAATCAAAGTTACTGACCGAGGTATTTGGCTCGACTCCACAAGTGAAGTAGGCATGACTGTAATAGATAATATAAACAGGGGACAAGGTATGTCAAACTGAAAGATGGCCGATGTTACTGGGCAACCGTTATACATTATTTACATGTGGTGTGCATAATTTAGTTCGGGCAATAAACTACTCGCATTCGTCTCGGCAAATGTGCATGTCCCAATACAATTTCAAGGAAAAGCAGCGTTAAGAGTGATTATTGTTACGCATTAACCACAAAAATAACTCAATTCTGTTTGCCAACGAATGTGCTGGTACGTATCACTATCATGCCCGTGGAACACCGAACTTGTTCGTTGTATCTCGGTCATGATTAAGTTAACGGTCATGTAAAACAGCAGTAGTAGCATGATATCCTCTCTAACGACAATCGATTTGACTGTCTATATTATACATCTACGACAAGTATTTGTTATCTAGACATTAGGTCACGCGTCTCACTATCAATGTTACTGAACGGGGTATTTGACTCGACTTCGCAAGTGAAGTAGGCGTGACTGTATTAGATAATATAAACAGGGGACAAGGAATGTCAAACTGAAAGATGGCCGATGTTACTAGTTAACCGTTCTACATTATTTACATGTGGTGTGCATAATTTAGTTCGGGTAGTAAACTACTTGCATTCGTCTTGGCAAATGTGCATGTCCCAGTACAATTTCAATGAAAAGCAGCGTTGAGAGTGATTATTGTTACGCATTAACCATAAAAATAACTCAATTCTGTTTGCCAACGAATGTGCTGGTACGTATCACTATCATGCCCATGGAACACCGAACATGTTCGTTGTATCTCGGTCATGATTAGGTTAACGGTCATGCAAAACAGCAGTAGTAGCATGATACCCTCTCTAACAACAATCGATTTGACTGTCTATATTATACATCCACGACATGTATTTGTTCTCTAGACACTAGGTCACGCGTCTCACTATCAATGTTACTGAACGAGGTATTTGGCTCGACTTCACAAGTGAAGTAGGCGTGACTGTAGTAGATAATATAAACAGGGGACAAGGAATGTCAAACTGAAAGATGGCCGATGTTACTGGGCAACCGTTCTACATTATTTACATGTGGTGTGCATAATTTAGTTCGGGCAGTAAACTACTCGCTTTTGTCTTGGCAAATGTGCATGTCTCAGTACAATTTCAAGGAAAAGCAGCGTTGAGAGTGATTATTGTTACGCATTATCCGCAAAAATAACTCAATTCTGTTTGCCAATGAATGTGCTGGTACATATCACTATCATTCCCGTGGAACACCGAACATTTTCGGTGTATCTCGGTCATGATTAGGTTAACGGTCGTGAAAAACAGCAGTAGTAGCATGATATCCTCTCTAACGACAATCGATTTGACTAGCTATATTATACATCTACGACAAGTATTTGTTCTCTAGACACAAGGTCACGCGTCTCACTATCAAAGTTACTGAACGAGGTATTTGGCTCGACTCCACAAGTGAAGTAGGCGTGACTGTAGTAGATAATATAAACAGGGGACAAGGAATGTCAAACTGAAAGATGGATGATGTTACTGGGCAACCGTTCTACATTATTTACATGTGGTGTGCATAATTTAGTTCGGGCGGTAAACTACTCGCATTCGTCTCGGTAAATGTGAATGTCCCAGTACAATTTCAAGGAAAAGCAGCGTTGAGAGTGATTATTGTTACGCATTAACTGCAAAAATAACTCAATTCTGTTTGCCAATGAATGTGCTGGTATGTATCACTATCATGTCCGTGGAACATCGAACATGTTTGGTGTATCTCGGTCATGATTAGGTTAATGGTCGTGCAAAACAACAGTAGTACCATGATAGCCTCTCTAACGACAATCGATTTGAATGGCTATATAATATATCTATGACAAGTATTTGTTCTCTTGACACTAGGTGACGCGTCTCACAATTAAAGCTACTGACCGAGGTATTTGGCTCGACTCCACAAGTGAAGTAGGCGTGACTGTAGTAGATAATATAAACAGGGGACAACGAATGTCAAACTGAAAGATGGCCGATGTTACTGGGCAACCGTTCTACATTATTTATATGTGGTGTGCATAATTTAGTTCCAGTAGTAAACTACTTGCATTCGTCTCGGCAAATGTGCATGTCCCAGTACAATTTCAAGGAAAAACAGCGTTGAGAGTGATTATTGTTACGCATTAACCGCAAAAATAACTCAATTCTGTTTGCCAATGAATGTGTTGATACGTATCACTATCATGTCCGTGGAACACCGAACATGTTCGGTGTATAGTAGTAATATGATATCATCTCTAACGACAATCGATTTGACTGGCTATAATGTCTAAAACACTGGCATGAGATGACTGCATCATGTAAACGTCAAACATGGACTGTAAAATGTAAAATTCAAAGAATCTATTGCAAATTGGTGCAGTTGGCTCCTGCATCCTATTGTAAAGTTACCTCCTTTAGGAGCTACCGCATAGTTATCCTCATAGAGGGAGCTAAGCGTCTATTCCCAACAAGAAACTTAAAGGGGCTTAAATTAATAATACCTCTGTTTTCCAATTTTGTTTCCTCCGTTCTTGTCAACATATTATCTCTCCCAATTCTGTCGCCATTATTTCTACCTACTAAAACCTAAAAAACAAAATTAATCATCCCTTTTTGAAAATTCTTGAAAATCATGGCCATGGAGATGGAAGCTCAAAATTCAGTTCAAAATCAAGAAGAAGATGATAAAGAAGAAATGACTGATTTGGCCGGGTCAGAGTTGAGTCATATGACTCAACTGAGTTTCGAAGAGGTTGAAGAAATTATAGGGTACAAGTTCGATAACAAGGATTTATTGAGAGAAACGTTGACGGATAAAACGTATAAAGATGATGATTTAAATTATGAGCGGCTCGAATATTTGGGTGATTTTATGCTTATGATGTTGATTGCGAAAGAGCAATACTTAGAATATCCTGACCTAACGCCCGGTGAGTGGACCCCACTACGAACAGCTAATGTGGATACAGAGAAGCTGGCACAGGTTGCCTTGAAGCTTAATTTGCATAAATATTTACGGCATAATAAGCGTATGCTCGATCTACAAGTAAGCCCTGTTTAGACATGTATTTTTCTACTCTCTCCTTTTCTTTTTGTTTTTTTTTTTTTTTTTTTTTTTGTTTTTTTTTTTTTTTTTGTGTGATTTTGTATAATTATGATATGCTGTTAAAGATTAAATACTGATTATTATTATTTTTGAATACAGCTTAGTAAATTTGAGGAAGAGATAGCATTGCATCCTTTACATTCATTTGGGTTGGTAGATCCACCAAAAGTCTTAGCTGACATCGTTGAATCTACAATTGGTGCAATATTTGTAGACACCAATTTCTCTTTTGATATCACCGGCAAGGTATGCGGGCACATTATTATTTGTATTTTTTACATTTATTTATCTTTGTTCAATTCCATATATGGACGGGCGTATTAAATTTGTTTAATTATCTTACTTTTAAGTGTATAGGTTGTAAAAGAGATGTTGCAACCAATAATTACTACGGAAACATTTTGGAAGAATCCGGTGATGCGATTAATGGAAACATGTCAGAGGATGGGGTCGAAAGTGGAGAGAGATTTAAATAATTGGGAGAAAACAGGGGAAGTTTATTATATAATAGACAATAAATTTGCAGGGAAATGGATTTACAAGGCCAAAAAGTTTATAGCAGCGAATAGAGCTGCGGCTGAAGCTTATGATAAAACTGAGAAATACTTATAAGGAACGGCGGCAAGTTGTGGAGGATGGTATTGGTAGTTTATCTACCATCTGTTAGTTATTTTTAGATAGAAAGAGATGAATCAATTAAGAAATTTGGCATGTTGTTGTGATCTAAAGGATGTTTGTTAGTTTTGATGTCTAATCTTTTGATTATGAAAATTGTTATGTTCAGTAAACTCTTGTGTTATTATCATATTGTTATTATTTGAGTATAAATACACAATCTTGTGAAATATTTATTTCTTCTAAATAATAAGATAAAATTGTTTAAAATGTAATTTTTTTTCTTAAAACGTGGTTATTTTAATTTTTTTCAAGTCTAGAAAACTGGGGACGAGATATAAATGTCTGGTTTCAAGTGACAAAACATGGGGTTGAGTTAAAAATACTACTTCACAATTCGTGAAAGACCGAATATGTTCGGTATATCTCGGTCATGATTAGGTTAATGGCTGTTCAAAAGCGGTAGTAGTAACATGATATCATCTCTCATGACAATCGATTTAACTGACTATATTATACATATATGACAAGTATTTGTTTTCTAGACACTAGGTCACGCGTTCTACAATCAAAGTTACTGTTTGGCTTGACTCCACAAGTAAGTAGGCATGACTGTAGTAGATAATATAACCAAACGACAAGGAATGTCAAACTGAAAGATGGTTGATGTTACTGGGTAATCGTTCGAAAATATGTATATGTGATGTGCATAATTTAGTTTTAGTAGTAAACTTCTCACATTTGTTGTTTAGTGTGCATGTTCCAATACAAGTTAAAGGAAGAGCGGCGGTGAGAGTGATTATTGTTATGCATTAACCACAAAATCACTCAATTTTCTAAATATAAATATATCCCCACATCGAAACATTCACTCCCATCTCATTCTTCCTCATCTTCCCAAATTCATTTTAGAAAATGTCTCACAATCGCTCATCATCTTCTGAGGATATCACCTCTGACCATGAAACAGATAATGCCTTCAGTGTATGCCTCTATAAGTTGACCAGTGGATTAATTCGTTGTTTCACCATGGGGGTGGGTGGTACTCAGGTTTACCAATCCCCACTTAATCCATGCATATGCAGAAAAGTCCGTCAAATGAATCATACAGCGTTATTCCAACATTCGATGGATGCTAGCTTCTCCTCCAAATTCACCTGCAAATCTAAAGGGGGAACATTGGGCGTTAGCTACTTTCATGAAAGAACATTTGGAGCAAAACAATATCCTTCAACCCAGTTTGGCCGCTCTGTTCATCACAACAAAAAATGCTTTTGAATCCCGCTATGAAACTTCTGACAGTGATGTTTATTATGTTTGTGTTGTGGCTATTGGTTGTCATTCGACACCACCTAGAGTTATCCTCTATCCCTTCGACGTTTGTTTATATTTTCTTCATCTTTGTTTAATTTCTTTTGTTTGTTCTTAATATGTAATATTAAAATATGTCTATCCATTCAGCTTATTCAATTTAGTGTTATGTGCTGTTATCGTTCGGAAATATTTATATGTGATGTGAATAATTTAGTTTATGTAGTAAACTACTCGCATTTACCGTTAAGTGTCCATGCTCCAATACAATCTCAAGGAAAAGAGGCGGTGAGAGTGATTGTTGGTTATGAATTAACCAAAACATCACTCAATTTTGTTTCCCTTATGTTATCGATACGCATCACTATCATATTTGTAGAAGACCGAACACGTTCGGTATATCTCGGTCATGATTAGGTTAATGGTGCATGTCGAAAGCAGTGGTAGTAACATGATATCATCTCTCATGAAAATCGATTTAACTGACCATATTATACATATATGACAAGTATTTGTTTTCTAGACACTAGGTCACGCGTCTTACAACCAAAGTTACTGACCGAGCTATTTGGCTCCACTCCATGAGATGTAGGCGTGACTGCAGTAGACTGTATCTCATTTACATGTGATGATTATAAATTATATTGTGCAGTTGTAAGTACCCCAATCCGGATTACAATTCTCAAATAATCAAATGGAGGAGTTAAGGGGTAATTTGGGACTTAATTGGGTCATTATAATGTTTAAAGGGTGTTTTAGGCATTAATCAAAATATTTTAGAAAGGGAAGGACCTTCTGGTAATTTCCAGAAAGCCAGGACCATGTGTTTATTCCCCACAAAGCTTAAAAGGACTTTGTGGGAATTTTCAGAAAATCATCCAAGAGAAGGGAACGGTCCCACAACCCAGGTGCGCTTTCTCAAAGCGCACACGGACGCCAGTCGACAGCATCGCCACGTGGAAGCACACGATTCGCCGGACGGATCCGGTTTGTCCCCCGCGTGAGGCGCACGCGCCCAACAAGCCCCGCCACTCGTCTTCCTCTGATTGGTTCATCGCCCATCCATGTCTCCCTCACCCTCACAGCCCCCACGTGCCTTGTTCTGATTGGTCATTTACCCACTTTGTGTCACCCACACACCCCTTTCTGGAAAATAAATTTCTAGCCCATTTCACATCCGAAAATGCCCCATTTTGTGCACAAAAATGATCCAATTTCAACCCATTTTGTGATAAAAAAATATCTCATTTTCTTAGCCCCTAAGCAAGTAAAAAGTTAATAGTTGAGGGACTAAAATATTAATCTTAAGTTACAAACAAGCCCCTAATCCCTCCTATGAATAGAGAGCTCATCCTCTCTCATTTCATGAAGAAGGCTCCCCTAAAGTTACTCTCTAAAATTTTCCTCTCTCCAAAATTAAGTAAATTTCTTTGTGAAAGATTGTGATAAATCCATGTCAAGTGAAAATCTTAGAGTCCAAGATCTCTAAGTGAATAAGAAAAGAGGCAAACTTGGGTCAATCAATTAATGATTTACCCTAATCTTGCTTAAAGGTTGAACCTTCACTTTATTATCATCTTCATCTTTTTTCTTGTTGGAATTTTAGCTTTGTTCATCTTCTTGCTCATAAAAATGTAGTCTTTATATATGTGAATGATTGGATCCAAGTACTTTCATGATCCCAATGGTTTCATCTTACACTTTTATAGTGTATTAAAATGATGAACTAAGTGGAGAGGAGTAATTGTTATATTTATGTCATTTACTTTATGTTTTTACATTTATGCAATTTACTTTATGTCTTTACTTTTATGCAATTTACTTTATGTCTTTACATTTATGCAATTTACTTTATGTCTTTACATTTATGCAATTTACTTTCATATCATTACATTTATGTCTTTAATTTTGGCTTGGTGGTTCATTGCACATCTTGGAGAGAGCCTTGCACATTTATCTTGTATTTGTTTATTTATTATCATAATCTCTCTCTCTCTCTCTCTCTCTCTCTCTCTCTCTCTCTCTCTATATATATATATATATATATATATATATATATATATATATATATATATATATATTTTATAAATATTCATATATTCCAAATCTTGTAGAGATTAACCTTATTTAGATGATAGGGTCTTAATCCCTATTCATCTAAATTATGGCAAGTAAAAGGTATTATTGCTAGATTGTCTCTCTTGACTTTGCTAGTCTTTTTCGTCCTTAAAATATACCTTATTTTACTTGGGTAGTTTATCTTTTCTATTAAAATTATAAAAAAAAGGGCATTAACATGCCCACATTTTATTTCCAAAATCACCTTCTAAAAACAAAGCTGTTTCTCCCATTTCCAAAATACACACACACACACTTGCACATTTTTTGGTCAACAAACTAGGGAGACTCGGTATTTCCGAGGCGGATTTGGTGAACCGCGATAAGTTCTTCCCAAGACGTAACCTAACCTCCGAACTCTTTTTCTCAAACCTTTTCCGTTAAATTTGGGTTTAAAATTAAATTAACGTTGTGACTCCGTTTTATCGAACATAAGGTGCTGTGTTTCATTCTCGAGGGGAAACTTTTCCATGATTTCCCGCGGGTATCTCACAGTGGCGACTCCGCTGGGAAACAAAGTTCTTACAAACTTATTTTTAGAAGCTTTGGGGGCACTTTTGTGTGGGTCAAACTCATGTCCCCGTTTGTTGACTTTGTGCATATTTTGTGTGTTTTATGTTTCTGTTTTGATTTAAAGGAATTAAACTGTTCTGGAAAAAAAACAATGAACCGGGGCTTAATGATTAGAAGCTGAAAATTTGCAAAAAAATAATGGAACTCCAGCACTAGCCGTACGGCTGGTTTCGCCGGGCCCATAGAATGTTTCAAGTTAACAATTTTGTGTAGGGCAGAAACTTTCTGATGGTCCCCTTGCTTCTTCTTGTCCAGGTTCCAATCTACTTCTTGTCCAGGTTCCAATCTACAGCCTCTATTTGTGCACATTTACCTTCATTTTCTTAGCCAAAACTTGGTTTTTCAAAGCTTAGTTATGCACAAATTTTTGGACATAAAATTGGGTTTTCAAAGCCCCATTGTGCATAACCTTTTCATAAAAATTTTGGTTTTCAAAATAAATCCTTGATTGTGAACAATCTTTTTGCACAAATGATTTTCAAATGTTGTTCTTCTTGCAAAATTTTGTTTTAAAAAACCTTTGGTTGTGCACAACCTTTCCATGCACAAAATTTTGATTCATGTTTGTTCGTATCTTGGCTTCATTCCTTGTGCAAATTACATGTTCATCATATTGTTCATATATCGCTCTTTCATGTTCATGATATTAAAATGCATTGAAAAATTCCTATTTTGACTCAAAAGGGAACATGGAATGACTCACACTACTTGCACTCGACCTTGTGCACGTTTTAAAAACCCTCAAAACCCAGGATGGATGCCACGATGCAGCTTGATTGGCTCTCTTATTCCCTTCTCGCGCGCACGGGTCCATTTCACCTCCCTTTCCGAGCCGAGTCAACCACACATTGTCTGTGACACACAAATACCGTGACTGTCGCGACCCGGAACCCCGCGGGCCCGAGATCGCGAGCTGGACGTCGACTTACTAATAAAAATACCAAATTATAGGAGATAAAAAGTTTCATTTCGTATCGAAAGATGATAACACAAGGTTTTTGGAAAACAATTTAACAACGACAATGTACTAGTGTAAGACCCATAAGCTCACACTACAAAATAATAAAATATACAAATCTTAGTGACGTCAAAGTGTGGTACAACTATCCCCAAAAGAGTTACACATTTATATAATGTAAACCCACCAATATACACTTGCCCCAAAAGCTCAACCCTCGCGACGTCCTGTCTCGTGATCAGCGACTCTAATCCTTTCCACCTGGGGGGGGGGGTTAAGGAAAAACAAAGACAAAGGTAAAGGCGGTGAGATAAATCTCAATAAGTTACTAATGCAACTACATGACATGCTATGATGCAATAATCCATAATGAATCACATAACACATAGCAATTATCATATGTCAGATAGCAGCGGAAATAAACACATAACAAAGGATATAGCCAAGGTTTTCCAACTGATAGAACCAAATAAAGGTCGCTGCGCAGCTTCAATAATCAACAAAACATCATCTTCATAATAGCATGAAAGCTGAAGAGAAATCCCCGGTACCGGAACCAATAACAAAATAATGTGCCACAAAGGGCGGGAGCCATACCACAAAGTCATGCTCCAAACGTCTCAACCAAGGCCGATCTGGAAGAGGAAAATAAGGGAAAAACAATGGTCGACACCATAATGGACTTGGCCGGTGCCATCACAATATCTCACATCTCCCGACACAACCACAAATACCAGCTGGACTTTCAAGTAAAAGCTAAGCAATAAAATACTAGCACGACAACCAACCATTGATTCCAAAGTAGGGAACCATACCAAGTAGTCACCAAGAAAGTGAAATGAACCAACAATAACCAATTAAGGTGCTCTAATAATTTCCACAATGATAACACAACTCCCTTATCACATTTGATCACAAGGATCCAGTTAACTCAAGCACACAACCAAAACTATTCACTCATCTCGAAGAGCTCAAGGAGAGCTTTAAAACGATAGTTTATACACCTAAATTGGAGTCCGGATGAACAAGATATGGTCCTCGAAAGATTGGACAAAAAGGGAAATATATTTCACAACAGGGGAGAGGGTGCGCGCGCCTCCTAGGGGAGGGTGCGCGCGCCTCCTTGATCAGAAGGAAAATCAAGTTTGGAGGAGGAGAGGGTGCGCGCGCCTCCTAAGGGAGGGTGCGCGCGCCTCCAAGAAACAGGAGGTTTTTGTTCAAGAAGGGCATAAGGGTGCGCGCGCCTCCTTGCCCGGAAGGCAAATTCCGGCCAAAAAAACTGGGTTTCTACCATTAACAACCCAAATCCAACACAAACCCAATCTTCACCATTTCTAACACTACCAAAAGGTGAACTAAAGTACCTACACCATTTTGAACCAAAAGGACTCCAACAACATCATCTAAGGAACCTAAATCAAGGGTAATTCAAATACCAAAATTTCACAAAATGAACAAAAATGTAAATCATCACAAAATCAACCAAAGAAGCAATAAATGGAAATCATAGTATCATCTAAGCATAGGATGAACATTTTTAACATCAATGGGGGGAAAAGTAACTTACCCGGATTTTCTCAAGGTTGATGGATTTCAAATATTTTTGGCTTCCTACGATCCTATCGACGATCTAAACAAGTTTCAAGTTATGAGAAATGAGAGATAATGAGAGGAAGAGGAAGAAAATGAAGATAGAAGGAAGAGAGAAAAACTTACCCACAAATGGAGAGAGAGAGAGTTGTGCTGGGAGAGATGAGTGAAAGTGAAGGTGAAAGAGTAGGGAGGTGAGGGAGAAGAGAGGGAGTAGGGAGGGAGTAGGAGAATTATTTTTAAAATGTTACAATTAGACCCCTTCCCCAACTACTAACACAAATACTTACACTCCCTGCTAACAATTAAGACCCAACAATACTGCACTAACCCAAATGACCCAAATAACATGCTAGGCCTAAATTATTATAACACATAAAATGCACACATAAATATTTAAATAAATAATAATTTAAATAAATAAATAAGCAAATAAATAAATAATAATTATTTATTACTAATAAAATAGAGCCTAGTTTTCGGGTCGTGACATTCACTCCCCCTTAAAGAAAATTCGACCCGAATTTTAATGAGACTTACCCGAATTAAAAAGCCACGGATATTTCCTCTCTATCTCATCACGAAGCTCCCACGTCGACTCCTCGATATTATGATTCCTCCAAAGAACTCTAACCATCGCGATGCTCTTGTTTCTCAATTCTTGGACTTTGGAATCTAAAATCCGAACCGGTCGTTCCTCGTAGGTCATGTCCGGCTCAATATCCTCCGGTATCCTCGGTAACACATGCGATGGATCATGAACATACTTCCGAAGCATAGAAACGTGAAAAACATTATGTAACCGGTCCAAAGACGGCGGCAACGCAAGTCGATACGCAAGAAGTCCAACCTTTCCCAAAATCTCAAACGGACCTATGAACCTCGGAGCCAATTTACCCTTCTTCCCAAACCTACGAATACCCACCTTTGGAGATACTTTCAAGAACACAAAATCACCGGTCTGAAAACTAAGATCTCGCCTTCGGTTATTTGTATAACTCTTCTGTCGACTCTGGGCTGTTTTCAATCGATCCCGGATAACTCTAACTTTCTCAACTGAATCCTGAAGCAAATCAATACCCACGATCTTTGCTTCACCGACCTCATCCCAACAGATAGACGATCTACATTTCCTCCCATACAAAGCCTCATACGGTGCCATCTCGATACTAGCCTGATAACTGTTGTTGTAAGAGAATTCCACTAACGGTAGGTGCGAATCCCAAGAATCAGAGAAGTCTATCGAACACGCTCGCAACATATCCTCCAAAATCTGAATGGTCCTCTCGGATTGACCGTCGGTCTGAGGGTGAAAACCTGTGCTGAATCGCAAATCTGTACCCAAAGCTTCCTGAAACGCCTTCCAGAATCTAGAAGTAAACCTCGGGTCTCGATCTGACACAATGCTAACCGGAACCCCATGCAATCTGACAACCTCATCAATATAAAGGGTCGCAAGCTTCTCCATCGAATATCTGATGTCAATAGGCAAGAAATGGGCACTCTTGGTCAATCTATCCACTATTACCCAAACACTGTCATACTTCTTACGGGTACGAGGTAGTCCCGTAACGAAATTCATAGTCACATGCTCCCATTTCCACTCGGGAATCTCTACCGGCTGAAGTAGTCCCGCTGGTCTCTGATGCTCGGCTTTGACCTGCTGACAAGTTAAACATTTCGAAACATACTCAGCTATTTCCCTTTTCATATTATTCCACCAAAAATGTTGCTTCAAATCCTGATACATCTTCGTACTCCCGGGATGGATGGTATACCTCGATTTGTGACCCTCATCAAGAACTCTCTGTTTAATCCCATTAACATCCAGAACACACAATCTACCACGGTAAGTCAACACTCCAATTGAACTCAAAGAAAAATCCTCAAAGTTCTTTTCCTTTAATTTACCCATTATCTTCACCAACTCGGGATCTTCTTTCTGAGCTTCCTTTATCCTCTTAATTAGGGTAGGAGATACCCTAACATTCGCAAAAATAGCCCCATGTCTCGATTCACGAGGAGACCAATCTCGAACATCCTCAAGCATTTTCCACTCACGGACCATCATCGAAGCCACATAAGACTTCCTACTAATCGCATCGGCGACCACATTCGCCTTTCCCGGGTGATAGGAAATCGTACAATCATAATCCTTCAACAATTCCATCTATCGGCGTTGCCTATTGTTCAACTCTTTCTGGGAGAAAAGGTATTTCAAACTCTTGTGATCGGTAAAAATTTCAAACTTCGCCCCATAAAGGTAGTGCTTCCATTTGTGCAACGCAAAGACTATCGCAGCCAACTCCATATCATGAGTAGGATAATTCTGTTCACTCGGGCTCAACTTCCTCGAAGCATACGCAATCACCTTCATGTTCTGCATCAAAACACAACCCAAACCCTCTTTCGAAGCATCACTATAAATTACTAAATTATCATTCCCATTAGGCAAGGTCAAGATCGGTGCGGTAGTCAACCTCTTCTTCAATTCCTCGAAACTCTTGTCACATTTCTCGGTCCACTCAAACGGGACATTCTTCCGGGTCAACTGAGTCATCGGGGTAGCAATCCTCGAAAACCCTTCTATAAATCTTCTGTAATACCCGGCCAACCCCAGAAAGCTTTTGATCTCGGTCACTGACTCGGGTCTCTTCCAATCCACTATGGCTTCTATCTTAGAAGGATCCACCGAAATCCCATCTTTCGAAATAACATGACCCAGAAATGACACCTTCTCGAGCCAAAATTCGCATTTACTAAACTTCGCAAACAACTGCTCCCTCGCAAGAACGGATAAAACTGTCCTCAAGTGTTGCTCGTGCTCCTCTCTAGATTTAGAGTAGACGAGAATATCATCAATAAAGACCACCACGAACGAATCAAGATAAGGATGAAACATCCGGTTCATCAAATCCATAAACACTGCAGGCGCATAGGTCAACCCAAACGGCATAACCAAGAACTCATAATGACCATAACGGGTGCGAAAGGCAGTCTTCTGAATATCCTCAGATCGAATCTTCAACTGATGGTACCCACTCCTCAAATCAAGTTTAGAAAACACCACGGACCCTTGAAGCTGATCAAATAAATCATCAATATGAGGTAGAGGATACTTGTTCTTCACTGTAACCTGATTCAATTTTCGGTAGTCAATACACAATCTTAAAGAACCATCTTTCTTCGGTACGAACAAAACCGGTGCTTCCCACGGGGAAACACTAGGGCGGATAAACTCTTGATCAAGCAACTCTTGCAACTGAACCTTTAATTCCTTCAACTCTGCGGGAGCCAATCTATACGGTGCTTTCGAAATTGGAGACGTACCCGGCAAAAGATCTATACAAAATTCTATCTCACGGTCGGGAGGCATATCATATTCAGAAGAGAAAACATCGGGAAATTCTCTAACTACCCGAACACTCTCTAAACTAGGGGATTCTTTCCTAGTATCAAGAACACTAGCCAAATACCCTTCACAACCACGGTGCAATAATTTTCTCGCTTTCACATAAGAAATGATACGAAAATTTCTACCAAAAGGCATAGCCTCAAAAGTAAACTTAGGCACATCAGGGATGGAAAAATTAACGACCTTTCTACGACAGTCAACAGAAGCATGAAACTTACTCAACCAATCCATACCCAAAATAACATCAAAGTCCTGAATAGGAAGGACTACCAAGTCCGCACGCAAGACATGACCACATATAAGCACGTCACAAGCACGGAAGACTCTATCGGTCACCAAACATTCTCCTATAGGGGTCGACACCTCTAGCACATAAGGTAAAGACACAAATGCAGCATTTAGCATAGAAGCAAATTGTACAGAAATGTATGAATGAGATGATCCTGGATCTACTAACGCTCGTGCGCTCACACTAGATATAGAAATAATACCTCCAATAACTGTGGGATCATCTGTGGCTTGTTGTTGATTCATTGCAAACACTTTCCCTTGGACCTTGGGCTTTCCCGTAGCGTCCCTTTTCTGACCCTGAGGAGCCCCAGCTCCTACCCCAGTTGGTTGAATTCTATTCCTCGGACAATCCCTCACATAATGTCCCATTTGACCACAATTGGTGCACTTGCCCTGTTTCTTCCAACAACGGTCCTCCGAATGACCTTCCCTTTGACAAAATGAACAAAGTCTCCTGTTTTGGTTCCCTTGGTTCCCGGAAGTAGTACCCGGGTTCCTTGGGTTTTGTTGCCCTCGGGACTGAGATTGTCCCCCAAAGTTACCTCGGTTATCAGAACGGGATTGTGGCTTGCTTTGCCCTCCCGGCTTGCTCGGGTTAGCTACCTCAGTCTTCCTCTTATGTTCCCCAATATCTTGCTCTATAAGATAGGCACGGTCCACCGCATTCTGGAACGTCACAATCCTCTGGGCTATGAGCTGAGTACGGATAGAAGTCTTCAAACCTCGGATGAATCTCATAGCTTTCTGTTCTTCGGTCCTCACAAGATAGTCATAATACCGGGCTAATTCTGTGAACTTAGTCGAGTATTGAGCTATAGACAACAAACCTTGCTCCAAGTTGAGTAGCTCGATCTCCTTTCGGTTCTGGTCCACTACCGGGATGAAATGCTCTTTGAACTTCCGTACAAACAATTCCCAAGCACACACTGTGTGAGTGTCATCCCAACTAGCTTTAACTCCTTTCCACCAATGCTCGGCGGCACCCACAAGCTTATAAGCCGCGAACCGAACCCTATCCTCGTCCGTACACCCAAACACATCATAGATTTTCTCCATAGACTCAATCCACATCTCAGCCTTCTTTACATCCGGCTCACCGTCAAACTCTTTTGGCTTCAATTTCAGAAATTGCTCTAGCCCATATCTCGGTGGTGCCACATGTTATTCTCGTGGCCCTTGATCATGAATGGCCTTCATAGCGGCCTCAAACATTCCTTGGAACATTGCCCGGTTCTCTTCCCTTAAGTCATTCTGATTCTGTGCTCCACTAGACCCTTCGCCTGCTCTCCTTCTAGCCATTTCAAACAATTACCTGCATAAGACATCAACCGTTACTCACTCCGAACACAACTACCGACCTAGGTCATACTAGTCCACCTAGACTTACACTTAGAGCCAAACCATGGCTCTGATACCAACTGTCGCGACCCCGAACCCCGCGGGCCCGAGATCGTGAGCTGGACGTCGACTTACTAATCAAAATACCAAATTATCGGAGATAAAAAATTTCATTTCGTATCGAAAGATGATAACACAAGGCTTTTGGAAAACAATTTAACAACGACAATGTACTAGTGTAAGACCCATAAGCTCACACTACAAAATAATAAAATATACAAATCTTAGTGACGTCAAAGTGTGGTACAACTATCCCTAAAAGAGTTACACATTTATATAATGTAAACCCACCAATATACACTTGCCCCAAAAGCTCAACCCTCGCGACGTCCTGTCTCGTGATCAGCGAGTCTAATCCTTTCAACCTGGGGGGGGGTTAAGGAAAAACAAAGACAAAGGTAAAGGCGGTGAGGTAAATCTCAATAAGTTACTAATGCAACTACATGACATGCTATGATGCAATAATCCATAATGAATCACATAACACATAGCAATTATCATATGTCAGATAGCAGCGGAAATAAACACATAACAAAGGATATAGCCAAGGTTTTCCAACTGATAGAACCAAATAAAGGTCGCTGCGCAGCTTTAATAATCAACAAATCATCATCTTCATAATAGCATGAAAGCTGAAGAGAAATCCCCGGTACCGGAACCAATAACAAAATAATGTGCCACAAAGGGCGGGAGACATGCCACAAAGTCATGCTCCAAACGTCTCAACCAAGGCCGATCTGGAAGAGGAAAATAAGGGCAAAACAATGGTCGACACCATAATGGACTTGGCCGGTGCCATCACAATATCTCACATCACCCGACACAACCACAAATACCAGCTGGACTTTCAAGTAAAAGCTAAGCAATAAAATACTAGCACGACAACCAACCATTGATTCCAAAGTAGGGAACCATACCAAGTAGTCACCAAGAAAGTGAAATGAACCAACAATAACCAATTAAGGTGCTCTAATAATTTCCACAATGATAACACAACTCCCTTATCACATTTGATCACAAGGATCCAGTTAACTCAAGCACACAACCAAAACTATTCACTCATCTCTAAGAGCTCAAGGAGAGCTTTAAAACGATAGTTTATACACCTAAAGTAGAGTCCGGATGAACAAGATATGGTCCTCGAAAGATTGGACAAAAAGGGAAATAAATTTCACAACAGGGGAGAGGGTGCGCGCGCCTCCTAGGGGAGGGTGCGCGCGCCTCCTTGATCAGAAGAAAAATCAAGTTTGGAGGAGGAGAGGGTGCGCACGCCTCCTAAGGGAGGGTGCGAGCGCCTCCAAGAAACAGGAGGTTTTTGTTCAAGAAGGGCATAAGGGTGCGCGTGCCTCCTATAGGAGGGTGCGCGCGCCTCCTTGCCCGGAAGGCAAATTCCGGCCAAAAAATCTGGGTTTCTACCATTAACAACCCAAATCCAACACAAACCCAATCTTCACCATTTCTAACACTACCAAAAGGTGAACTAAAGTACCTACACCATTTTGAACCAAAAGGACTCCAACAACATCATCTAAGGAACCTCAATCAAGGGTGATTCAAATACCAAAATTTCACAATATGAACAAAAATGTAAATCATCACAAAATCAACCAAAGAAGCAATAAATGGAAATCATAGTATCATCTAAGCATAGGATGAACATTTTTAACATCAATGGGGGGAAAAGTAACTTACCCGGATTTTCTCAAGGTTGATGGATTTCAAATATTTTTGGCTTCCTACGATCCTATCGACGATCTAAACAAGTTTCAAGTTATGAGAAATGAGAAATGAGAGATAATGAGAGGAAGAGGAAGAAAATGAAGAGAGAAGGAAGAGAGAAAAACTTACCCACAAATGGAGAGAGAGAGAGTTGTGCTGGGAGAGATGAGTGAAAGTGAGGGTGAAAGAGTAGGGAGGTGAGGGAGAAGAGAGGGAGTAGGGAGGGAGTAGGAGAATTATTTTTAAAATGTTACAATTAGACCCCTTCCCCAACTACTAACACAAATACTTACACTCCCTGCTAACAATTAAGACCCAACAATACTGCACTAACCCAAATGACCCAAATAACATGCTAGGCCTAAATTATTATAACACATAAAATGCACACATAAATATTTAAATAAATAATAATTTAAATAAATAAATAAGCAAATAAATAAATAATAATTATTTATTACTAATAAAATAGAGCCTAGTTTTCGGGTCGTGACAGTGACCATGGTTGGTTTTTGGTCTAGCTCATGTCATCACGTCCCTAATACGTGTCCAAACGTTAATTATGGCCAAGTTAACGCCCAAGCTCATGACTCATTTTGAAAGCAAGTGTAACCAAGGTCATCTTTGACTCGGTCCTTGACCAATACGTTAATTTTAACCATAATTAACCGAAGTCATGTATTACGGATAGGTTGACACCATGTCGTTAAATTCTATTGTTTGGCCCGTCCTAATAATCCTTAAGCCTAAGGTTAAGGTCCGAGACACCTCATTAAAATGAGGTCATACCAGAATTTTGTTGAAGCGTTAAGTCAATCTTGACCTCAACCGGGGCTTAACTATGATAAGAATGGCCCGCGCATTGGAACTTTGTTACGCACTAGACCCTAGGTTTGATTCTTTTGGTCGGTGGAAGCCGCGTGCCCTATAGGACCCTCGCCCGGGATAGTCCATCCTTGGGAGTGTGCATACAGGTGAAAAACGAGGGGTCTATAGACGTAGTGATGGCCTCCACTGATCCAGGGTTTAGAGTAGTTGCGAAAAAGAAGAGAAATCTTTTCCAACCATTTAGGAATCAAAATGCGTTTTAAAGTAAACTTGAACGGATAATTAATTCCACCTTGCATGAATTTGCTCCGTTTTTGCTTCTTGTCTTTGACACATTGCATTCTTTTGCTAACAAGCCTCACTTCGCTAAATCTTTGGATAGATCCCCGTTATCCTCCAAAATTCCCGTCAAATTCCTGGGCATAGTCCCCTAAGAACCCGTTAAGTCCATGGAAGATCTCCGAGGCACCCGTCAATCTTTCGATGGTTCCCCGTTATCCTCCAAAATTCTCGTTAAAACTCAAGGCATTGTCCCCTAGGTCCCCGTTAAGATTTCCATTAAAACCCTAGGCATTGTCCCCTAGGTCCCCGTTAAGATTCCCGTTGAAACCCTAGGCATTGTCCCCTAGGTCCCCGTTAAGATTCCTGTTGAAACCCTAGGCATTGTCCCCTAGGTCCCCGTCAAGATTCCCGTTGAAACCTTAGGCATTGTCCCCTAGGTCCCCGTCAAGATTCCCGTTAAAACCCTAGGTATTGTCCCTTAGGTCCCCGTTGAGATTCCCGTTGAAACCCTAGGCATTCTCCCCTAGGTCCCCATTGAGATTCCCATTGAAACCCTAGTCATTGTCCACTAGGTCCCCGTTGAGATTCCGGTTGAAACCCTAGGCATTGTCCCCTAGATCCCCGTTAAGATTCCCGTTGAAGCCCTAGGCATTGTCCCCTAGGTCCCCGTGAAGATTACCGTTAAATCCCTAGGAATAGTCCCCTAGGAAGTCAGTCAAGTCCTTGAATGGATCCCTTTTATCCTCCAAGAAGTCAGTCATGTTCGTCTTTTCCTCTTAGAATTCCAAACCCGTTCGAACTACGGTGACCTGAGCCTCTCATCACATGGAACCCCCTCCCTCCTGGTGAGGGGAACGTAGGCAACTTCGGCCCAGTCAACTATCCCAAAATAGAGACACGTGCGTCTTTGGCTCAAGCACTAATCCAATTTTTTCCCGAGTCTAAACTACTTTTTTTTCCCGCCGTAGCAAGAATGAAGTGGAAAAGAGAACCGTGTCACCGCCTGTTCAGCATTGAGTCTGATAGTTCCTCATTCGCTACAACTCCTCTACTCCGGTACCTCGGAATGACCAGCTCAGAGGAAAGTAGTTTGGAAAGTAATTCCGCTGATAATCAGGACAGTCCAACCAAAGAAGAGTTTCTCCAAACGTTAGAAGCCTCCAGGGCTCGAGAAGAGATTACCAGGAAACACCATGAGAAAGCACGGGACCGATTTGTTGAGTCGATGAGACAGAAAGGTGTTAAGGTTTTATTTCAGACTGATGGGTCCTTCATTGAAGTTTCTGACCATGAGGAAGAGGTTGAAATCACCCAACCCCTAAATTGCAACCAAACCCCGCCCCCTCAATCTTGCGAAAACACCAAATCCCCTCATTCTCTATCTCAACATAACATCATTCAAAGCTTACCTCCCACTCAAGCTCCCTACACTTCGCCTCACCCCGGACCCAACATCCCCTATGGGTTCCCTCCCATAAATCCCCAAATACAATACACTCAAAACACCCATGTCTCACCACTCACACCGATCATGCCTCAACCATCACTCCCACGATATCTTCCGAATTATACTCCTTTTCAGTTTGAGATCGCCAATCAAATCCCAAGAACTCAGTCACCATATGTGGATACTCAATCAACCATTGGATTCTGGGGTGACCCGTATCATCCCTACAATCCAAGACCTTTTGGACCACAAGCTCATTGCATGCCTCCGACGTATATTCCTGTAAGCAACCGAGGTTATGAGTATGCCTACACCAACGCACTTCCATGGAATCCTCATGTTGCACCACAACCAAGTAAGCTATTGGGAAAGAGAAAGCAAATTGAACATAAGGAACCCCTTGTCTCGAGTGGCGGTAATTCTCATCACCACCACACTTCGGTCAAAGATAAAGGAAAATCCAAACGCCAACCCAAACCCCGCTTCATAAGGTTTGAGGATTTCAGAATGCCCATAAGCAAGGTATTTAAGGGTTTGGTTAAGCAAGGCCTCGCAAAGCCTCTTGTCAACTTCCAACCCAAAAACCCCGAGAAGTACCTCGATATTAACAAAAGGTGTGCTTTCCACAATTACTATAGACACGATACCGACGAGTGCTCTGTTGTGAAACGTATCATTCTAGGTTTGATTGAGAAGGGAAAGATTGAACGCCCCTACGCCCCTGATACAGCCAATAACTCGAGTGTCAACATGCTTGAATTTGTGGAATCTAATCCCATGACTTCCCTCGAGTTCAGAACCCTGGTGATTGATGTGAAGGAAAAATGGAGTGGTGTCTGCCCCAAGGAAAATGAGCTCATGATTTATGAAGTTGTTAATCCCGGAGTGGGAAAGCCTGTTTTGGAAAAGTTGACAAAATCATTGTCCTAGATGGTGGTTCCTAAATTCAGCAAAGCCAGAGTGACGGAAGGCGTTTGGAAAGGATCAGTGGCACAGAAAATGTCTGAAGGGCTAAATGGCCCAGGTTGGGAAATGAATGGTGCTGTAGTTGCCCTAGCAGAGGACAAAGTTTCGAAACCCCTCTTATCAGCCTCCCCTTAGGAAGAGTCGAGGTCCATTGTTAGGATGTGTGATAAGCCCTTAAGAAAAGATATCTGTTAGGTTTAGTTAGAGTCTTAAATCCCCGGTTAATTCCATGTGGTGACCATTCTGAATCCATTGCCAGTTTTCTTAATAAGATTATTATTATTATTATTATTATTATTATTATTATTATTATTATTATTATTATTATTATTATTATTATTATTATTATTATTATTTTTATTTTTATTTTTATTATTATTATTATTATTATTATTATTATTATTATTATTATTATTATTATTATTATTATTATTATATTATTATTATTATTATTATTATTATTATTATTATTATTATTATTATTATTATTATTATTATTATTATTATTATTATTGCCTTGAATGTGTGTGTCTTTCACTCAAAGCAAAAGTGTGTCTTTCCAAAAAAAATGGAGATCAAGTTTTCTTAAAATCAAAGATCAAGTTTTTCCTAAAAAGGTCAATCCGCTAATGAAGAATTCTTCTCAAATCTCGGTTATAATTTCACCTTGAGGTTTAATATGCTAAAGTCCTTCGCGTTTCTGTCCATTGGAAACATTGACCATGGACCCCACATCTGAATTGGCGTCCGAGATAACCATCCATAACAAGATCAAAAGGTTGGAACACTGTCTACAAGGAAAGGCCCGTGCTTTGAAAGCCAAAGGCGGCTACATCAAATGGAGAATTGTACCTTCGTCGAATGCCACGCACGAAGGCTACGCACCTTGAAAGGAAATCACCAAAAGGAGAGGGCCAAAGCAAACTCCAAACTCATGAGTAGATGAATCTGGCAATCACAACGCCAAGCCAAATGGAGACCTCATGACATCTTTCCCGATGACATGGAACCCGAGTTCCCCGTGGAAGACATGGAATATGCTGCCAATAACCCCTCCAACAATTGAGGAAGAAAATGGATCATCGTGCTTCATTGGAGCCCATCCCCCCCCCCCCCAAAAAAAATAAATATATAGAGTCTTCTAGCCTCGTAGAATCTAGATTTTCACCAAAGTCCATCCTGGATTGTGTTTTTTCATTTTTACAAAGGTCCTCACTTGGGACATGTATGTGTAAAGTTATCTAAATAAAAGAGTCATTTTCATTCTCTTCTCTCTAGACTTGAGACATTATTTGCAATATACATTTACTCTTGAAATTGCCTTGCTTGTTATCATCAATCTGATTGCTACGTCCCTAAAATGATGAATTGACTTCTAAGCATACTAGTCAATAATGACTCATTAAGGACGAGTGGACCTAACACAAATGAAAAATGCTAAATGCAAACAATTAATCTTGATGTGAATAAATGTTGTGATCAATTGGCATAAAGAAACCATTAATGGCAAGCCTTCCTCTATACTCATTTCCCGATACACATCCCCGATACACATTTCCCGATACACAACCCGATACAAATTCTTGATGCACATCAAAGGCATCCCGAGACAATGAAAAAGTAAGGATGTTGTTGCTCAACCACCAAGATTCAACCGTGATCTTACACGTGCGCAACCAAGCAAAGGACTTCCCGGATCTTCAAAGTCAAAGCGAGAAGTGACAGACATTCCACCAAGGGGATACAAATGAGCCAATGTCAAAGATAGCAAGTTGGGGCTAATGTTTCCCCTCTCTCTCTCAAAAAAAAAGGAAAAAAAAAAGAAGAAAAAAAGAAAGATGAGAAGAGAGAAAAGAAATGAATAATGGAAAGAAGGAAAGGAAATGAATATATGCGAAGAGGAAGTCTGCCTCAAAAGCTCACCAAGTTCACTGCAAAAGTCCACCTCAAAGAACATCCCGAGGAGTTAATCGCAAAGCAAAGTGATCTACATCAGCAAAGCAACATCATCCTGTTAGTACCCGATCTGAAAAATGAGTTTATTAGGGCTTTCCCAAATATAAAAAGACTTTATAAGAATTACAAACCTTGCAAAGACTTGTCCCGGATTCCCAAAATATATCTCATTATTCTAGAACATCTTAAAAATGGCCAAAATAGGGTTTCCATAAACCAAATAAAACCCTAGCTTGAAAATCACGTCAGCCAAGAATGATGGCCATGCGGCCACATTCGACCTTGGCCACGTGTAAGGATCCCTCCCCCGCGCATAAAACGCGATGAGTTATGGGGGCAAAAGGCCAAACACGGTTAACATGCCAAAAAATAGCGGAGTCGCCACTTTTGTTAATTATTTAACCCAACAAAAGAAAAGGTTAGAGATTCTATTAGTTCGGAGGTCAGGTTACACCTTGGGAAGAGTTTCACGTCACCCAAGTCGCCTCGGATAGGACCGAGTCTCCCTAATGTTAGTTAACGAAAGTGCATGTGTGTGTGTGTGTTTTCAAAATGGGAGAAACTGACTGTTTTGACAAAACCATTTAATTATTTGACAGAAAAGGTTTATTTTGCAAGCTTTCTGGTTAGGAAAGGAAGAAACTGGAAAATGCCCTCCCCGGCCAAAGTAGCCGTACGGATGGGGAGGGCTCTACAGGGCATTTTTACAGTTTATTCAGAAAACAGTCCAGTTTCAGTCAAAACAGAGTATCTTTGCTGAAACTGGACTGGAATGTTGATTTCCAGTTTATGATTAACAACAAAACTTTTAGAAGTTCATTCCTATGCACTTTGATCATCAAAGGAACCCCAAAAACAAAGATTTGGGTGTGATCAAAGGCAATCATTGGAGAAATTTATGAAAAGTTGATGAACATGGAATTTAAACCAAAATGACCATTTTGGTGGATAAAGATTGAAACTTTACCACCAAAATAGACTTATTATACCAGATCAAACCTTTAGGGACACAAATATAACATAAAGATCAAATCTTTATGTTAGGCCCAATTGGTAGGAAAATAGGCTAGAGGGGGGGGGGTGAATAGCCTTTTTTAAAACTTTTCGAGGAAACACTTATAAATGCAAAGTCACTTATCAGTTTGCAAACTATTATCAGTAAGCGCAGCGGGTAAAATATGACTTAGTTTTAACTCACATAAAATCAGCGTATAAAAGATTTTCAGAGCTTAGTTTAAACACAAAGTTGTTTCCAAAAGTTCAATGCAATTTAAAGAGATTGGTCAAAGGAAATAATGATGAATCAGCAAGAACAATAATGATTTGCCGGTGATAGAGTTCAAACCGGCAAGGACAGTAAGTAACAGAAGACGCAGAGATTTGGAGAGGTTCACAGTGTAAATACTGCTACGTCCTCTACCAAGTTTGGTCAGAACTTGGATTTGGGTTAAGAGCACTATTAAATATCCCTAGTCTATTACAAGCACGGCTTTGCCGGATATAAAGACTAAATTCTAGAGATATTTAATTAATCGTAAAACAAATTTTTGACCAAGTGTATTTGAGCGGCAAGTTCAAAAGAACTTATCTCACTCAGGTGGGTGTGTGAAAGACTCAAACAACGTATTCCTTAAAATGATCTAGTTCGGGAATACTAACAATGTTGTTGAGTTTGTGCACAAGTGTATGTCCTATTAAATGATCTAATGATTATCTGGACACGGAATGTTTGAGCTTCAATGAATGCTGCAAACAACCAACTCTCTTCAATGCACTAAAATCACCAACCTTCTTTAATGCACTGAGTCCTCTATTTATAGGAGGAGTTAATGTCTTAGCTTGTTGAAGAAGGATAATATTTGAATTTCCAGCTGGGTAGGTGAGGAGCATTTAATGCAGTATCCTTGGCATTAATGGCGAAGATACGCGTGCCTGAAAAGTCTGATGGGTAAAGACCCCTTTGTCTCAACCGGTTACCTGCAAAAGCAAGTAGAGACAGAGTATAGCTAAAAGTAGCTATGTGTCAGATGGCGCAGTAATCATTACAGAGTAGGTAAACTACTTTATGATAAAACAGCAAGAAAGGACAGGGACAATCAGCAAGGTTGACTTAAAGATGGAACGATGTAACCTGACTGACAGTACAGACTGTCTTTCTTTATCGGCAAGTTGAGAATGGAGTTGATCGGCAACTTCTTTAATAAGTTGATCGGCAACTTGTTTACTGGTCTGCTGATTTGCTTCCTCTGCTGGTTTTTCTTGTTTTGAAGAGTTGTAATACACCTGTGCTGGTCACAAAGAATCCTAAGGGTACCTAAAAAGGTTCTAATAAAATTGGGGGATCCTAAGTGCAAACATGATTGGGATTAAGTAATTCTATGATCTAGGAATCTATTTGAACAACAATCTCCTCCTAATTACTTAAGTCCAATCACCCTTAATACTAAGTACATCTCTTAACTTAGGGAAATGTTTTCTGCAGATGTCTAGGTGAAATCATTTCCTAAGGTAAGTCACACTAAATTTCTAAAGTAAAAGATGGATTCACCAAAATAAATGGTGAAGCCGGTTCAATGAATCGGCAGAATGTTAATCTGCAAAGAGGATTAGCACAGAATAATGCAGATAACATATATATAAGAAAAACATATTAGCACAAACAAAATATCATTAAGCAAAGAGATTTGTCTATGAAGGTCTTCATAAGATATCTACATCATTGGCTATGTCGACTCAAGAATCAGCAGCTGGATCAGTCTTGGGATCTGCTGGAGTCGAGTCCTTTGTAGATTCAGACTTTCTTGCTTTCTTCTTTGCTCTTTCTTCTTTCTTTTCAGATTTCCTTTTTGCCTTGCTCTGCCTTCTCTGAGCACTCTCTAATCTATCAGAAAGCATCTTGTTGTTTGCCTCAAGAGCAGCAATCTTCAATTTGGCTTCAAGAAGTTCATTCTGAATATCAGCAAGTTTCTCTGTTGAGGCTTCAAGTTTGCTGCGGGTATCATTGTGCTCGGCAAGTAGAATGTTCTGTTGAGTGACAAGAGAGCCATTTAACTCTGACAGATTAAAAATGCATTCAGTTCTATCTTGCAGCAGATTTTTCATGTCATTGTAAACAGATGTCCTGATTCTGATAACATCCTCCTCCTGATTGGACTTATGAATCTGCTTGGAGAGCTCCTTTGTGGATTGTTTGAACAGGTCCGCAATGGAGTGGGAGAAGTCAACCAAATCACCACGAGTAGGAGGCGCATTCTGATTAAAATCATCTCCTTCTTCATAGCAATGAAAATCATAGAGGCTGTTGAAGACAATGGGTTTATCAACATAGATCGGTGCAGTAAAAGAATTTGGATTTCTGAGAACCAGAGAAGGGACAAATTCCTCATTTTCCAGATCAGCATCCTCGATCTGTACCTCATCGGCAACAATCTGCGTATCATCGTCAGAAATAACAATCGGCAGAGGAGAAGAAGGAAGAGGAACAGGAGGTGGAGGCAAAGATAGAATTCTTTGTAGCACAGGATCTTCATCATTAGCAAGATCTAAGGCATCGGCACAACCATCATCAGCAGAAATAAGATCAGCATCATCAGCAGGAGCGGCAATAATCTCAGTAGCAGAAAGAACATCAACAGGAATGAATGTGGAGACAATATCATCGGCAGGTCTTGAATAAACAATCTCCAGAGGAAAGTTTGGATGAACGATAATGTCTCTATCCCCTGAAAGATGAAATATGCCGTTGTCTTCCATAGAGAGCAGCAAAGCAAGCTGAAACACCATACAAGCAATGCCTTCCAATATCATGATCACCAATCTGGCATTCATCAGCCTAGATGTGTAAACCATGTGATCGGCACGCTGACGAGGAAGAAACATCGGCAGAGTAATGGCAAGTGCAGCAGATTTGACTAAGTGCACAAGTCCACGAGCGTTGAGATGCCGATACTCCAGAATTTCTCTAAGCTCATCGTTGATCATAGAACATCTCCTCATCCAACCATTTGAAATGATGCAAACTTCTTTTAGAGATAGACCATGGAGAACGACCTTACCACCTATCTTCAGTTTACCAGGTAGTAGACATCTAGGTTCATAGACAATTTTTTGCTTCAGTCTAGAAATCCGAGGAGTCTTTCCCTTAGTACGAATACGGTCATCTTTGATCCATGGAAGGAATATTGGTCTGTCACTGGTTGAAGCACCAGAAGAGAATGGATGCTTGGTGACATGAGGGTGATCTTTGCCAAAAGGAAGTGGACACCTTTGGAGGGTATATTTGAATGATAGCCTCGGATGAACATTAAAGAGAGGCTGTCCAAAGCTGTTGGAAGGGATAGAAGCATTGGTAGTGTACCAGTTGGAGCACATCATATCTTTCCCATTCTGAAAGTAATCATAGTTGGCAGGTGGAGAAGTATCAACAGCATCAGCATTCACGAAAGCTTGTTCTCCCACCTCCATATAATCAGCAGGATCAGTCTCATCGACATGATTTCCATTGGCACGAACATCAGTTGGAGCAGGAAGAGGAAGGGGTGTAACAACAGTCGGCAAGCTGAATAAAGGCTGTAGAAGAATTTCTTCAAATTGCAGGCTAGCAGCAATGTCAGCATCCAAATTAGGAGTATTTCCTTCAGTACCTCCTCCTAATTCCATAACCTCCTTAATACCAGTAGGTGGGACAATCTGTATTTCAGGAGTAACTGTCACTAACTGAGTGTCCGTAGTTTGCTCAGCAAGATGAGTGTCGGCAGTTTTCTCATCAGTTCCTTTATCAGTATAAACTCCTCCTGAAACAGATACATCAACTACATCTTCCAATGGTTCCAAAGGTTGAGTGTCCATAGTTTCCTCAATAGGAGCAGGTAGATCAGCAGATACTTCAATCAGAGGTTGAGTGTCAGTAGTTGTCTCAACTTGAAATTCCACTATCTCCTTAAAAGATTTATCAGCATGACTTTCTTCAATACTACTATCATTCTCCAATACAGACTCTGCAAAGACTTCAGCAGAGGGAGCTTTAGTCATGATAGTTCTGATTGGCATCTTGTCACTGTCTGTTGTAAGTGAAGTGGAAGGAGAGTCAGCAGCAACTTTATGAGCACAAACCAAATCTCCAAATAAATCAGCACTATCATCATCAGCATCACTATCAGTAGAATCACTATCTTCATCAGCATCATCACGTCCATCGGCAACAAAATATTTATCAGCAGCATCTACATCGTCGGCAGAGTGAACATCGGCATCTGTCTCGGTCTTGCTGCTGCTGGGCGAAGGAGCATGAGCAACTTGATCGGCAAGATCTTCAGCAGCACAGCGATCGGCATCTTGCTTTAGCAGAAATTCATTAGACTTTTCAATCAAGTCCATAGTGACCTTCTTGACTGATCTGAAGAAGTGAGCATTGAGAGGGCTGTCAGCAGGAGTCTCATCATCATTGAACGTTAGAAGATCTTCATCATTTTCAAGTCTTCCAATCTGATAAGGATCAAACTCTGTGAATTGAGAGAGCTGATTGAATGTCCTGGCATAGATGAGCCACACGTCCTGAACCATCATGTCTTGTCTAATTCTATCTTGAAATAGATAGATTTGGTTCCAGGAAAGTGGTAGAAAGTCAAAATAGCGACCAAAATTGAGCTTCAGTTCAGCTTCTTTCAACTGCTTGAACTTAGAGAGAGGGAAGAACTTCTCATTCCACATATCAGTGCGAATGTTCAAACTCCGGTAGTCAACATAATCAGAAGTTTTCCCAGATGGCACAGTATCCTTCATTTCTTCATGAAACTGAAGAAGACGACGAATGAAAGGAGGCAGATGATCAATCGGAAATACCCATTTCTTGTTCAAGACCTTGTTAGTGAAGGACCAAGGGTTCCTGTAAAAGGTGTGGAAGGTGGGATTTCTGATGGGAGCACATTTCCTTGAAGTCTGAGACTTGAGCTTTTCAATAACATCTTCAATACTTTTGCCATCAGCAAAGTCATCAGTGAATTCTTCAGAAGGAACTTCAACTTTGACAATAGGATCGGCAGTAAGAGAAGCACCGGTAAGATGAGAAGGAGCAAATCTAATCAACTTTGCTCTAGGATCAGCAGAATCAATAGGAGCAGAAGGAACTTCATCGGCGAGGCCATCTTATCAGCAACTTGAGTAGACTTCTTCATCGGCAAGTCTGGTTCGTCGGCAACCTTTGCCTTCTTTGACACCACTTTATCAGCAACCTTCACCAATTTTCTTTTCTTTGGATCACCAGGAGTAGAATCGGCAAGAATTCTATCGGTTGAAGGAGCAGGAGTAGAGACTGCTGATTGGGAAGCAACTAAAGGAATTTTCTTAGCTCTATTCTTCTTTGGAGCGTCAGCAGGTGCTGGTGCAGGTGCAACAACACTAGAGGCCTTCTTTTCAATTCTCTTCCAATCTTTAGCATCAAAAGATTTTAGCTTGCTGAAGGCAATGCTGGATGGAAAACGATCTGCAGCTACTATGTTTATATTTCTCCTTAAGATCATGCTGATTAACAGATAATGGCAACCTTTCCCAGGATTGGGTTTGTTCTTCAGCCTATCAGAAGACCATTTATCAGCAGCAGAGGCAATGATCCTGAATATGTAGGCACACCAGTTGAACTCAATCTGCAGAACAATGGCGGCCATAGCTTCAAACTGAACGTCAGTGACATTGCTATGAGATCCAGATCAGCAAATAAGACATCTATCAACTATCTCAGCCAAAGCATAGTATCGGCGAGGATAATGAATCTTCAGATGACTGGTGCCACTGAGTCTTGGACCAGCTCTTCTCATGATAATCCATGCCCTATCCAATTCCTTATCATCAACTAAAGCACTCAACCCTTCATTCCCGAGAGAGGGAAAAACTTCAGAAATAGAAGAGGGAGTAAGAGAGATTTGCACGCCCAAAAAAGAGGAGTTGACGGAGACGATGCTGAAGAGTCAGCACGAGAGCGGACAACAGAGGAGTTGGAGAAGAATTATTTGACGAGATCCAAGAACACTGAATCAACTCCAGATGGAGTGATGAATGAGTCGAGCAGGGACCCAATAAGAAGATTCTTCAAGAAAACCCCATCGGCTTCATCGTTGAAGTAGTCGGAGTCAACATAGCCTCCGTAGATATCTTTTTCGCCGGACATTTTCTGCAAGATTACTCAAACAACTCACAATGTTAAAAACAAAGACAAATCAAACCAAGAATGATTAGAAATGAGCAAAGTTTAAACATTAACACTTACCAGATTAAGAAGATATAAGCAAATAAAACGATGACTCAATGAACTGGTTAGAGGAGTGAGAGAGATAGAGTAGAGAAGAAAAATGGCGAAGAAAGCTTAAAGGAATTTTGAAAGGCGTTATATATGTTATGGGGGAGAGAGAGAATATGAGAGGACAAGGAATAGAGAGAAATAACTGTACCTATAATCTTGGAGAACGTGCGCACGCAAAATTTAATGCGCACACAAAACGGTGAGAAATGAACAGTTAAAAGTAAGAGGGAGAAGGGGTAAATTAGTCAAAAATAAGAGAAGTGATGATGACCTGTTACCTTGCTGATGTATCACATTAAATGGAATACATCTTGACACGATTTTGGGTAAGAAAGGTACACACACGTGTCAGGGAGATGGTGTGACCGATGTACCTTTGATTTGATTGCTTATGTCATGTGTATCACTCACTTTCTGCTCTCAAACTGGCAGAGTTTCAACTCATAAAACGTTTTCTCGCCCCCCCTAAAATGATCAGCATGGGGTTCAATTTATAGAGCCTGAGGGTGCCTAACATAGCCGTACGGCTAGGGACCTCATGGGCCCAAACCATCCGTACGACTCGACTTGGCGAGCTTCTGGATTTTTCTAAGTTTAATTCCAGTTCAGTCCTGGAATATCAGGTTTATCCTAGTGAGGTCCCGGCCCATTTTTTATCCCTAAATGGTACAAAGAATTCCTCTAAAGTAGGTCGATTTCAGATTGGGGTACTTACAGAGCCCCTCAGCAACATCGTTTTTGAGGAAAGCGGGGTTGTCGATTAAACAAGCATCCCAATCTGATGGGAGGACGGCTTGGCCGATTTGGGTGAGAGATTCTAAGGATACTCAAAACTATAAGCATCCCAATCCGACGGGAGGACGGCATAGCCAATTTGGGTGAGAGATTCTAAGGCTACTCAAACCTATAAGCATCCCAATCCGATTAGAGGATGGCTTGGCCGATTTGGATGAGAGATTCTAAGGCTACTCAAACCTATAAGCATCCAAATCCTATGGGAGGACGGCTTGGCCGATTTGGATGAGAGATTCTAAGGCTACTCAAACCTATAAGCATCCCAATCCGATGGGAGGACGGCTTTGGCCGATTTGTTCTATAGCTGGACCTAGAGGTATAGGATTCCTACGTATCCCTCTTCGAGGGAATCAAGCCTAACGTAGTTCGGGTGAGAGATTTTAAGGCTACTCAAACATATGGGCCTTAGGTGAATATCTATTCATCCTTTCCTAAACAGGCATGGCCCGAAGGCCAGGCTTGGTCAACTTGGCCCTATTCGGAGAGGGTTGACTAAAGGGGGCTGGCATGGCTTAGAGGCTCAAATGATGGGCATGGCTCAGAGGCTAGACTCTATCGACTTGGCTCTATCGGAGAGGGTCGACTCGAGGAATAGGCATGGCTCAGAGGCTCATATAATGGGCATGGCTTAGAGGCTAGCCTCGATCGACTTGGCTCTATCGGAGAGGGTCGACTTGAGGGTAACTGGTCTTACATCTGACTAAGGACTGCCGGGACACATGGTCAATTTGGTCAACTTATCTCATGGCAGAGGGTCAACAACACAAACTGGTCAATTGGTCAACTTATCTCATGGCGGAAGGTCGACTACACAAACTGGTCAACTTATCTCATGACTGAGGGTCGACTACACAAACTGGTCAATTGGTCAACTTATCTCATGACGGAGGGTCGACTACACAAACTGGTCAATTGGTAAACTTATCTCATGGCGGAGGGTTGACCACACAAACTGGTCTCACGTCATCACAGACTGCCGGGACACATTGATAGGTTTTCTCTAACATGGTCACTCTCGGGGACAAAGGTTTTCTTAACCTAATCATGACTATACTAGTCTTACGCCCTACCAAGGGCTACCGAGGCGATAACATCTTAACTTTCATCCTGGACTTACGAAATAAGGCCGGGTCAACAAAATCCAATGGTCTTACGTCATGCCGGACGGCCAAGGACTAATCTCACGGAGCCTAATGGACTTATGTCATTCCAGACTGCCAAAGGATGAATCTCGCAGATCCTAATGGTCTTACATCACGCCAGACGGCCAAAGGACACAATCTCACAAAACCTAATGGTCTTACGTCACGCTGGACGGCCAAAGGACACAATCTCACAAAACCTAATGGTCTTACGTCATGCCGGACGGACAAAGGATAGGTCTAACCTAATGGACTTATGTCATTCCGGACTGCCAAAGGATAATTTTTCATACTTTTAACTGGACTTACAAAGAACGGCCACGTTAACTTCCCAAATTCAAAATTTTAACCTGGACTTACGAAGCGCAGCCGGGTTAAATCACATACTCTTAACCTAGGCTTACGAAGTACGGCCGGGCTAATTACACATTATTAACCTGGGCTTACGAAGTACGGCCGGGTTAAATTACAGAGCTGGTCTTACGTCCACCTAGGGACTGCCCGATTTTGATTTTTATTGGGAACCTAATTTTTATAGGTTCAATTCAAGTTGCATGAGCCAAGAGGGGTATTTTTCGGGGGTATTTATTGTTGGGTTTCGTAGTCACATGCGCAGCGGAATATAAGCATTTAAAATTTAATAGAAACCACAAAGCCCATAGATCCATTCATATGATTAAGTCAAATACAACAATATGAATAGTAGAATACTAACCCTTGATGCCTTTGATTTTGCAACCTTGAATTCGATAGAGACTTGAAAACTTGATCACGATCATAGCAATAATCACAAACTTTGAAGATGATAAGTTTCACCTCTAGCGGTATCCACACCACGAACGAATATCAAGAACACTTGATCTTGGTTGCTAGACCAATTATGAAACACGTTTCACAATTAATATGAACTATATGGAATTTTCTTTTTGTATAATTTTGTTCTTCAATCTAGGATTTCTTAGAACAAAATAAAACCCTCTCAAACTCTTTTGAGGCTTGCACAAAACATTAGGTCTGAGTTATGGCCGAATTCTGATGTTTATACACAAGTAAGACCTATTCCAAATAGGAAACTTGTGTTAAAACCCGTCCAAAATTCGATTCCGAGTCAAATTAGGAATCTGCCCCTGACAGCACTCTGCGGCCGCCCAAACTGAGGTGTGCGGTCGCCCAGCCCATTTGGGCGGTCGCCCAAAGGCCCAGAAAAATCCAATTTTTTTCCAAATTTCCAATATAGTCCTTATTTAGAATTCGTTCTATTGTGTGTGACCCTCTAGGATTATACTAAGTTGGCAATGGTTTCAAACATGAACCATAAGATATGATTAGGTTCTATCAAACCGTCATCTACCTACCCAAATAGTATAACTAGATACAAGTTCGCATTCCTTTTTAGAACATGTCATAATCCCTTTGTCCACGATGTCATTGAACACAAGTCATGGTCAATAAGTCAACTTGTATTGTTCAATACTTTCTCGATTCTGAATATGTTGATAATCCAAATGACATTGATCCAATCAATTCATTTGAGTTTGGCCAAACATTTCATCAACATCATTCCTTCGAGGGGCCCAACCTTGACATCTCTCCGAAGAGCGACAAATCCATTTAGCTTATTATTCTTCCCCACGTGAATCCAATCATGCCAATCATACCCTTTATAACTACCGTGTTAAGGCAGTGTTTGAATATGTCAAACATAATCTTCATCAAGTGGAAGACTATAATAACTTCATGTCTAAGGATTCAAATGACATAACTAATATGAGATTTATATATGACTGTAGACACCCCGCCTTGGACCCCCTCACCCCGATTGCATACATAGTATTTTTATTTAACTTATTTTTATTAATTTCTGTTACTTCGGTTAAGTTCCTAACTGATTCCGTTAGTTTTGGACTAAACTGCATAACAGAATTAATTTTAGAGTCATTTCTGTCTTTCTGTCATTTTTAAAATCGCGCGCTTCCGGCACAGCCAGTGAGCCGCGCGCGCGGAGTCCCGCCCAGAATCCGGAACCCCGCGCGCTTCCCATTTGGCAGTAACGGATTGCACCTTCTTTCCCTCCCTTTTCTTATTTACAAACATCTTTTTGATCACAAAAACCATCTTTTTACATCCACATTCATCCCCCCTTTTCTCATTAACTCCCAATCCCACACTTCTAGCCTTTCATTAAAACAAAATATTTCCTTTTTATTTTATTTGATTTTCTTTTATTTCTTTTATTTATTATTTTATTTATCTTATTTTTGATTGGTCAATTCCATTTCACATGGATGATCATCTTTTCCCTCCAACCTTTCCCTCTCTTTTTTACCTATAAAAAAACCATCATCTTCTACCTGGAAAAGGACCCAATTTTTTGAGACTTGAACAAAAACTCTACACAAATCATCTCAACAATCCTTCTCTACAAAACACTACACAAAGTGTTTGCCACAACATTTTTCTCTACAACAACACCATTTTCAAGTCCAAGTTTGAAGTCCTCTTTCCTAAGGTACAACATCTCTTTTCTTCTCTTATTTTTATTTGTCTAGTCTTACTAGTATGCAATCTCCATAAAAAGGGATACAACCAAAAGGCCACTTCACTATTGAAGTTTGGCCAAGTTACATCCCGACATTCCAAACTTCATTTAATTTATATTTCATTTCTTAATGTAATCATTTAGCACTAGTCCAATATGTAACTATTTAGCATTAAATTTAAAATTCTTTTTCCCCTTTTTCTTTACATTATAATTGTTAGCATTGTTAATAAATTGAAGGACATTTAGCATTAGAACACCATAGTAGCAAGACCCGCATAAGCGGGGCGGAGTGGGTGTTTAAGTACTTCCCACTCCGTCACCTAACCCCCGAACCCTTCTCTCCCGATCTCTGGTTTTGTACATAATTAGGCTATTTCTAGGTTTTTCTTATGTCCTTTAAAAACATAGGTGGCGACTCTAAACAATCTAAAACAAGTTAGACATCCTAGGATAATTCACCGCTCTAGCCAAGCCGTGGTTCCCCGGGGTATCTACAGTGGCGACTCCGCGGGGATGATTTAGAGGTTAAACTTGCGTTTTCATTTTTGGTGTTCTTTTATTCTGTTTTCTGGGCATTCTGGTAAAAGGGTAGGAACGCGCGCCCCGGCCTTCTTGGCCTAAAGCGCGCGCGTCCGACCCCAATTACCAGAATCGCCCGCCTTCCTTCTTGTCCTTCAATTTCTATTTCTGTGCTAACAAGTTTCTGCAGGGGAAAGTTACATAATTTGGGACCAGGGCAATCCCCTGAGTCCGCAGTTTCTTCTAACATTCTGACAGGTATCCCAGATGCGCGCGCCTCCCATATTCATTGCGAAATGCGCGCGCTTCCCACATCACTTACCTGAGGCGCGCGCTTCTGGGCATTTTCCAGAAACAGAACAGAGCACAGACAGAGTGGTTTTTGACAGTGTGTGGGCAACCGGGTCTGCACAAAGCAGTTTTTCTTTCTTTTTATTTTTATCGTCACACGGGTGATTCGAAAGTTTAATTATGTGCTTATTTGTTTTTTTTATTTCTTTTGAAAAAA
Source organism: Campanula takesimana (assembly GCA_026119855.1). Taxonomy (NCBI): domain Eukaryota; kingdom Viridiplantae; phylum Streptophyta; class Magnoliopsida; order Asterales; family Campanulaceae; genus Campanula; species Campanula takesimana. The sequence goes on from JAOWBW010000240.1 coordinate 462,954, forward strand.
AAAAAATAAAAAAAAAAAAAAAAATGTTTTGTCACATGTTAGACCTCACACTACATGCACATATTCTTATCAACTGCTCGCTATCGAGTCGCACAAGTCCAACCCCAAACCCGTCGAGGCCCGTCCGAGAAAGTTTCAAGCTCCACTCGACCTTGGCTCTTCGAAGCGGTAAACCTCAGCCCGTGGCGTAGTCATGACTACATGCCGGGGGTGACCTTTGAGCTCATATTCAAGCCGAGCACAAACCACACAATTCTAGTCTAGGGTCTAACACTCCGTGACCAAGTCGGTTTTTCATGTGCTGAGATTTCCCTAAACTAATGTCTTCAAATCATACATGCCACTTGTTTCAATGGAGGAAATAAAAACTCCGTCCCCAAAAGTGGTTACTTTGGACGAAAATAAAAATCCGTCCCCAGCATTTGATTTACTACATTAATTTAGTTTAATCCCGACACATGTAGGATTTCACAAGCGTGGTGGAATCCCGATGAGTATATGGGACCGCGAGAAGGTCTATATACTAGTGTGACGATTCCACTATTTTTCTAGAAACCCCAAAAAGGACCACGTCCTTCCGACTTTGTAAATAAAAAAAAAAAAAGTCGTTTTTTTCCTCATGTGGTTGAGTCTTTTCTTGTTTGTGGGTGAAATCATTTTACTCAAAAGGTGTTGTGGGGCCATCATAAGATCGACCGTGTTCTCCTCAATAGGTCCAATGGATTCAAACGGCAACGACAACGGCATTCCCGTGTCTCCAACGAAGGGTTATTCCGCATGGTGGAAGCATTGAAAGGGCAAGTCGATACACTAGCCGAGAATGTCCGCCGCAAGGATGATTTATGGCGAGCCCGTTACGAGCATGTGAAAATGGCCCACAAGAAAGAAGTTGCTAAACTCAAGAACCAATTGAAAAGGGCTCACGGGTGAAAGAAAGGTCCAAAGCATTGATACCGGTTTGGTCAACACTCTCATGTCCTACATTGACCAAAGGCTTAGTGGGCTAAATTTGCACAAGGGCCCAAACACCGATCTTCATCAAGCTTCTCTCCTCATGACACAATGGAGCTCTTCCCGAAAAGTTCAAGATGCCCGATATTGGCAAGTTCAACGGCAACTCTTGCCCCGACGCTCATGTCGACTCCTACCTTTGGGCCATGCTACCAAAGAAAGTGTCTCCTCAAATAATGGCGCAATGCTTCCCGCTTACTCTCTCGAGGGGGTCGCAAAAGATTGGTATATGGGTCTTCCATATTCCCACCCGCCTCAATTGGGACGCCGCTATGCTTGCCTTCAAGTCACAATATCAAGGCAACTCCATATTCCGCCCCACCAAGAAGGAATTGGAGAGCACCGTGCAAATGGGTGATGAATCATTTGGGGACTTCTATCGCCGTTGGAATACAAGCTAGCCGAGATGGTTGATAGGCCTTCCAAGAAGGAACAAATGGACATCTTCTTGAAGTGTTTGAAAATGGACTACCGCACTCATCTTAGTGGGGCTTTTCACTCTGATTTTTCAAGCATGTATGATGCGGGGGTTAGAATCGACAATTTGCTCCGAGAAGTGGCCGAGTCCTCCTATGACACAACTTCAACGACAAAGGGTTCCAAGCAATGACATGGAAGAATGTAGTGATATGGGAGACTACAAACGACAATGGGGACTACAACAACAATCTCCGTTTCTCTTTCTCTACCTAGTAATAGGAATTAAAAAAAAAAAAAAAAAAAGTGTCAAAGTCCTCTTTAAGTGTGCATTAAGTTTTCTTTGTCCCAATTAATGTGAAATTTGAGTCAAGTCTCATCATCAAATAAAAAGTCGTTCTTGTCCTCATACACTCTTCCAAGTTGTTCAATCTAATTCTTGGCAAAATGATGAAAATATGTCTAAACACGTTTTAGAACAAGGCCATCACTTGAACGCCTAGGGGCTAAACATCGACGCCAACATCAACGACGAAGCCAAGACAAACAAGGTGGAGCAACAATCATGAAGAAAGTCAAGCAAAGTTTTCAAAGGGGGATTAAAAAAAAAAAAAAAAAAAAAAAAAAAGCTCGCTAGGTTGAAACCATCAAATCAACCTAGGCAAAAGTTAGAGCACAAAAAAAAAAAAAAAAAAATAAAAAAAAATCCCCCTCAATCAAAGAAGTTCACATCAAGATCATCATCATCATCCACCAACGAAGGACGAAGCAACAATTCATCACGAAGAATGGAGAATCCACAAGAACTACGGTGACCTGAGCCTCTACACTGGAGGAACGTAGGCAACCTTCGGGTCCGGTCTCATGCAAGAAAGAAGAAATGTTTAGCCCTAGCGCGTTATGGTGATCGGCCTTCATCTCGAACTTGTCAAGACATCTTTGTACGATTCATTTGCCAATGATTAATCACCAAAAAGATTGAACAACTTTCTTAGATTTGAAATCATTTCGCGCTCCTTGTCGAGTCTAGGGACTTCTATTCTTTCTGCATACTCCCAATTCCTTGCAATCAAATTGGGGCTTTCCTTCTCTTCTCTCTTAATGACTTACTTTTTCTTCGTGAGTCATTCAATTCAATAAAAAAAATAAAAAAAAAATATACATGTCAATACTAGGGACCTTCCCTAGACGAGTCAATGTCACTCATCTTTAGTGACAAAGGTTTTCACCGCAAAATCACATGTCTCTCATCCTCAGCTAGAGTCAATGCACACTTCCTCATTATCGAGTCAAAAATGAAGACGCAAAAGAGATGCCCGCTAGATTGAAAACCCGAAAGGGCGGTCTAGGCAAAAAACAGGGGTGCGTCATAAAAAAAAATGAGAGAGTGAGAGAGAGAAGGGAAAGAGAAATGGAGATCCCCGCCTCTAAAGAAGACAAGTTCTACATTGAATCTCCTCAGCAAGTCAATTCCACCGAGTCAACTTTGGGATTGTAAAGGCTCGACAAGATATAGCACCGTCAGGTTGTCTTGGGTTATCGGCATCATTCTCCAGCAGTGTGTATTTTTGGGTTTCATGAAAAAAAAAAAAAGGCCCGTGGTAGCCAAGACCCATCCGAGAACGAGCCCATCATAAAAGGGCACGAGATTGCACAAATAATCCCTAGCTAAGTCAATTGACTTGGGCCACAAACAACAACAACATGTGTCTCAGTTTTCAAGCTTCTTCAAGAATGTGCTTCTAAAGTACGCCGAAAGGCTCCCCGAGAAATGAGTAGCTCTTGCCATATCCTCTCATGTTTGTTTTCCCTCGCACGAGGACGAGTCACTCTTGCTTTGCTCAACAAATGGTGATGCCCTATGGACTATATGACCCGAGAACAAGGCTTCTTTTAACAATCAACAAGCCCTAGGGGCTATGCTCGAAAAAAAAAAAATGTGTGAGACTATCCTCAAAGTCTTCAAAAGGGATGTCCAAAAAGCCCTCGTGTCACGTGTGCCCGTGCTCGCAATCAATGATGGCACTCTAGGGGCTACGACCAAGTCTTAAAAGCTCCCTCGGCAAAGAGCAATTAACTCCCCAGCAGTATCCCCAGCCAAGTCTGTGCAACATTGGAAGCTTCCTCAATTCGGCACCGAAGGTCTCAACGGGCTTCGCACTACAATCTTTTGGGCTACGGCATTACGTAATTCAAGCAAAGGCAGTATTAGGGCTTCGCGACCGACAGTCTTTTGGGCAACAATACTCGAGCAACGCAATTTGGGAGTAGTCTCCATGAAAGGGATCAAGCTTCAAAGGGTCTCTCAACACTTCAAGTCAAAGGCCTCTTGGTTTTAAATGAAGACTCCGATGTCATGAATGAAGTTGATAATTTTTGTTAGAACTCACAGCGAGATTTTGAAGGAAGTCTTAGAGAAAAGGAAAAAATTCAATATGCTAAACTCTAATCAAAACAGGGTTATAGCGGGAAATGCCACGGCCAATCCCAATGTTTCTGCAATTCAGCACACCCTTCTCCAAGATCAAAAGCACAAGGTGCAGCTCAGATAAAGTTGGGCCACAGCACTAGTTCATTAGTTCAACTCAAGAAGAGTCAAGCAAGCATACTCATTTGAGACTTTATCACGCCAAGACCTTATCCTCCGCGACCTCGACGGCACCGCAAGACATTACTGCATCCTTTGACATAAGCCTCAGCCATTTGGGTATAGACCACAATGAGGCCATTCATCTCCCCAGTAAGAGAAGAAGGAGATCTCTATCAAGAATTCTACAAACGGTACATCCGCTCTCAATGCCGAGGCCACCACGAGATAATTTGGGGCTTTACAATGAAAGGTCTTGACAACCCGCCATCTACAAGCCCACGGCAATTGGGGCTTTGCAATCTCTCGAAGCTTGGCATCAACGATCTCCTCTTGGGGCTTGCTCACTACAACAACAAAGGCGATTTACTCGAATGGGCCAAGAGCTGATTTATCTTGGAGCTAGCAAGTCCCTCAAAATTGGGCATCAAAGGCATTCTAGGGCTTTTACAATCAGCAACCCCTCATCTCGGCATCAAAAGCCTTTTGAAGCCCCATAACCGACAAATCTCTTGGGGCTAAACATCAATCTTCGTTGGGCACACCAGCGACAACAGAATTCAAGTGAGGCAATCCAGACTTCGACTGAGCATGACTGATCTTGGGTTGGCTTTACAAACACACAATGGTTAAAATGGTTCACCCACGAACTTAAAAAAAAATAAAAAATAAAAAATAAAAATAAAATCTCTTTTCCTCACATGTGTGCATATTCTTTCCTTTCTAATCTTAAAAAAAAAAAAAAAAAAAAAAAAAGATTTTTTTCTTTACTTTTCTCCTTCTATGTGCAAAAATATGTGCTTTACTTTGCTTTGCTCCATAGCCTCTCATCCAGCGTTCTCCATCATCCTTGAACTACGCTGGTCTGATTCTCTTCAAGGGATACGTAGGCAGCCTTTTGGCGCGACCAACCCATCATCCAGAGTACCATCTCGCCAACCCAACATCAAGGGCATTCTCTCATCAACATCTAAAGAATGGACATTCTCCATCAAAGCATCCTCCGCGGACATCAAGAATCCATCTCCACTCAAGCGGCAATGGTAAGTGAAGGTATGAATACATCCAATGCTTTCCTCAAAATCACACCGCACACAAGATCACTTTCTACATTCTTACTTCTCTCTCAAATCACATATCACACCACGAGCACAATTTCCCTCTTCATGCATCTTCTTGCACAAGCACACATATCTGCAAAGCATACACATAACAGGTGCCGGACAGAGTACCAGGTGCCGCACAAAGCACCAGATTCAACAGGTGCCGCACAGAGCACCAATTCTGGTCGATGGTGGACCGCTCAAATCACCAGGTGCCGCACAGAGCACCAATTTTTGGTCGATGGTGGACCGCTCAAATCACCATACCGCCGCACAGCGCATCAGAATATGCCGCACCGCGCACCAATTTTGGTCCATGGTGGACCGCTCAAATCACCATACCTCTTCCATCAGCAAAAGTCGCTCACACAGGGAGCGCACTTCTATCCTTTGTAATTTCAAATTCCTGCTTTATCGAGTCTTTGTTTTCTCTTGTCGATGTCCTCGGCGGTTGTCTTTCTTTCGTCGACGCGTTTTGCCTCGCAATCCACGTCGCCGAGGGGCTCTGTAGACACCCCGCCTTGGACCTCTCACCCTGATTGCATACATAGTATTTTTATTTAACTTATTTTTATTAATTTCTGTTACTTCGGTTAAGTTCCTAACTGATTCCGTTAGTTTTGGACTAAACTGCATAACAGAATTAATTTTAGAGTCATTTCTGTCTTTCTGTCATTTTTAAAATCGCGCGCTTCCGGCACAGCCAGTGAGCCGCGCGCGCGTCCCGCCCCAAAATCCGGACCCGCGCGCTTCCCACTTTGGCAGTAACAGATTGCACCTTATTTCCCTCCCTTTTCTTATTTACAAACATCTTTTCCTGATCACAAAACCATCTTTTTACATCCACATTCATCCCCCCTTTCTCATTAACTCCCAATCCCACACTTCTAGCCTTTTCATTAAAACAAAATATTTCCTTTTTATTTTATTTGATTTTCTTTTATTTCTTTTATTTATTATTTTATTTATCTTATTTTTGATTGGTCAATTCCATTTCACATGGATGATCATCTTTTCCCTCCAACCTTTCCCTCTCTTTTTTACCTATAAAAACCATCATCTTCTACCTTGGAAAAGGACCCAATTTTTGAGACTTGAACAAAAACTCTACACAAATCATCTCAACAATCCTTCTCTACAAAACACTACACAAAGTGTTTGCACAACATTTTCTCTACAACAACACCATTTTCAAGTCCAAGTTTGAAGTCCTCTTTCCTAAGGTACAACATCTCTTTTCTTCTCTTATTTTATTTGTCTAGTCTTACTAGTATGCAATCTCCATAAAAAGGGATACAACCAAAAGGCCACTTCACTATTGAAGTTTGGCCAAGGTTACATCCCGACATTCCAAACTTCATTTAATTTATATTTCATTTCTTAATGTAATCATTTAGCACTAGTCCAATATGTAACTATTTAGCATTAAATTAATAAAATCATTCTTTTCCCCTTTTTTCTTTACATTATAATTGTTAGCATTGTTAATAAATTGAAGGACATTTAGCATTAGAACACCAATAGTAGCAAGACCCGCATAAGCGGGGCGGAGTGGGTGTTTAAGTACTTCCCACTCCGTCACCTAACCCCCGAACCCTTCTCTCCCGAATCTCTGGTTTTGTACATAAATTAGGCTATTTCTAGGTTTTTCTTATGTTCCTTTAAAAACATAGGTGGCGACTCTAAACAATCTAAAACAAGTTAGACATCCTAGGATAATTCACCGCTCTAGCCAAGCCGTGGTTCCCCGGGGTATCTACAATGACATAGACCATGACATAAATCTCATACCGTGGGTCATGTCCAGTACCTTGTTCCAAACAAGTACCTATAAATCTAACATGATCATCCCATGATCATTTAGCCTTTATACTAGTGCTTAACAAGCTCTAGGGACGGAGATTATTGTAAGCAAACATGAGTCATAATAATAATCTTATTATCTCTTTATTATTATGAATAAAATGATAACTTATGCAACGTTTAACAAACGTGCCTAGGGCACCAACACCAACAATCTCCCACTTGCCCTAAGCCCAATTTCCTAGGTATCCAATACCCATGGACCTAACATGACCATCATGTTTAGCTTTATGGAAGTTCCACTGTTTAGCGTGTTCGTAACGTTATCATTAGTAGGTACTTTGCATATATGTACGTCTCCCTTATCAACGATTTCCCGAACGATAAGAGAACGCCTAAGTATGTGTTTGGATTTAGGATGTGCTCTTAGTTCCTTTGCTTGATCAATAGCACCACTATTATTACTAATAAGGTCTATTAGATTAGCAATGCTAGGAACCATCTTAAGTTCAACAATGAACTTCTTAATGCAAACAACTTCCTTTGCAGCATCCTATGCAGCGATATACTTAGTTTTAGTCGTAGAATTAGTGACTATACTTTGCTTGGAACCATTCCAACTTACAGCTTCACCATTTGTTATAAAATTCAATTGCGATTTTTCTATTATCTTTGTCAGTTTGGAAGCATGCATCCGTGTACCCATATACGACGAGATCATCTTCCATCCCTCCATAGATCAAAACAAATCTTTAGTGCTTCTAAAGTACTTTAAGAATTGTCTCACATAGCCATCCAGTGAATCTCACCGGTGTCGGATTGATATCTACTCATCATGCTCCAAGCATTAGATATATCCGGCTTAGTACTTATCATGGCATCATGGATCCAATTGCCGAAGAAAATGGCATCCCATTCATTTTCTCATGCTCATCATTTGTCTTAGGACATTTGATTCTTTGCATAGAAAAACATCCATGTAACATTGGCAACTGTCCTCTCCTAGAATTTCCATGCGGAACCTTCTAATGACCTTGTCAATGTATGTACTTTGGCTTTAAACCAATTTGCTTCCTTGATCTATCTCTATAGATCTTAATGCCAATGATATATGCAGCTTCATCCATATTCTTTATTGCGAAACACTTTCTTAACCAAATCTTTACAGATTAAAGTGTAGGAATGTCGTTTCCAATGAGTAATATGTCATCCACATATTAGATAAGGAATAGCACCATGCTCCCACTAATCTTCTTGTATATACAAAATTCATCTTCGTTCTTGATTAAGCCAAAGTCTATGACTTATCAAAACGGAGATTCCAACTCCCAAAAGCTTGCTTCAATCCATCCAATGAATCTTCGCAACTTTCATACCTTTTTAGAATTTTCTTGACTATCAAAACCTTTAGGTTGTATCCAATACATCCTTAAGTGAGTTCCCGTTGAGGAACGCTTGTTTTGACATCATTTTTATCAAATTTCATATTCCAAATATGAACATGTGATTATGAAGATTCTAATAAGTTTCTTGCTACCCATGTAAGTTTTTCTCCAAGAAAAATCATTCATCTCCTTTGGTTTTTACACCTTAGGTTAGAATGATCAAGTTCCAAACTCGATTATTATACATGAATTGCCTTTTAGATTTTATGACTCCAAGCCATTAATCTAAATGTGGAGTTGACATTGCATCTTTGATAGATGGTAAATACTTCATTCCAAATGAAATTTACCTCAACACTTTCTATTTCGAAATATCCAATATTTCTTGCAATAGATTGTGTCCTATCACATACGCAAGTTCTTGTATATCTTTTGAACGGACTTTTCACGACTCCTTGTGAAAACTTGTTCAACTTCCATCTTAGGTTAAAATATATATTTTCTAGGTCTCGAACCATTCGAGATACATTATACTCCCACTGATTCTTTTAGAGATAAACCATTTATCTAGAAAAGTATCATCATAATCAACAAACCATTTGTTTCTTATGAGTAAAATTATATTCTCAAGTTTCCTTAGGATATCCCATGAAAATATATTTATTAGATTTAAATGCGAGTGTGTCCCAGACAACTCTTTTCCAAAAGGTCTCACCATCTTAAATCTTTGCGAAAGGCAAACCGAGTTTTCTTTCATCTTTTAACCTCTCTTGATGGTATTCAGATTAGTATAATCATAGCGGTTTCAAATACATAACCCCAAAACAAATAATGGAAGATCTATTTGACTTAGTCATCCAATTAACCATATCCAATAAGGTTCTTATACTTCCATGCAGACACATCATTTAAAATGATGTTCTTAGTGAAGTTAATTTGTGAAACCATTTCACAACTTTAATGATGACTGTCAAATTCTTGGTTCAATTATTCGTCATCATGATCCAATCAGAATCTTTGAATAGTTTTACCAAGTATAATAAAAAAAATTCTTTTAGCATTGCTTCTTAATGCACCATACACATCAAAATGTATTAGGTCAATTAAGATATCAGCCTTTTACCAATCATAGTAAAAGATGTCTTGGTCCAAGTAAATAAGATTTGCATAAATCATGTGATTCCAAATCATATGACTTAAAACTCCGTCCCATGGAATTTTAGATATGCATCTTTTATTTATTTGATCAAAACAATAATGCATAAAGAATTTTAATTTTTTATGTTTTAGCCTTTATTACTTTGTTCTTCAAGATTTAGGATATAAGATTTATTTATATGATAACACAATGAAGTAAATCATAATAAATAAAGCACTTTTCTTATTCCAAACAAGAAATTAATATCCTTCATTATCTTTTAACAAAATAATGTTTTCTACTTCATCAGTAAAGTCACTTTACAAGTGTTCTACGAACAATGTTGCAACCATGGCATCATTACCGTTTGTAGATAAAACTTTACTATAAGTAGTCTTTCATTTTACTAATTATTCTGGTATCCAATACCCAATAATTAAATTTAGAAAGAATAATTTATAACATAAAATTCCCAAGTGGTAGTCCCATTACCATTCCTTTTATTGATCATCCAGAATTTTGACTACAATTCTAAATGGTCAATCCAATTGCCATTTTACCAAATTGCATCAATTAGAGTTATTATTTTAACCATAATTATTTCTTTTAGGTTTGACAATTCTTGTCTTACCTTTCTTTTGGCACTTGGCCCTTTTCCTTATGATCTATGAGCTCTAGAGAACCATTCTCCAATATCTTCATCTTCGCAGTTTTTAGCATGTTAATGCAATTCGAAGAAATTCTTATTCATTCTAAACATGTTATAGTCCATCACAAAGTGATTATAACTCTTAGTCAATGAATCAAGAATAAGATCCATGGCTAGCTCCAATCCAATTGGACTCTCAAGTTTCTCAAGATGCTCTACGTAGGCTTTATCTTAAGCATGTGAGGTTCCACTTATTGCCCTTTACTCATTTTGCAATGAGTGAATGCAACAATGGTTTTATACTTCTCTTGCTTAGATTGCTCTTTGAAACATGTAACTCAACTCCACGCCTATCTAATAGGCTTCCACAAGTTCCAAACTTTGTTGGAGTTTAAGAGCACATAATCGTGAGCATAAGACAACTCACACTCCTAAAATCATACTCATGATTCTCGTGATTGTCTATTCCGGCATTTGGTTCTTTTAGGAATAGGCCCATCAAGAATGTACAACCCATCTTCTTGCCTTAGAACTATTCTTAGGCTCAGGATCCAATCCATGGAGTTTGTATCATTCTTTTGAAGCTTATCCTTATCAAGGATTAATCGCAATGATTTTAGTTGTCATCTACAACTTATGCAAAATTTCCAAAATTTTACAAGTACCAATCTCATTAAAGAAATAAATAATGTATTTTCCAAAAATACTCCCACTAAATTATATAACCTTCTTACACATCCAATGTATAATATAATTTAAATGTGGTAAGATCCAACTTTAATTTAATTTTAGTCCACGGAGGCGGACCGCTCAAAACTAAATTAATTAGGTAGACAACCCTGTCAATCATATCTCATATGACTCTTAGATCCTTTCATGAGACTCTTTTGATATTGGGCTAAGATCCAACTTTAATTTAACTTTGAGTCCACGGAGGCGGACCGCTCAAAATCAAATTAATTAGGTAGACAATTTCTTGTCAATCATATCTCATATGATTCTTAGGGATCCAATTTCGAAAGCATGTTTAATCTCATCTTTTGCCTAGGCCCAAAACTGTTTTGACGCCTAATTAAGTCCAACCATTTTAAACGTATAGGAACCATTCAATTTAATGCACCTTGCGGAGGCAAGCCCACATTGAATTAATGAACCTCATCTTGCTCATACATGAATAAAATTAATGCACCTCGCGGAGGCGAACCCACATCAAGATCATCCATGTATAAACAAGTGTTTTAATCATGGCATGGCAATGAAGGACTTAAAACTTTCTTGAAGGTTCATCACATATAGCATACAACTCATTTATGAGCACATATGATAAACATGTTACGCATCAAGTTTAGCCACTAAATTAATATCCATTAATTTAAGCACAATAATTATGAGGATGAGACCTTTTTCAACTTTGGTCGTTATTTCCAAATCAAGACAACAAGAAGTGCGGTCGAACTAAGCCGTTAGGCAACCACAATCCCGCACTAATTCAAGAGACCAAGAAAGTAGTCCATGTGGCCGAAACTAATCAATAGATGGTCTCGATGAACGTAGGCCAATTGCATTCACAATTCCACATGGATCTCCAAACTTTGAATCAAGAACTTTGTTTCTCAATTTTAGCAATTATGAACTCTTCATAATTCTAACTTCGTTTTATCCTTGAAACTTTGATTGCGATCAATTTTGGGAAACACAATTTCGATGAACGCAGATTAGCCATCCAAAACTTGAACCAATCTAGGAATCACAAGACTAAAACAAATAGGAAAATCAAACCCAAAAATCCACACACAAAACAACTACCCAAAACCCATTCCAGATCAGAAAGTCTAGACTGGTTCTGTTACTGGTTTTGTTGGACCTCTCAAAAATTCCAAATTCCAATTTTAACCAAAATCAGAACAGAATCAGTGAACTGTGCGGCCGCCCAAAATATCCTGTGCGGTCGCCCAAACATGTGCGGCCGCCCAGGGAGATTTGTGCGGTCGCCCAAACGCATCAGAAGGAATTTTGAAGTTCGAAAATTTGTCTCAAAATTGTCTTTCCCCGATTATTAAAACCATGATCCAATCAGAATTAATAATCAAACAATTCAGAATCCATCATAATATTTATTGCGATTGAATCGTGCGATTAAAGTTGTAAAACAATAAACTACATAAAATCACATAACACATAAACATCATATAATCCAATATTCATATCATGCTTGGCACATAAACAATTTATATACACACAACATGATCTAGTATTGAAATAATCAACATGAACGGGGCTCTGATACCACTGTTGGGTTTCGTAGTCACATGCGCAGCGGAATATAAGCATTAAAAATTTAATAGAAACCCAAAGCCCATAGATCCATTCATATGATTAAGTCAAATACAACAATATGAATAGTAGAATACTAACCCTTGATGCCTTTGATTTTTCAACCTTGAATTCGATAGAGACTTGAAAACTTGATCACGATCATAGCAATAATCACGAACTTTGAAGATGATAAGTTTCACCCTCTAGCGGTATCCACACCATGAACGAATATCAAGAACACTTGATCTTGGTTGCTAGATCAAATTATGAAACACGTTTTCACAATTAATATGAACTATATGGAATTTTCTTTTTATATAATTTTGTTCTTCAATCTTGGATTTCTTAGAACAAAATAAAACCCTCTCAAACTCTTTTGAGGCTTGCACAAAACATTAGGTCTGAGTTATGGCTGAATTATGATGTTTATACACAAGTAAGACCTATTCCAAATAGGAAACTTGTGTTAAAACCCGTCCAAAATTCGATTCCGAGTCAAATTAGGAATCTGCCCCCGACAGCACTGTGCGGCCGCCCAAACTGAGGTGTGTGGCCGCCCAAGTTCTTGTGCGGTCGCCCAGCCCATTTGGGCGGTCGCCCAAAGGCCCAGAAAAATCCAATTTTTCCAAATTTCCAATATAGTCCTTATTTAGGATTCGTTCTATTGTGTGTGACCCTCTAGGATTATACTAAGTTGGCAATAGTTTCAAACATGAAACCATAAGATATGATTAGGTTCTAGCAAACCGTCATACCTACCCAAATAGTATAACTAGATACAAGTTCGCATTCCTTTTTAGAACATGTCATAATCCCTTTGTCCACGATGTCATTGAACACAAGTCATGGTCAATAAGTCAACTTGTATTGTTCAATACTTTCTCGATTCTGAATATGTTGATAATCCAAATGACATTGATCCAATAAATTCATTTGAGTTTGGCCAAACATTTCATCAACATCATTCCTTCGAGGGGCCCAAGCTTGACATCTCTCCGAAGAGGGACAAATCCATTTAGCTTATTATTCTTCCCCACGTGAATCCAATCATGCCAATCATACCCTTTATAACTACCGTGTTAAGGCAATGTTTGAATATGTCAAAAATAATCTTCATCAACTGGAAGACTATAATAACTTCATGTCTAAGGATTCAAATGACATAACTAATATGAGATTTATATATGACATAGACCATGACATAAATCTCATACCGCGGGTCATGTCCAGTACCTTGTTCCAAACATGTACCTATAAATCTAACATGATCATCCCATGATCATTTAGCCTTTATACTAGTGCTTAACAAGCTCTAGGGACGGAGATTATTGTAAGCAAACATGAGCCATAATAATAATCTTATTATCTCTTTATTATTATGAATAAAATGATAACTTATACAACGTTTAACAAACGTGCCTACGTCACCAACACCAACATTTATGACATTGGTTGGGAAGGGGCTTTGAATGGGTAGGACCACAAAGCTAACTTTCAACAAGAAATCATTAATTTTGGCAGGGCTAAAGTAGCCGTACGGCTAGGGGATGAAACACTCCTTTTTCATTCAATTTCGTTCCAGGCCTGGTCATCTTCTTAAATGCCACAGTCTGAGGTTCATCAATCAGTTCATCACCTTCATTTCGAAAGCTTTCTTTTCCATGGAGCCTTCTCCAAAATTCATCAAGAATGCTTTGAGGGCAACCTTAGTTTTTGGATGCGGTACCATATGAGGAATTACAAGGGAGTTTTCCAGTCCAAATTTGGTCTCCAATCTCTTTGGTCTCTCAAGGAGTTCATCCCGGATCTTGAGCTATTAATAGCCGCTGCGTCCTTTTGGGATGTCAGTAGACATGTATATTGCTTCTCCTATAACGAAATCACTCCAACCTATGAGGATTTCAAGGCGTTGGTGGGCGGCGTGGACACGGAGGTCATTGCCCTCCCCTCGGTTGATGACATCATGTGCGTCGAAAGGTTGGTCTCTCTCCTTGACATTCCTTTGGAAGAGGCCCAATGCATGGTCCTTAATCAAACTTTCATTGACATTTCGGATCTCCCTGAGAAGTTCATGGATCGCACGGATGAGGCTTCTTGGAATGCTTTTGGTTTGTGCAATCTTGCCTTTTTCTACATGGTTGGCTCCAAAGGTACTTATCATAGGGTTTTACTGAGTGTCCTTGAGGAGTGCCGTACAGGGAAGGATATTGTCCCCTTATTCTTTGGTGAAACCCTTCATGGCATGGACCGCTTGGCTTTAGGAGACGGCTTCATGCGTAGCGGTAGCCCCGCCTTACTCACTTTGTAGTTGAGGGAGAGGTTGATGGCCATTCCCGAGGCTCCTATCTCTCACATACCGTGGTCTTATTCCTTGAGAGGCATTCTCTTGGACTTCACTCAGAGTGACTGGGAGGCTTATATGGCTCGCCTCACGACTGCCGAGATCTGTTGGTCAGTCCCATATTAGCGTATCAGCTCGGTGCGGGAGTATCAGGATAATTCCCCTTTTGGTCGGGTGCCGGGACTCTTGGGATCATCTTACTACATCCCTTCTTTGGTCAGTCGTCAGTTTGGATTACTGCAGACTCCACTATTAGAGTGGTCGGGTGTTAACCCGGAGCATTTGAGGCTTCCGTCCTTGTCTATATGGGATTTTTCCACTATTTTACTTCTTTCCCGATTGTGGACTTGTTCCCTCTTTCCGGCTCGGGTACTTCTTGGACGTGCAGCCAGCATGGTTCTAACCACGGTCTACTTGGACTGTTATGAATAGACTCTGGGACAGACTCAGAGGCTCATTGAAGAGAGGCGTGAGGTTATTCTTGGTGGGACTCATGACCCTAGCAAGGTTTTGAGGGAGACCGAGGCCGTGGCAAGTGGCCATAACATTACTGGAGACATTGTCGAGGACTATCAAGTCTTGGATGATAGAAGAATGGCTGAGATGCCTAGGGCACGAATGGAAGATCTTCGAGCTGGGGCCATTGCCAATACGGCTTTGAGGACAACCGGGCTGGTTGAGGATGTCGGGAGGATACCCAGTCATGGAAGGGAGGAGGTCGACATCTTTAAGGTGAAGAAAAAGAAGACTCGACGGAGTCAGAAGAAGAAGTGGAGGGACGAGGAACAGTGACAGTCCTACATTTCCATGTATCCACCCATTGCCATTGCAGACACATTAGTTCATTTTAGGTGTCTTAATTATGTCTTAAGCATGTTGGTTGAGTCGAGAGTAGACCGTGCTTGAACTCATCAAAGAAGTGTTTTAACTGTAATGAAAATGGTTACTTATGAAGCCAATTTGCATTCACATGGAGTCTTTGCTCGAAACCAAATTTTATTTTTATTCATTTTTTAGACCGGACCAATAATTTGCTGCCTACGTTCCCCTCTTACAAATGAGACTAAGGGGCTCAGGTAGTCGTAGTTCACTTTTTACAAATTTTGGGTGCGACCCTGTTTTTCTCTAGACCGCCCAAATGGATTTTCAATCCAAGTCCGCAAGCCTCATTGCACCTCCTGAGAAGATCTCATGTACCATGAAGGGACCGATCTACACGGGCTCCCATTTTCTGTCGGGGTTAGACCTCTCGGGGGGTTTTTCCTTAAGGACCTAATCTCCTACCCGAATTTCTCGGGGCTTCACCTTTCTATCAAAAGCTCGCGCCATTCTACCTTGGTAGGCGTGGATGTGCTCTATTGCCTTCAGACGACGTTCGTCCAGCAAGGCCAATTCATCATACCGGCTCCAAAGCCAATCAACCTCATGGATTTTGTTCTCCAACAAAATTCTCAATGACGGTACCTCCAGCTCGGCTGGGAGCATGGCCTCCATTCCATAAGTCAAGGCAAAAGGGGTTTCCCCAGTGGCGGTTCTAGCCGAGGTCCGGTAGCCCCACAATGCTAGATGTAGCTTTTCGGGCCAATCTCTTCCCCGTGTTACCATTTTCTTAATAATCCTTTCAAGCGTTTTGTTGGCTGCCTCCACTGCACCATTGGTCTGGGGCCTATATGGGGAGGATTTGTGGCGAGTGACTCGGAACTCTCCCAATAATTGGTCACATTCACGTTCGAAGTTCGAGCCATTTTCGGTGACGACCTCGTTCGGGACCCCGTACCGACACATGATGTTTTCCTTTATAAACCCCGCAACTTTCTTGGAAGTGAGGACCTTGTAGGATTTAGCCTCTACCCACTTCGTGAAGTAATCCACGGCTACCAACACAAACTCGTGGCCATTGCTCCTGGGCGGGCAAATTTTCCCAATGATGTTAATGCCCCATGTTGAAAAAGGCCATGGTGTGGTCATACAGTAGAGATGGTGAGGTGGTAGGTGGTTGAGGTTAGAGAACCGCTGACACTTGTCACACCTTTTCACAAATTGTATGCAATCAGTCTCCATTAAGATCCAAAAGTAGCCCATCCGTAAGATGACTTGCATTAATGCCCTCGCATTCATATGAGGACCACACACTCCGCCATGAACTTCTTGCATGAGTTCCTTTGTCTTTTCCATGCTTATACACCTAAGGAGAAGGCCCTGATGGCGCTTTTTGTACAAGATGTCCCCCAAGAAGACATAGTGGGATGCTAGCCGTTTGAGTGCCGCCATGCTTTTAGCTTTTACCCCATCCACATATTCTCCCTTTTTATTCATGAAGGAAGTTTCTCCTTCCTTGAGGAATCGGTAAATCTGGTTGTACCATGGCTCCTCCACCTTTTCTGGGGTGGCCTCAATCTCATAACAGTACGCCGGATTTTTTTTCCTCCCAACTCAGAAAGGTTTTATTGACTTTCCCTCGGGGATTTCTACCAATGAGGCCAAAGTAGCTAAGGCGTCGGCAAAACGGTTCCGATCCCTCGGCAAGTAGTGGAAGCTAACTTCTTTGAATTGTGCCATGAGCTCTTCCATGTAGGCATGATATTTTTGCAAACCAGGGTCTAGTGTTTTCCACTTAATGGAGACGTGGTTGATGATCAAAGCCGAATCTCCGTATACCTACAATTCTTTCACATTTCTTTCCAGGGCTGCTTCCAAGCCGGCCGTGCATGCCTCATATTTCGCAGCATTGTTGGTTACATCAAAGTTCAACTTGATGGCGATGGGGGTGTGCTCATCTTTTGGGTCAACCTAGAGCAATCCAATGCCATTTCTTCTTTTATTGGCGGCAACGTCGAAGAACAATTGCCACCTATTTTCTCCTTCGAGGGTAAAAATCCCTTCATCAGGGAATTGCAGCTCGGCTCCTTTTCCTCATTACTAGGGAAGTCCGCCAAATATTCCGCTAAGACCCTTCCTTTGACTTCCTTTCTTGACACATAACTGATATCATACTCAGTTAGGAAGAAAGACCATTTGGCAAGTCTCATAGACAAGGATGGCTTTTCCAACAAGCACTTGATGGGGTTTATCTTGGAGATGAGTTGTATTAGATGGGCATGAATGTAATGCTTCAACTTTCTCATGACCCATATCAATCCAGCTCAAGTCTTTTCAATTGGGGAGTAGTTGAGCTCGCTCCCTTGTAGCTTGCGGATCACAAAGTAGATGGCATTCTCTACCTTTGAATCCTTCTTTTCTTGGGCCAACTTTGCTCCTATTGACGTATCAGTCACTGTTAGGTAAAGCAAGAGTGGCTTATCCTTGTGCGAGGGCATAAGATTGGCGGGTGGACGAGATAGGCCTTAATCTCGTCAAAGGCCCTTTGGCATTCCTCATTCCATTCAACCTCGGCATTCTTCTTTAGAAATTTGAAGATGGGATCACATGTGGGAGTAAGCTGGTTTATGAAGCGGCTAATGTATTGCAACCTTTCCATGAAGGCCTTTACCTCTGTTTGGGTGCGAGGTGGCTTCATTTCCAAAATTGCCTTAACCTTTTGGGGATCAACTTCGATACCCCGTTCAGTGACCATGTACCCCAAAACCTTTCCACGAGAAACCCCAAAAGCGAACTTGGCCGGATTGAGCCTCATGGAGTGCTTTCTAAGCCTATCAAAGAACTTTCTCAAGTCTATCAAATGTTGCCCGTCGGTGCCCTTGGAATGCACAATCATGTCATCGAGGTATACCTCTATCTCCTTATGGATCATATCATGGAAGAGTGCGGTTGCGGCCCTTTGGTAGGTAGCCCCAGCATTTTCGCAATCCAAAAGACGTTACAGTGTAGCAAAAGGTCCCCCAGGGGGTGGTGAAGGCGGTCTTCTCCTGGTCCTCCTCGGCCATCTTAATCTGGTTATACCCGGCAAAACCGTCCACAAAAGATTTAACCTCAAAACTAGAGGTTTTATCTACAAGCATGTCGATGTTCGGGAGGGGGAAATCATCTTTGGGACTCGCCTTGTTGAGATCCCTAAGGTCGACACAGCATCGGACCGTTCCGTTGTCCTTTGTAACTGTTACTATGTTGGATAGCCATGAGGGGTACTCTATCACCCTTATGAAGCTGACCCGGAGCAACTTCTCATTCTCCTCTTTGACTTGCAAAGACCATTCCGGTTTGATTCGCCGAAGCTTTTGCTTGACAGGTTTCACCTCGGGATCCACGGGGATCCTGTGTTCAATGATCGAAGAATCCAACCCTGGCATATCCTTATAAGACCAAGCAAAGACATCCATGTACTCCTTAAGTAGCTCAACCAAAGCTTCCCTTTTGGCTCCTTTTAAGTAGCTACCAATCTGTGTCTCTTTCGGCTCATTTTCAGTCCCCAAATTCACCTTAGTTAAAACCTCTTCGGCAGCTTGGACACGGCTTTCCTTTCGGTCAGTAACCTGCTTTGATGATTATTTAATGTTTTGTTCGTTTAGTGTGTTTGCATTATTAGGTGATTCATCATTAACCGTTTTTAGATTATTAGTTAATTTATCATCTAATAAGTTGGCAATGAAGGGATACTCGGAAAGGTCTATCATTTCATTCAATGCAAACGGGAATACAATGTTGGCTACAAGTTTATAATCCTCAGGCGTAAGGCCTTTGGAGGAGGAAGACTCAAATTCAAAGATAAGAGATTGGGGGGACTCAACTACATTGGGTCCTATGACACTCGACTCTAGGGGGCGGGGAACCAGTCCAAGCTTCGTGGTCATTTCCTCCTTGCTTGCCACCAGTCCAGAGAAGGTCACCTAATTCTTCAGAGGCATGTCCGTCGGGCTTACCAAGGTGCGAGGGTCAAAGATCCCAGGAGATCCATCTCCTATCACAGCAATCATTTCCTTTTCGAGGCCAATCAGATCAGGCACGGCCAACTCCTCCCCAAACATTTCTTGCATTACCGCACCATCCCATTCGTCCTCCATGACTTCCTTGGTGGCGTGCTTGGGAGCATTCTCCTCAAACTTGCATCTACCATTTTGATCCCAAACGGGCTCCCTTTCTTGGCCAGCCTCCATCGTAGACAAGGCTTCAAATTCCCTTACCATCTAGGGCACTCCCTTAAAGGTGTATTCGTGACTCATGGTGGTCTCGGTAGGAGTGGTCATCTTGGGTGCATCCAGAAATGCCCTCCTTATGGGATTAGCCACCAATCCTCAGAATCTTTTGAGATCCTCTTACAGCTTATCCCAATTGGTCACCATTGGCTCCTTCGGCTCTGGGGCCTCGTCTTGGACCCCTCCTCTCATAAAGTAGCGGCTCATATCGAAAGTGTAAGGGCGGAGGTTGGAAGCCTTAAACGGAATCCCTTGAGCCCTGGCTTGGCTTCTTTTCCGAGCCATTTCCTTATCTATCCTAAGGTCTTCGGGGGTGGTTTGTATTCCAAACCATGGAGTGTCTTTTTCTCCTTGATCTCAACAATCTTGTGGGTCCCTTGGAGTTTCTTTCCAAGACCAAGCCCTGGGAGGTAGCGCATCAAACGCATCATTCTCATTGCAAGGGGAATCCTATCCTTGGTGAGCGTAAGATCTACACACCAGATGTGGGTTTTGGATGGTATCTTGATGAAGCCGGTCAAAACCATGCCGCTCTCCTCATGTTTGATTTCTAACACGGGAATCCCATTGGTGTTGGTTCCTTCTGTAGTAACACTGTCCCCATAAATGGTTGTCAAATTACCCTCTTACACATATTTTACGCACTGGTGGAGGGTGGGGGCTACCCCGTTGACTTTATGGAGCCATGGGTGTCCCAATAGGGCGGTGAAGGATATAGGGATGTCAAGTACTTGGAAGTCGGTTGGCATCATTTGTTTCCCAAACCAAAGGTTCAAGGTGGCCACCCCTAAGACTGAGCGGGCCGTGAAATCATAAGCCTTAATGGTGATCATGGAGGGCTTTAGGTCGGTGGTCTTTAGACCAAGTAGATCCATCATCTTAGCGGGGAGGACATTCATGGCGGAGCCATTATCAACCAAAACCCGAGGGAGGCGGCGCTCATTGTGGTTAGCCCCAAATTTCGGCAAGTCCAAGTCCGTGAATGTGATGACATTCCCATATTGAACACTTCCAATAATTTGCACGGCCTCTTCGGGGGTAGCCGTGGTAGGTACCATAGTTTGGGCCAAGCATTCCTCCAGTTTGAACTTGTGAGGGTAGGAGGAAGTGAGAAGGGACCACAAAGATATGTTAGATTGTGTCCTCTTGAGTTGGGTTAAGACGGGATCCTCTTCTCCGGAATCTAGGGATTTTGCCTCACTAGCAAGAGGGGGAGGCATTCGGTGTTCTGGTGGCGGAGGTTTCCTAGGGTTCTCCGTGTGCACTTGCCCGGATCGAGTCAGTACACTCACTTCAAATGGGTCATTAACCTCTTCCGCCCCTTTACCGAGTGACGAGGGGTTTTGGGTACCATATGGCCATGCTTCCTTTCTTAACTCATTCACCATGACCATTCTTTTCGGGGTGTTTGCCGACTCGTGGATCATTTCTAGAGAGATAGGGTGGTGGCTTTGGCTCCTCTCAACTCCTACGGTTTCACAGAGTTTTTCCAAAGTGAGCATGCAACAGTAGTAATCTGGGAATACGGACCCATCAATTAGCGGTGGCGGTGGAGATAACGGTGGCAAAGCTAAGAAGTCATCTAAGGCCGGGAAGCCTTCTTCTTCCAATCTCGGGGAAGGAACATGGGGAGGCATATTTGAAGATACCTCATCATTATCACTTTCACATAAGATTCGGAGCTCCTCACGGGGCATAGAGTGGATGGCACCTTTCATTCGGGCGAGGTACCCTTCATAGTTGGTGATTTCCGGGGTCTTCACAATTTTGGACCCATTCCTTCCCTTAGGGTGACCCACCTGTTTAACTGTCCTCTTGCCGGTGGATGAACTACACGATTCAATGACATGGAAGCAATCATCGTGCGGAGGATAAACCCCATTTAAGCCATGTCTCTCGCTGTCTACCGTGCTCTTAACGGACTTTTCCATTTCCTCCATGCATTCTTCGAATGTTAGCTCATGCTCGGTGAGTATTATTATGATCAACTCATCGGCATTTTGGTGGGGGACCCTTGCACTCATCACATTGGCAATCATAGAGTCGAATGGGCATTTCATGTTTCCTTCCTGCACACATGTCCATAGGGTTTCCTTCTATTCCTCCCCAATCTCAGTCATCGGGACATTGAATTCCAAAAGGTTTATCGGTGTTGGCCCCCCGAACTCAATCATATTCACATCGGCTAGCCCAAATTCAATCATATTAATGCCATGGTTGTTGGGGAACGGGTTGTTGATCACATTTGGACTTCGGGGGCATTCAAGCTTCCCTTTAGAAATCAAGTCTATGATAATGCGTTTCATAGCGGGGAAATCATCGGTGTCGTGCCCATGGTAGCTGTGGAATGCATACCTCTTGCTCTCGTCAAGGTACCTCTCGGGGTTTCTGGGTTAGAAGTTAACCAGTGGTTTGGCGAGGCCTTATTTAACTAACCCCCTAAACACCTTTCCCAAGGGCATCCCAAAGTCCTCAAATCTAACATACCGGCGCCTTTCCCAATTCTCGGCCTTTTGCGGAGTTTGTCTCGGATTCTCCCCTTGGATATTGTTTACAGCTCCCACGGCTTCCTTCCCTTTACCGATTATCGGGGGCCGATATCTGTAGGATTTGCCACTGGTCTGAGTAGAGGATTTCTCATTGAGGGTCTTCTCGAATTTAGACCCGGCAGTGACCATTGCCCAGAGGTTGGGGTAAAGACGATGACTGATCAAGGTCCGCAGCTTAGGTTTCAGACATGATTGGAAAATGTCCAATTGTTCTTCTTCTGTGGGCGGATTGGAAATCTCCCCAAGTTTATAATTCCACCTCTTATAGAACTCTCCTATTGGTTTATCTCCCTTTTGCAGGGTGCTTTGCAGATCAACTCGCTTGGTTTCCCATTCTAGGTTTGACCGGTATTTGGTGAGGAATGCTTCTTTGATTGCATCCCATGTTGCTCGGGATTCATCTTTTAAGTGAAAGAACCACTTGAGGGTGTTTCCACTCAGGGACAGTTGGAAATGATCGGCCATTTGCTGCATGGTACACCCTTTTGCTCTCATGGCTAAAGTATAAGCATTGAGGTGCGTCTGGGGGCAGGCAGTTCCGTCAAATTTGTCTATCTCTGGCATTTTGAACTTGTGAGGCAGAGGAACAATCTTTTTGGGGTCGGTGATCCCCAAAGAGGATTTCCTTTCGTTTATCCCCTCAAATCTCACTTCCATTTGTTTCAATTTCTCTACCAACCACCCCAACTGGGGGTCCACATGTGGGCTTGAGTTGATTGATCCCACGGTTTGGCTCGTTACTGGCATTGTGGTGGGATGTGAAGTGGTGGATGGGACCATCGGAGGAGGATTTTGAGGTGGCAAATGGGTGTAGACATACCCTGGTGCCGGGTTACTTGTCGGGAGATATGGTGGGATAGCCTCAGAGATTTGGGCCATTGGGTGGTAAAGTGGGTAAGGCACTTCTCGGGATGTGGTTGGCAAAGCCGGAGGTGGCAGGCCAATGGTAGCTGGAACCAAGGGTGCTC
Source organism: Campanula takesimana (assembly GCA_026119855.1). NCBI lineage: Eukaryota > Viridiplantae > Streptophyta > Magnoliopsida > Asterales > Campanulaceae > Campanula > Campanula takesimana. Next base: position 486,311 of record JAOWBW010000240.1, read on the forward strand.
GGCTACTTGGGATTGTGTCATACAAGTTGAACCCTGGCGGGTACATAGGAAAACCGCCTGACGGGACAAATGAACCATGAGTGGTAGGCACGTTTTGGTGAGTGGTGGCTTGGAATGCGGGACGTGAGGTCTCCACATTTGGGTAAGCTTGAGGGGGCGGAACCCGGTTATATCCTCGGGGCTGCACATTCTCAATTCCTTCTTCTTCATCAGTGATCTCCACAAAACTTCCGTCGTTTTCAAACACAACGGCTACCCCTCTCTGCCTCATGGCTTCCATAACCCTATTCTGCACATCCTCATGATGTTTCCTGACATTCTCTTCCCGGGCCCTGGCGGCCTCTAGAGTTTGTACCAACTCTCCCTACTAAGACCATTCGGATCCGCTGCGTTGTCACCCCCACTACTACTTCCTGCGGACTAGCGCATTCGGAGAAGTCTGAGTGAAGCTGCTGATGAACTGTCAGACTCGGCACTAATCAGACGATGACCCAGAACTCTGACCCACTTCTTACGAGCTGCGGAGGAGAGGGAGGTTCATTTCAGACTCGGGTATCAACTCGGGTTGGTGTTTGGGAGAATGGGTTTAGGCTCATGCAACATGACGGTTCATTATTATTAATTATGTTCATGTTTACTTAAAATACATTTATTCCTAACTGGTTGGAAAAGATTTCTCTTCTTTTTCGCAACTATTCTACATCCTGGATCAGTGGAGGCCATCACTACGCCTATAGACCCTTCGTTTTTCACATGCCTTGCACACTCCCAAGGATGGACTATCCCGGGCGAGGGTCTTATAGGGCAAGCGTCTTCCACCGACCGAAAGAACGAACCTAGGGTCTAGTGAGTCCCAAGATCCCAATGCGCGATCCATTCCAGTCATGATTAAGCCTCGGTTAAGATCGAGATTCATCTTAAGGACCCAAGGGATTTCTGGCATAACCTCATCTTTGATGAGGGCTCTCGAACCTTATCCTTGGGCTTAAGGATGATTAGTATGGACCATTCATTAGGGCTTGACAACATGGTGTCACCCCATCCTTAATACGTGACTTAGGTTAATTACGGTCAACATTAACGCATAAGTCAAGGACCGAGTCAAAGTTGACCATGGTCACACTTGCTTTCACAAGGAGTCATGACTCGGGCATTAGCTTGGCCACAATTAATCTCAGACACGTATTAGGGATGTGGTAACGTGAGCTAGACTAAAAACCAACAAAGGTCTCGGTATTTGTGTGTCGCGGATGAGTGTGGTTGACTCCACTCGGAAGGGGATGTGGAATGGACCCGTGCGAACTAGAAGGGCACAAGAGCACCAATCAAGCTGCATCGTGGCATCCATCCCGGGTTTAAAGGGTATTTGGAATGTGCAAGGTCAAGTGCGCGTAGTGTGAAGCCATTCTATGTTCCCTTTTGAGTTAAAATAGAAATTTTCAATTCGTTTTATCATCATGAACAATGTATAATCAACAAAAATGAGCAAGCATGAATAAGCATAATCAACAAAAATGAGCAAGCATGAATAAGCTATTTACACAAGCAATCAAGCAAGAACATGAACAAACAAGGTCAAAACTTGTATGTACAACAAACTGTGCATAACCAAAGAATCCTTTCAAATCAAAACTTTACAAGAAACGATCCTTTTGGAAACCATTTGCAAAACAAGTTGTGCACAACAAAGAATTCAAAAAAAAATCTTTTACAAAATTGGTTATGCACAAGGAGGTTTTGAAAACCCAAATTTATGTCCAAAAGTTTGTGCATGACCAAGCTTCAAAAACCAAGTTTTGGCTAGAAAAGAAGAAGGTAATGTGCTCAAACAAAACTGTAAATTTGGAACCTGGACAAGCAGAAGCCAAAGAGACACAGAATGTTCCTGCCCTGCACAAAATTGTTAAATTTTGGAACATTCTGTTCCCTTCCCAATATAGCCGTACGGCTATAGAATGCTGGCAATTATTTTTTGCAGTTTTTCATCTTTTGATCAACAAGCCCCAGTTTATTGCACATCCAGAACAGTTTCCACTCCAGAAAATTCAAACAGAAACACAGCACACACAAAACAACACAAAAGTTAACGAAAACGGGGGACGGGAGTTTGACCCACACATAAATGTCCCCAAAGATTCTAAAAAAGAAGTCTGAGAACATTTAACAACCCCAGCGGAGTCGCCACTGTAAGGATCCCGCCCCCGCGCATAAAACGCGATGAGTTATGGGGGCGAAAGGCTAAACGCGGTTAACATGCCAAAAAATAACGGAGTCGCCACTTTTGTTAATTATTTAACCCAACAAAAGAAAAGGTTAGAGATTCTATTAGTTCAGAGGTCAGGTTACGACTTGGGAAGAGTTTCACGTCACCCAAGTCACCTCGGATAGGACCGAGTCTCCCTACTGTTAGTTAACGAAAGTGCATGTGTGTGTGTGTGTTTTCAAAATGGGAGAAACTGACTGTTTTGACAAAACCAGTTAATTATTTGACAGAAAAGGTTTATTTTGCAAGCTTTCTGGTTAGGAAAGGAAGAAACTGGAAAATGCCCTCCCCGGACAAAGTAGCCGTACGGATGGGGAGGGCTCTCCAGGGCATTTTTACAGTTTATTCAGAAAACAGTCTAGTTTCAGTCAAAACAGAGTATCTTTGCTGAAACTGGACTGGAATGTTGATTTCCAGTTTATGATTAACAACAAAACTTTTAGAAGTTCATTCCTATGCACTTTGATCATCAAAGGAACCCCAAAAACAAAGATTTGGGTGTGATCAAAGCAATCATTGGAGAAATTTATGAAAAGTTGATGAACATGGCATTTAAACCAAAATGACCATTTTGGTGGATAAGATTGAAACTTTACCACCAATATGGACTTATTATACAAGATAAAACCTTTAGGGACACAAATATAACATAAAGATCAAATATTTATGTCCCATACTTGGTGATTTATGGCTAGATCATGGTTGGGGTGATAAAGATTGGAACTTTATCCCCCAATCATGACTCTTATGGCCAAATAAAACAAAATCAACATGAAAATGTAACAAACCATGATCATCTTTAGGTTTTACCCCATAATCACACACTAGGTGTGAAGGGAACCTTGAATCACCTCATGAGTTGGATCATATAGATATATAATCATAATATATATAGCTTGAAAGGCCAAGACTTGTATAATATATAGATATAGCGCTTGAAAATGGACAAGACTTGCAAGAAATGTAAAGTTCTTGAAATGGACAAGACTTTGCAAGAACAAGAATAGATAATCACAAGATAAACAAGTAATATGAACAAAGATAAAAGAAAGTTTGAGATGAAGAAGAAGATGGGGAGAAGGACGCTTCACCTATGATGGTTATGCCTATCTTCCTCTCTAATCACTCAAATATGTGTATCACTCACTTTCTGCTCTCAAACTGGCAGAGTTTTAACTCAAAAAACATTTTCTCCCCCCCTTAAATGATCAACATTGGGTTCAATTTATAGAGGCTGAGGGTGCCCAACATAGCCGTACTGTAACGACCCGAAAACCCGTCTCTATTTTCTTAGTAAAAAAGAATTGATTATTTATTTATTATCTATTTAATTATTTAAATTGTTTAGTTATTTAAATAATTATGTGTGCATTTTGTGTTACATAATATTTTATGCCTAACATTTTAATCGATCATTTGTGCTAGTATAGAATTATTGGGTCTTAGTTGTTAGTGGGGAGAAATGAATTTAATTGCTAGATAGTGGAAGAGGGGGCCTAGGTGTAACTTTTCTTTTAATTGATGATCATCCTCCCTCCTCCCTCTCTCTTACACTCTCCTCACCACACACACACACACACACTCAATCAACTCTCTCTCTCCACCATTGTTGCCAAGGTAAGAACTCGTCCTTCTCTCTTCATTTTGACCATCTTCCTCCCATTATTTCTTAATGCTCATTTTATGAAAAATGTTTAGATCGCCGATAGGATCGTGTAGAGCTAAGAAATTTTGAATTCCGTCAACTTTGATAAATTCCGGGTAAGTTACTTTTCTCCCATTTATGCTAAAAATGTTCATCCTTAACTCATTTGATGCTCTAGTTGATATATTTTGCTTCTTGGGTTGATTTGGAATTGATTTACATTTTATTCATATTTTGTGAGAAATTTATGTTTGAATCATCTTTTGATTTGGGTTGTCTAGATGATGTTATATGGGTCCTTTTAGGCTTATAAGTTATTTTAGCACCTTGGGATACTTGTTAGAGGTATTGATTTTGAGTTGTGTTGTTTTATGTTAGTTTTGGTGATTGCATGTTAGCTTTGGGCTACCCAAGTTGTAGTGGTTGTTGCTTTGTAAGAGAATTGGTGATTTTGAGAGTTTGGGTTAGGTTGTGTTTTGAAATTTGGGAAATCTCATACTATATGTGGAATTGGGTTTAATTGGTCATGTTTGTTGGTTGTGATGATTCTGGAACCATTTGATGGTATTGTGTTGATATGAAAAGGGATGTGTTGTGGGATTTGATTATTGTGTTGTTGGGTTCTTGCTACAGCTGGGTTTTGGGGTGAAGTTTGGTCTGTTTGTACCTTAGGCTTAAGATGTAGGTACCTTAGAGCACAAACCCAGAAAATCTGCAAAAAATGGCTGAATCGCGCAAGGGGGCGTGCGCACCTTTTGGGAGGGGGCGTGCGCACCCTTCTATCCCCTTTTGGCACTCTTCCTTCTGATCAAAGGGGGTGCACGCACCCTTTGGGGAGGGGGCGCGCGCACCCTCTTCTTTTGCAATTTGTCCGTTTTTCGTTCAATCTTCCGGAGGCCATAACTTCTTCATCCAGACTCCGTTTTGGATGTGTAAAATATCGTTGGAAATCTATTTTAGAGTACTATGAAATGGTTCTATTGGCCGCATGGTTCCAGATAATTATGGTTGTCTTTTTGTTGAGGTTTAAGATCAAGGTGTAGTTTCGGTCTAGGTTCCGTAGTACTATTCTAGTTGACTTAGTTGGGCACCGTGGGACACTTTAGTAATTGAAATTGGCCCCTTTGTGAACAATGGTGTTATGGAATTTGATCAAGTATTGTTTGGGAATGTTTGGGCATCTTATGATGTGTTCGTGATCGTTCCAATCGAATTGATTTCGGATAAGACTTGGTCTAGGTTTTAGGTCATATCCTATAGTACCTAGAGGGTTGTCGTGGAACACCTAAGTGTTGAGTTTGGTCTGTTTTGATCATGTATGAATAGGTGTAACCTTTTGGGTTCATTCGAGTGTTAAGAATTGGTTCGTTGATGAACGGATGTAAGACGTGAATTGGTGATTGGGTACCTACGTTGTTGAGTAGCTTTGAGGTATACTTATTCGGTTTTCCTATTTGGAATTCCAAGTGTAAGAGATGGTTGAGTTCATGGTCATAGTACTCTTTATGAGTAGACATTTAGGTCGTTTTGGTAATAATTATTGTACCAATTGTGAGCGACCGTTTGAGTTGTGCTCTTTATGAGTAACTTGTGAGTATCATCTTTAGGATGTGTTGGGTATGTACCTTATCTTGGAGTCTTCATGTTTTGATGGTCAATGTAGTTGGGCTCTCTATGAGCAATCTCGTTTATCGTTGTTGGACTCTTTTATGAAAAACTTCTTGTGTTCATTGTTGTTGAACTCTTCATGAGTAATCGTTTGCATCTTTATGGTGATTAAGTGGTATGGTTCCCTACTTTGGAATCTTTGGTTGTTTATCGAGCTAGTATTTATTACTTAGCATTTATTTGAAAGTCCAGCTGGTTATTTGTGTTCGAGTCGGGCGATGGGAAAGATTATAATGGCACGAGCCAAGTCCATTATAATGTTGACCATTGTTTTGCCCATATTTTCCTCTTACAGATTGGCCTTGGAATGAGATGAGCTAGCTTCCATTGTGAAGTAGTCTAGCTAACTTTTTGGAGTATGACTTTGTGGCATATCTCCCGTCCTTTGTGACATGTTACTTGGTTATTGTTCCGGTACCGGGGTTGTGATCTTCATCTATTTATGCTGCTACGAAGATTGGTTGATTGATTGATTGGTCGGTTCTGACCGGGGTCTTCTCTTCAGCTATTATGCTACTATGAATATGGTTTGATTGGTTGAAGCTGCGCAGTGATTGTTCTATTGGTTTGGTGAAACCTTGGCTCAGTATCCTTTGTAACGTGTTTGTTTCAGTCTTATGTGCTGCTTGATGAGTTCCTCGTTATTTCCAACTGGTATGGGACAGTTGGCGATAGGGAGCTTTCTCATTTGTTGTCATGTGATTTACTTGTTCAGTTATATCGTTGATTGCATGATATTATGCCATGTAGCTGCATTAGTAACTTACTGAGATTTTATCTCACCCCGTTTCTTTTATCTCTATTTTTCCTTAACCCCCCCCCCAAGAAAGCAAGTGGTAGCGTTGTGAGGTCCGCTGTAGCGGGAATCTTCTGAGCAGGTTGATCACCTTTGGGATAGTTGCTCTTCGGAGCCTTTATGTATTTGATTGTCGGTTCGTAGTCGTTCAGTGTTTTGTGTTTACGGTTGTACTTTGGGTAATTTTGTTAATAGTTGTTCTTGCTTCCGCGTTTGTTCCTAGTCTCCGAGTTATAATCTCGTTGAGGTGTTGTTTGATGGTATTGGTTTCATAGTTGAATTCACGCGCCCGGTTTGGTATTTTGCATTTTGGAGATGTATATTATGTAAATTTTATATTTATGGATTTTTAGAATTTCTGGGGCGTGACAGTTGGTATCAGATCGATGGTTTTAGATTTTGAAGGAGAATAAGAACTCTGATATTGAATAGGTTTCAATACTTGGGTGTTATAATTTTGAGCGGTTTAGGAAACTACGTTTTCTTGAAAGATGAGGTTAAGGTAGAAGTTGGTTGAGTTATGAGTCGTGATATTGACGTCGAGTGTTTCTCCTCTTGTGGTATATCAAGTATAGATTGGTGTTAATAGTGTTGGTTCCCTTGGGGTTAGTTAGTTTGGGAATCGAGAGTGCGAGTTTTAAAGGCTTGGACGTACCTATTTCGTAAGGTGGAAATGTCTTGTGCTATATTCGTATGTTTGTTCTCATTAAGTGATTTATGTTGAGGTGTATTCTCGAGTACGAAATTTCGTGATTTGCTACTGATAGAGGTAAGGTGATTTGGTTATGTCACCTATACAGGATATTGACGAGTTAAGTAGTATGGCCTAGCTTCCAATGTGTCTCGAATTTCTTGGGTGCCATCGACAGGTGGGGAATAATTCTATATTAGTGTGTTTGACTTGTTTAGGAGCATACTAAGTATATATAATGTTCAGGTTCTATATTGAAAATCAGAAAATCTTTATTATAAGGTTGTGCAGGGAATTTAGCTTATTCAGTTGGCAATACTAATGTTGAGTCTTGAGTATAATTTATGTTGGGTGCGATATGTCGCTTGACCGATAGTGAACTTGGGTTATTTGATGAGTTAAGATAAGATACAATACTGATAGGTGAATCAGTGAACATATAGTATCGATTAGGTTAAAAGAGTTAAAGATTCAATTTGAGAATTTCTTGATAGGAGTTTTTCTTTACTTTTAGTACATCTACGTGAGTGCATCAGAATTGTTTAGTATGAGGAGATACTTAATTTATTATGGGTCATAATAAGAAGTTGAGTTATGATACTTTTGGGGTCATTTTAATACATGACTGGAGTTGAGTTAAAGCAATACGAGTTAGGAGTATATTGTGGGAGTTATAATCATTAATGATGGTGAGCGCGTTAAGTTTAAAGGACTAGACATATATAGAGAAAGTGAGAATTCTTCAAACAATATTAAAGGCATTTTTGGGTTTTAGTGAACAGTTGTCACATGGTTCTGAATCTTTTCTTGGTGGCGTCCTCGTTTGGATTAAGAATTTGTAAAGGAAGTTGAGTATAGATACTTGGGCATATTAAAGGGTGCTATGATTTTGTATTGGGACGGAGCAGTTTATTGAATATTTCGGATTATTAGTGATCCTTTGTAATATCTTTTAGAGTTGTAAGTTGTAATATATTACTATTTATGGAAACAAAGATTGTGAAAATTTCGGATCGTTACAGTTGCTACTTTAATGGTAATCCTTAGAGATATAGTCACGCGGTGAACATTTGGAGGATGAGAAATTTCTTTAGCTTTTCATAGTTTAAGAAGTTGAGTAAGCTCGAGATGGTTTAATGTTTTGAATTTCTGAATATTTCCTTAGAAAACTAAGTATGAGGTAATGCAAGTAGTTTGAGAAATTCAAAGATTATGACTGTATTATGTTTTATCTCATGAGGAAGTGAGTGTGGTAGTGGAATCTCATTTGATCGGATAGTTGATGACGGTAAATTTTTGAGTATATCATTGAGTCATTGGTGACAATGATCGTTAGCCCTATTCCTTCTCTTATTTGTTCGGGTAGTAGTATGATTACTTGGGATGATGTCTAGATCGTCAATGCGTACGGGTGAACCGGAAAAGTAAAACTTATGGATGTTGATGATTTAAGGGTTGATGGTGAGCGTAATGCTAATTAGGATCAAATCAGCTATGTCTCAGAATTGGTGAACAAGTGATAGTCTTGAGAATGTGAAATTCGGGATGAAAGAGGAAGTTAACTTTAGGATGTTTGATATGAATATGCTTGAGATATGTATGTGTGCAATATGGGTGGTTTTATTTGAGTCTTGGAATCGATGTCTGAAATCTTTAATAGGTACTTGATTTGGGGTTATGAGTACTATATGAGAATCGATATTTTGTAGCCTCGTTATGATTGCGTGTGATGATTTTGATAAGTGAATTCGCGGGCGAATTCTTTTTAAGGAGGGTAGATTGTAACGACCCGAAAACCCGTCTCTATTTTCTTAGTAATAAAGAATTGATTATTTATTTATTATCTATTTAATTATTTAAATTTTTTATTTATTTAAATAATTATGTGTGCATTTTGTGTTACATAATATTTTATGCCTAACATTTTAATCGATCATTTGTGCTAGTATAGAATTATTGGGTCTTAGTTGTTAGTGGGGAGAAATGAATTTAATTGCTAGATAGTGGAAGAGGGGGCCTAGGTGTAACTTTTCTTTTAATTGATGATCATCCTCCCTCCTCCCTCTCTCTTACACTCTCCTCACCACACACACACACACACTCAATCAACTCTCTCTCTCCACCATTGTTGCCAAGGTAAGAACTTGTCCTTCTCTCTTCATTTTGACCATCTTCCTCCCATTATTTCTTAATGCTCATTATATGAAAAATGTTTAGATCGCCGATAGGATCGTGTAGAGCTAAGAAATTTTGAATTCCGTCAACTTTGATAAATTCCGGGTAAGTTACTTTTCCCACATTTATGCTAAAAATGTTCATCCTTAACTCATTTGATGCTCTAGTTGATATATTTTGCTTCTTGGGTTGATTTGGAATTGATTTACATTTTATTCATATTTTGTGAGAAATTTATGTTTGAATCATCTTTTGATTTGGGTTGTCTAGATGATGTTATATGGGTCCTTTTCGGCTTATAAGTTATTTTAGCACCTTGGGATACTTGTTAGAGGTATTGATTTTGAGTTGTGTTGTTTTATGTTAGTTTTGGTGATTGCATGTTAGCTTTGGGCTACCCAAGTTGTAGTGGTTGTTGCTTTGTAAGAGAATTGGTGATTTTGAGAGTTTGGGTTAGGTTGTGTTTTGAAATTTGGGAAATCTCATACTATATGTGGAATTGGGTTTAATTGGTCATGTTTATGTTGGTTGTGATGATTCTGGAACCATTTGATGGTATTGTGTTGATATGAAAAGGGATGTGTTGTGGGATTTGATTATTGTGTTGTTGGGTTCTTGCTACAGCTGGGTTTTGGGGTGAAGTTTGGTCTGTTTGTACCTTAGGCTTAAGATGTAGGTACCTTAGAGCACAAACCCAGAAAATCTGCAAAAAATGGCTGAATCGCGCAAGGGGGCGCGCGCACCTTTTGGGAGGGGGCGTGCGCACCCTTCTATCCCCTTTTGGCACTCTTCCTTCTGATCAAAGGGGGCGCGCGCACCCTTTTGGGAGGGGCGCGCGCACCCTCTTCTTTTGCAATTTGTCAGTTTTTCGTTCGATCTTCCGGAGGCCATAACTTCTTCATCCGGACTCCGTTTTGGATGTGTAAACTATCATTGGAAAGATATTTTCGAGTACTATGAAATGGTTCTATTAGCCGCATGGTTCCAGATAAGAATGGTTGTCTTTTGGTTGAGGTTTAAGATCAAGGTGTAGTCTCGGTCTAGGTTCCGTAGTACTATTCTAGTTGACTTAGTTGGGCACCGTGGGACACTTTAGTAATTGAAATTGGCCCCTTTGTGAACAATGGTGTTATGGAATTTGATCAAGTATTGTTTGGGAATGTTTGGGCATCTTATGATGTGTTCGTGATTGTTCCAATCGAATTGATTTCGGATAAGACTTGGTCTAGGTTTTAGGTGATATCCTATAGTACCTAGAGGGTTGTCGTGGAACACCTAAGTGTTGAGTTTGGTCTATTTTGATCATGTATGAATAGGTGTAACCTTTTGGGTTCATTCGAGTGTTAAGAATTGGTTCGTTGATGAACGGATGTAAGACGTGAATTGGTGATTGGGTACCTACGTTGTTGAGTAGCTTTAAGGTATACTTATTCGGTTTTCCTATTTGGAATTCCAAGTGTAAGAGATGGTTGAGTTCATGGTCATAGTACTCTTTATGAGTAGACGTTTAGGTCGTTTTGGTAATAATTATTGTACCAATTGTGAGCGACCGTTTGAGTTGTGCTCTTTATGAGTAACTTGTGAGTATCATATTTAGGATGTGTTGGGTATGTACCTTATCTTGGAGTATTCATGTTTTGATGGTCAATGTAGTTGGGCTCTCTATGAGCAATCTCGTTTATCGTTGTTGGACTCTTTTATGAAAAACTTCTTGTGTTCATTGTTGTTGAACTCTTCATGAGTAATCGTTTGAATCTTTATGGTGATTAATTGGTATGGTTCCCTACTTTGGAATCTTTAGTTGTTTATCGAGCTAGTATTTATTACTTAGCATTTATTTGAAAGTCCAGCTGGTTATTTGTGTTCGAGTCGGGCGATGGGAAAGATTATAATGGCACGAGCCAAGTCCATTATAATGTTGACCATTGTTTTGCCCATATTTTCCTCTTTCAGATTGGCCTTGGAATGAGATGAGCTAGCTTCCATTGTGAAATAGTCTAGCTAACTTTTTGGAGTATGACTTTGTGGCATATCTCCCGTCCTTTGTGACATGTTACTTGGTTATTGTTCCGGTACCGGGGTTGTGATCTTCAGCTGTTTATGCTGCTACGAAGATTGGTTGATTGATTGATTGGTCGGTTCTGACCGGGGTCTTCTCTTCAGATATTATGCTACTATAAAGATGGTTTGATTGGTTGATTGGTTGAAGCTGCGCAGTGATTGTTCTATTGGTTTGGTGAAACCTTGGCTCAGTATCCTTTGTAACGTGTTTATTTCAGTCTTATGTGCTGCTTGATGAGTTAGTCGTTATTTCCAACTGGTATGGGACAGTTGGCGATAGGGAGCTTTCTCATTTGTTGTTATGTGATTTACTTGTTCAGTTATATCGTTGATTGCATGATATTATGCCATGTAGCTGCATTAGTAACTTACTGAGATTTTATCTCACCCCGTTTCTTTTATCTCTGTTTTTCCTTAACCCCCCCCCAAGAAAGCAAGTGGTAGCGTTGTAAGGTCCGCTGTAGCGGGAATCTTCTGAGCAGGTTGATCACCTTTGGGATTGTTGCTCTTCGGAGCCTTTATGTATTTGATTGTGGGTTCGTAGTCGTTCAGTGTTTTGTGTTTACGGTTGTACTTTGGGTAATTTTGTTAATAGTTGTTCTTGCTTCCGCGTTTGTTCCTAGTCTCCGAGTTATAATCTCGTTGATGTGTTGTTTGATGGTATTGGTTTCATAGTTGAATTCACGCGCCCGGTTTGGTATTTTGCATTTTGGAGATGTATATTATGTAAACTTTATATTTATGGATTTTTTGAATTTCTGGGGCGTGACACGTACGGCTAGGGACCTCATGTGTCCAAACCATCCGTACGACTCGACTTGGCGAGCTTCTGGATTTTTCTAAGTTTATTTCCAGTTCAGTCCTGGAATATCAGATTTATCCTAATGAGGTCCCGGCCCATTGGTTTATCCCTAAATGGTACCAAGAATTCCTCTAAAGTAGGTCGATTTCAGATTGGGGTACTTACACCACGTGGCCACATTCGACCATGGCCAGGCGGCCATCTTCGCCTCAGGAGATCTCAGCCGTCTGATCCCTCCACTAGTTCACTATATAAAGCCCTCCTCACCTCTTGGTTAAGGGTCCGAATTTTGATCAACCTTAGGCTCCCTAAGTGACGAATTTGCTCTCTAATTAAGCATTTCAAGCTCCCAAGAACACTCTCAAGAATCCCAAGAAGATCTAGGTTTATTTCTTGCCAACATAGGTAAGTTTTGTAACTTTTTCTTCATGTTCTTGCCATGTTCTTAGTTTAGATCCATAATATTCATGTTCCTTGCATGTTTATTCATATGTTCATCATATTATTCATATGTTCTGTTGGGTTTCGATCAAACATGCGCGGCGGAATTTAGCATTTAAAATTTTGAAACCCAAAGCCATAGATCCGTTCATATGATTAAATCAAATACAACATAAGAATAAAGGAATAAACTAACCCTTGATGGCTATCAAATTCTCTTGGTCTTTGGTGGAAGTTTGAAGACTTGATCACGATCACAAAGCTTGAACACGATCTTTGAAGATGATGATTTTCACCCTCTAGCGGTATCCACACTTCGAACGAATATCAAAGGAGCTTCTTTGATCTTGGTTGCTAGACCAAATTGTGAAACACCTTTTTACAATCAAAAGAACTATATGGAATTTATTTTGTGTATTATTTTGTTCCTCAACCAAGAATGTCTTGGAACAAAATAAACCCTCTCTCAAACTCTTTGAGACTCACAAAATCAATCGTAATGAGTGCTGGCCGAATTTGGTCTTTTATACACAAGTATGACCTATTCCAAATAGGAAACTTATGTCAAAATCCGTCCAAAATTCGTTTCCTAATCAAATTAGGAATCTGCCACCCGACAGTACTGTGCGGCCGCCCAAAACCCTCTGTGCGGTCGCACAACATTCTGAAACAAAACTGGTACATTTCTGAGCTAAGTGTGCGGCCGCCCAGTCAATACTGTGCAGTCGCCCACTCTTCAGAATGTCCAGAATTTCCAAAATTCCAATATAGTCCCTTTTAAAGATTCGTTCTATTGTGTGTGACCCTCTAGGATTATACTAAGTTAGCAATGGGTTCAAACATGAAACCATAAGATATGATTAGGTTCTAGCAAACCGTCATACCTACCCAAATAGTATAACTTAGATACAAGTTCGCATTCCTTTAGAATGTGTCACAATCCCTTTGTCCACGATGTCTTTGAACACAAGTCATGGTCAAACAGTCAACTTGTTTTGTTCAATACTTTCTCGACTCCGAATATGTTGATAATCCAAATGACATTGATCCAATCAATTCATCTGAGTCCGGCCGAACATTTCATCAACATCATTCCTACGAGTGGCCCAAGCTTGACATCTCTCCGAGGAGGGACAAATCCATTTAGCTTATTATTCTTCCCTACGTGAATCCGATTATGCCAATCATACCCTTTATAACTTCCCGGTTAAAGGTAGCGTTTGAATATGTCAAACATAATGTTCATCAAGTGGAAGACTATAATAACTTCATGTCTAAGGATTCAAATGACATAACTAATATAAGATATATGTATGACATAGACCATGACATAAATCTCATAAAGCGGGTCATGTCCAGTACCTTGTTCCAAACAAGTACCCATAAATCTAACATGATCATCCCATGATCATTTAGCCTTTATACTAGTGCTTAACAAGTACTAGGGACGGAGATTATTATAAGTAAACATGAACAACAATAATAATCAAAACATCTCTTTATTGATATGAAATAAATGATAACAATTACAACGTTTATTAAACGTGCCTAGGGCACCACTACCAACAATCTCCCACTTGCCCTAGGCCCAATCTCCCATGTATCTAATACCCATGGACCTAACATGACCATCATGTTTAGCTTGTGGAAGTCCCTTTGTTAGCGGGTCCGCAACATTGTCATCAGTAGGTACTCTGCATATATTTACGTCTCCCCTATCAACGATCTCTCGAATGATATGAAAACGCCTAAGTATGTGTTTGGATTTCTGATGTGCTCTTGGTTCCTTTGCTTGAGCAATAGCACCATTATTATCACAATAAAGGTCTATTGGATTAGCAATACTAGGAACCACTTCAAGTTCAGTTATGAACTTCTTAATCCAAACAGCTTCCTTTGCAGCATCTGATGCAGCAATATACTCAGCTTCTGTTGTAGAATCAGCGGTTGTACTTTGCTTGGAACTCTTCCAGCTTACAGCTCCACCATTTAACATAAACACAAAACCCGATTGCGATCGGCTATCATCTTTGTCGGTTTGGAAGCTTGCATCCGTGTAAGCATTTACAACGAGATCATCTTCCATTCCTCCATAGACCAAAACGAGTCTTTAGTTCTTCTCAAGTACTTAAGAATCGCTTTTACAGCTATCCAGTGATTTTCGCCGGGGTCGGATTGGTATCTGCTTGTCATGCTCAAAGCATAAGACACATCCGGCCTAGTACAAATCATGGCATACATGATGGACCCAATTGCCGAAGCATATGGAACATCATTCATTTTCTCACGCTCATCTTTTGTCTTAGGACATTGAGTCTTGCTTAGAGAAACTCCATGTAACACGGGCAAGGTGCCTCTCTTAGAATTTTCCATACGGAATCTTCTAATGACCTTGTCAATGTATGTACTTTGGCTTAAACCAAGTAGCCTCCTTGATCTATCTCTATAGATCTTAATGCCAAGTATATATGCGGCTTCACCCATATCTTTCATTGCGAAGCACTTTCCTAACCAAGTCTTCACAGACTGAAGTGTAGGAATGTCGTTTCCAATGAGCAATATGTCATCCACGTATAAAATAAGGAATAGCACTATGCTCCCACTAATCTTCTTGTATACACAAGGCTCATCTTCGTTCTTGATGAAACCAAACTCTTTGACCGATTCATCAAAACGGAGATTCCAACTCCTTGAAGCTTGCTTCAATCCATAGATGGATCTTTGCAATTTGCATACCTTAGAATCTTGTTCAAAACCTTCTGGTTGTGTCATATACACATCCTCTTGGAGTTTTCCATTCAGGAAAGCGGTTTTGACGTCCATCTGCCATATCTCATAGTCATGATATGCGGCAATGGCAAGAAAAATTCTTATAGACTTGATCATTGCTACGGGTGAAAAGGTCTCATCATAGTCAATACCATGAACTTGCCTATAACCCTTCGCTACAAGCCTAGCTTTGTAAGTATGCACCTTCCCATCCATGTCAGTCTTCTTCTTGAAGACCCATTTGCATCCTATGGTTTTTACACCTTCGGGCGCATCAATCAAATTCCAAACTTGATTGTCTTGCATGGATTGCAATTCGGATTTCATGGCTCCAAGCCACTTGTCCGAATCAGGAGAAGACATCGCCTCTTGGTAGGTTGACGGTTCATCATTCTCAATGATTTCTACCTCATTACTATCCGTTACGAGAAATCCATATCTCTCGGGCTCGGATCGTAACCTACTAGATCTGCGAGTTGCTTGTGTATTCTGAACAGTTTCCACAACTCCTTGTGGTTCTTGTTCTTGTTCCACTATTGGTTCAATGTCATTTTCTGGGTCTCGAATTTCTTCAAGATTTATTTTACTCCCACTGATTTCTTTGGAGAGAAACTCTTTCTCTAGAAAGACACCAGTTCGGGCAACAAACACTTTGTTGTCCTCTCGGTTGTAAAAGTAATATCCTTTAGTTTCCTTAGGATATCCCACGAAAATACATTTATCAGATTTGTGTGCTAGTTTGTCAGAGACAAGTCTCTTGACATAAACTTCGCAACCCCAAATCCTCATGAAAGATAAACTAGGTTTCTTTCCACTCCACATCTCATATGGAGTCTTTAGAACCGATTTAGTTGGAACTTGATTTAGTGTGAAAGCAGCGGTTTCTAGGGCGTAACCCCAAAAGGATATTGGAAGATCAACTTGACTCATCATTGATCGAACCATGTCTAACAAAGTCCGATTCCTCCTCTCGGACACACCATTCCATTGTGGTGTTCCAGGTGGAGTCAATTGTGAAACTATTCCACAATTCTTTAGATGATCATCAAATTCTTGACTTAAGTATTCACCACCTCGATCTGATCGAAGTGCCTTTATACTTTTGCCAAGTTGTTTTTCTACTTCATTTTGAAATATTCTAAATATCTCAAATGCTTCACTTTTATGTTTCATTAGGTAAACATACCCAAATCTACTATAATCATCAGTGAAGGTTATGAAGTATTGAAATCCTCCCCTAGCATTGCTACTTAATGGTCCGCATACATCGGAATGTATCAACCCCAATAAGTCGCTTGCCCTTTCACCCAACTTGGTAAAAGGTGTGTTAGTCATTTTTCCAAGAAGACATGACTCACAAGTATCATATGACTCTAAGTCACATGAACCCAAAAGTCCGTCCCCATGGAGTTTTGAGATACGCTTCTCATTAATATGACCAAGACGGCAATGCCACAAATAAGTATGATTTATATCATTAGGTTTAGATTTCTTATTTATATGATAGACATTATTTTCATTCTTGACATCCAAGACATAAAGGCCATTAAATGAATTAGCAATACCATAAAGCACATCATTTAAATAAATAGAAAATTTCTTATTCTCAATAAGAAACTTAAAACCTTCATTATCCAAACAAGAAATTGAAATAATATTTCTGCTTAAATCCGGAACATAATAACAATTGTTCAAAACAAGAATTAATCCGGAAGGTAAAGTGACTTCATAAGTCCCTACGGCTAATGCAGCAACTCTTGCTCCATTTCCCACGCGTAGATCTACTTCACCTTCTTTAAGCAGTCTCCTATTCTTTAGACCCTGCACATTTAGACAAATGTGAGAACCACATCCGGTATCCAATACCCAAGAATCAGTGGTAGAAAGGAGAATATCTATCATATAGATACCTGAAGTCGACGCAGCCTTGCTGCTCTTCTTCTTCTTTTGCTCTTCCAAGAAAGCCTTGCAATTACGTTTCCAATGACCAATTTCTTGACAATGGAAACAAATTGCATCCTTTTGTGTATCGGGTTTTGCCTCAGAAGCCTTGGCAACCTTTGCCTTGCTTATCTTGGGTTTGACAACTTTTGCCTTACCCTTGCCTTTGGCACCAGGCTTCTTCCCATCATGAACCAAGAGCACGGGAGAACCTTTCTCCACAATTTTCATCTCTGCAGTTTTGAGCATCCCATGCAACCCAGAGAGATTCTTATCCATTCCATGCATGTTATAATTCATCACAAACTGATTATAACTTTTAGGCAATGAATTAAGAATGAGATCCGTGGCTAGCTCCAATGGGATTGGATAGCCAAGTTTCTCAAGGTGCTCTACATAACCTTTCATTTTAAGAAAGTGAGGACTCACTTGTTGCCCTTCATTCATTTTACAAGTAGTGAATGCAACAATGGTCTTGTACCTCTCTTGCCTAGCTTGCTCTTGAAACATGGTTCTCAACTCCACGCCTATCTCATAGGCTTCCAAATGTTCCAAACTTTGTTGGAGTTTTGAACACATAGCAGCAAGCATGAGACAACTTACATCTCTAGAATCATTACGATGTTTCTTGTAATTGTCTCTTTCTACCCTAGGGGCAGTAGGCGGTGGTTCAGCGGGGAGAGGCCCATCGAGAATGTACAACTTATCTTCTTGCCTAAGAACGATTCTTATGCTACGGATCCAATCCATAAAGTTTGTACCATTCTCTTCGAGCTTATCCTTCTCAAGGATCGATCGCAACGACATTGATTGAGTGTTATTAGTCATTATCTACAAATATGCAAAATTTCCAAAATTTAATAAGTACCGATTTTCATTAAAGAGATAAATAATGTATTTTTCAAACAAAATACTCCCACTAAATTATATAACCTTCATATACATCCAATGTATAATATAATTCAAATGGGTTAAGATCCAACTTTAATTTAATTTCAAGTCCGCTAAGGTGGATTACACAAAATCAAATTAATTAGGTAGACAACTCTTGTCAATCATATCTCATATGACTCTTAGTTCCTTTTATGAGATTCTTTAAGAAATCCAATTTCAAAAAGCATGTTAAACCTCATCTTTGCCTAGGCCCAAAACTGTTTTGACGCCCAATTAAGTCTAACCATTTTAAACGCACAGTTAATGTGTCCCGCTAGGGCGTGCCCACACTATCTATCTTGCTCATACATAAACAAATTTAATGCATCTCGCCAGGGCGAAACTACATTAAAATCACTCATGTACTAACAAGTGTTTTAATCATGGCATGGCAATAAAAGACTTAAAACTTTATTTGAAGGTTCATCACATATAGCATATAACACATTTATGAGCACATAATATAAACATGTTACACATCAAGTTTAGCCACTAAATTAATCTCCATTAATTTAAGCATGATATTTATGTGTCATTAGTTTCTCTATAATTATGAGGATGAGACTATTTCAACTTTGGTTTTTTATCTCCAAATTAAGACAACAAGAAGTGCGGTCGAACTAAGCCATCAGGCAACCACAATCCCGCACTAATTCAAGAAACCAAGAAAGTAGTCCATGTGGCCGAAACTAAGCAATAGATGGTCTCGATGAACGTAGGCCAATTGCATTCACAATTCCACATGGATCTCCAATCATTGAATCAAGAACTTTGTTTCTCAATTTTAGCAATTATGAACTCTTCATAATTCTAACTTCGTTTTATCTTTGAAACTTTGATTGCGGTCAAGTTTGGGAAACACAATCTCGATGAACGCAGATTAGCCATCCAAACCTTGAACCAATCTTAGAATCACAAGACTAAAACAAATAGGAAAATCAAACCCCAAGATCCTCACATAAACCAACTACCCAAAACCCATTCCAGATCAGCAAGTCTGGACTGGTTCTGTTACTGGTTTTGTTGGACCTCTCGAAAATTCCAAATTCTGATTTCAACCAAAAATCAGACAATCTGATCCTTATGTGCGGCCGCCCAAAACTCACTGTGCGGTCGCCCAAACATGTGCGGTCGCCCAAGTGATTTTGTGCGGTCGCCCAAACTGATCAGAATGTACAGAATTTTGAAGTTCGAAAATTTTGTCTCAAAATCATTTTTCCCCGATTATTAAAACTTTGATCCAATCAAAAATTAATAATCAACAATTTTGAATCCACCATAATTTATTTATTGCGATTGAATCGTGCGATTAAAGTTGCAAAACAATAAACCACATAAAATCACATAACACATAAACATCATATATTCCAATATTCAAATCATACAAGGCACATAAACAATTTATATACACATAACATGATCCAAGTATTGAATTAATCAACATGAACGGGGCTCTGATACCACTGTTGGGTTTCGATCAAACATGCGCAGCGGAATTTAGCATTTAAAATTTTGAAACCCAAAGCCATAGATCCGTTCATATGATTAAATCAAATACAACATAAGAATAAAGGAATAAACTAACCCTTGATGGCTATCAAATTCTCTTGGTCTTTGGTGGAGGTTTGAAGAATTGATCACGATCACAAAGCTTGAACACGATCTTTGAAGATGATGATTTTCACCCTCTAGCGGTATCCACACTTCGAACGAATATCAAAGGAGCTTCTTTGATCTTGGTTGCTAGACCAAATTGTGAAACACCTTTTCACAATCAAAAGAACTATATGGAATTTATTTTGTGTATTATTTTGTTCCTCAACCAAGAATGTCTTGGAACAAAATAAACCCTCTCTCAAACTCTTTGAGACTCACAAAATCAATCGTAATGAGTGCTGGCCGAATTTGGTCTTTTATACACAAGTATGACCTATTCCAAATAGGAAACTTATGTCAAAATCCGTCCAAAATTCGTTTCCTAATCAAATTAGGAATCTGCCACCCGACAGTACTGTGCGGCCGCCCAAAACCCTCTGTGCGGTCGCACAACATTCTGAAACAAAACTGGTACATTTCTGAGCTAAGTGTGCGGCCGCCCAGTCAATACTGTGCGGTCGCCCACTCTTCAGAATGTCCAGAATTTCCAAAATTCCAATATAGTCCCTTTTAAAGATTCGTTCTATTGTGTGTGACCCTCTAGGATTATACTAAGTTGGCAATGGGTTCAAACATGAAACCATAAGATATGATTAGGTTCTAGCAAACCGTCATACCTACCCAAATAGTATAACTTAGATACAAGTTCGCATTCCTTTAGAATGTGTCACAATCCCTTTGTCCACGATGTCTTTGAACACAAGTCATGGTCAAACAGTCAACTTGTTTTGTTCAATACTTTCTCGACTCCGAATATGTTGATAATCCAAATGACATTGATCCAATCAATTCATCTGAGTCCGGCCGAACATTTCATCAACATCATTCCTACGAGTGGCCCAAGCTTGACATCTCTCCGAGGAGGGACAAATACATTTAGCTTATTATTCTTCCCTACGTGAATCCGATTATGCCAATCATACCCTTTATAACTTCCCGGTTAAAGGTAGCGTTTGAATATGTCAAACATAATGTTCATCAAGTGGAAGACTATAATAACTTCATGTCTAAGGATTCAAATGACATAACTAATATGAGATATATGTATGACATAGACCATGACATAAATCTCATAAAGCGGGTCATGTCCAGTACCTTGTTCCAAACAAGTACCCATAAATCTAACATGATCATCCCATGATCATTTAGCCTTTATACTAGTGCTTAACAAGTACTAGGGACGGAGATTATTATAAGTAAACATGAACAACAATAATAATCAAAACATCTCTTTATTGATATGAAATAAATGATAACAATTACAACGTTTATTAAACGTGCCTAGGGCACCACTACCAACATGTTCATAATATGTTCTTCGCATGTTCATCATATTCATAGATTAAAACCTTATTTATGCTATATTTAGGGTTGTGATCTTCATGTTTACATGTTATTTCATAGCCGATGATGATCTAGGGTTCATCAACCCGAACACGATCTAGGAACTACTTCTAAACCCTGATCTTTAGGTAATTTCCCCCTCATTATGCATGATCCCAATTCTTCTGCATATTCTAAATTCTTCTCAAACTACGCTGACCTAAGCTTCTCACATTGAGAGGAACGTAGGCAATCTTCGGATTCGGTCTCTAAACACCGCACACAACATACACCGCAGCATGATAGAAAGACTGATCATTCGAGCAATAGGAGTGATAACGTTCAATATTCTTCTCTTGTCGTAATTTGACCCCCGAACCCATTAACATGCTTTTTTCAATGTTTTGGCTATAATTAAAACGGTGTGGTGACTCTCATAATTTTAAATGTCGTTATGAATATTCCCTTTGTTAATAATAATAATTGCAAGATACTTCCCATGCGTCGCTTCATCGGAAAGGGGTATTCACAGTGGCGACTCCGCTGGGGACTGCTTTGAAACTTTTTCAAACTTAGTGGGTCTAACTTTCGTTTACATCATGATGTTTGCCATGTTTTCACATGCACCTCACACTTTGCCATGTTTACACATGCACCTCACACTTTGCCATGTTTACACATGCACCTCACTCTTTGCCATGTTTACACATGCACCTCACACTTTGCCATGTTTGCACGTACACCTCATACAATGCCGTGTTTGCACGTGCACCTTGTATTTTTGCCATGTTAATACGTGTGCCTTGTATCTTTTCAATACATGTATTTTTTGTACTTTCGCCATGATACTAAGGTCAAACGAGACTTTGCTATGCTCCTTTGTACATTCTTATCCTCTCCCTCTTCTCTCTCTCTCTCTTGCATTGCATTGCATCATTCAAAACATTAAAACTTCTCTTTTTTCTCCTTAAAAAGAATTAGTTTCTTGCCACACACTACCACTAGTCCGTGTCAGCACTGCACATATCCTTTATTACCCCCGGAGTGCGCGATGTGCAGGAATTAGTGGCGCTACTGCCGTCCTTTTTTCGAGTCACTCGTTCACTCCACTCACCGTGTACGCTCCGCAAACGGTAGGAACCTTTATTCTACCCGTGTTAACCTACACTAGAGGTTAGGGCACTCCAAAGTTTTGACCGGTTGGTTTGGCTAGCTTTTTCTTACTAGAAAAATAACGTGCTATCTATGTCGAGTCATCCCCAAGTCAATGATGAGTCAAGATCTTTTGAGAGAAAGTGCAAAAAAAAAAAAATTTGATTTCCCTACAAGGGACGTGCCATGGTAAGATGAGTGTTTGTTGTCAAGATCTCCACTCATCATTCACTTGTGTAGGATGCTACATATACTACACGTTAAATGTCTGTAAGGACGGGTTAGTCGTAGGATCCATTGGTTGGTGGAAGCCGCTTGCCCTATAGGACCCTCGCCCAAATTGTCCGCTTGGGATGTGCAATGCAGGTGAAAAACGAGGGGTCTATAGACGTAGTGATGGCCTCCACTAATCATAGTCTTCTAGTTAGTTGAGAAAAAGGGGTACCCCTTCCAACCAAGTAGGATGTAAATAATGTATGTTTTTTTGTAAATTAAAATATACTTTGCATGAGCCTTTCCCCTCCTAAAAGCCATCTCCCTTCAACCTTTCAGCAAAGCAAGTTTGGGTCCGTTCGGGTGGTCGACTTCAATGGGAAGCTTCTAATCCGTCCCCGTTCTCAGTCTCAACATCAGCAATGGCAACTCCGGCCTCATCTTCAGTCTCTACAGCCTTCGTCGCTCCTACTACTAGCACCGCCGAGTTCAACACCGAGGCCACTCTCAATGGAATTCCCCCGAGCCTTCATAACTTCCTCGCCAGTCTCGAAGCAAAGATCAAGGACCTCGAGGAGAGTAACAAGACTTTGGAGAATCATAACCAGCAGTTAAGGAGCCACATCCAAAAGAAAGGAGCCGATCTGATACCCGATGGTGAGAATTTTATCCATATCGAGGATGAAGAAGTTGATACCAACTACCCCGTCAACACCGGTGCCCCTACCTTTACTTTCCAAGCTACAGAAGTGTCCCGCCTCCTTCTCTCTATGCCCAAAAGGGGTCCACTACCATGAGCAAGAACAAAGGCGTCTATGAGCCTTCTCCTAAACTGCTTGGTGGCTACCTCTCCGCTAGCAAGTTGCATGCACCCTCATTGCCTCTTAGTATTGGGATGGCCGCTGCCACCGCCTCAATGACTCCTCCCACTGCTCTGCCGGAATCCATCCCCGACATCTCCAATCATCCCGTGGTCATGGCTATGAAAGAGAAAATGCGCAAGTTGATTGAGACCGTGGATAAGCAAACCGCACCGACTACCAAGACTAGCAACCCTAGCCAAGTAGGGGCTCTCCCCAAGGATTTCAAGATGCCTAAGGTGGTGATGTTTCATGGTGATTCTTGTCCTAAAACCCATTTGGACAGTTATGTATTGGCTATGAGGGCTCATGACTGCACCAACGAGCAAATGGCCCATGTATTCCATAGCACTTTGGATGGTATAGCTCTGCAATGGTTCTTGGGGATAGAACCAAGTGAGAGGCAAACTTGGGATCAAATCAGTGCCATTTTCTGTGAGAAGTATCAAGCTAACTTGGATTGGCATGTCAACCGAACTGATCTTGAGAACACCATGCAGAAGCCTGGTGAGGCTATTTATGACTTTTACAAGAGGTGGAACCACCGACTGTGTGAGGTCTAATACCCACCTAAGGCGAAGGAACAAAAACAGATATTCTACAAGTGTTTGCTTCCTGAGGTGAAACCGGCTATAGGTAATGGTTACTTCCCCGATTTGCGGGAAATGGTTGACGCCGGAGTGAGGTACGAAGCTGGGATCACTGGAATTGCGCCACCGAAAGACAACACCAAGACCAATAACAACTCCTTCCGCTACAAGGCTCCCTCAAACCCCATGCCTCCTAAGGGTGGGAAAGAAACCGTCAAACAAGTCAACATGATCCAAAATGATGCTCCATTTGATGTTCAAGCCGTCACGAGAAGTGGGGCCCCACAACAAAGAGAAAAGGAACATTTTGATGATTTTAGTATGCCTATGGGGAAAGTCTTTGATGTGATAGTCAAAAGAGGTCTCATCAAGCCGCTAGAGAATTATCAACCCACAAACTAAAGAGCCGACGTGGATGCCTCCAAGTTCTGCAAGTACCATAAGTGTATAGGGCACACAACCGATGGGTGTATCCAATTGAAGCGTGTAGTACAAGGGTTGATCAATGACAAGAATATTGAGAAGTCGAAGGGTCCCAATGTGGTCAATAATCCTCTTCCCAACAATGGCAGGGTTAACATGGTTCAAACAAGTGAAATCAGCATTCTAGAGCTCATGGACGCCTTCGCCGAAACCAAAGATAATGGCTATTGTATTTGAAGTGCTCGTGAAGATGAATATCCTCGAACCGTTGGAGGAACATCTCCCACAACTAGTCTGTGATCTGTCGAAGTTCTGCCACTACCACAGATGTACCGGTCATAATACCGAGGAATGCTTTGCCCTCAAGAAAGCCCTGCAAAAGCTCATCCATGGGGGAATTATTGAAGACCCTAGAGGTTCCGTAGCTAGTGATGTACTCATGGTAGAAATTAGCGAAATCACTGATCCGACCGAGCCTGTTGTGGCGGACTGTGATGAGACAAATTATATTTCAATGATTAATGACAAAGGAACTTCTTGCTACTTGTTGTCTTTAGATGAATTAGCTAGTGAAATTGAGTCTTTAAACAAGGAAGGTTCCAAACTTAACCAACCTTTGTCTTGGGACGAAATCTTGGAGGAGGCCGAGAAGATCGAAATTCCACCCTCTCAACATGAGGCGCCACTCTCTTTAGATGAGCTATGAGCGGAAGTTTGTCTACTCACGAGGTCCGGCCAAGTATACCAATCCGATGCGAAAGGTGCCAAGAAAATCTTTGGGAAAGAGCCCGAGCAAACCGACCTCGAAAAGGAAGACCCCATCCTTACCCAACTCAAACAAACCCAAGCGCACATCTCACTTTGGTCTCTACTGTCACGACCCGAAATATAGGCTCTATTTTATTAGTGATAATTAATTATTATTTATTTATTTGCTTATTTATTTATTTAAATTATTATTTATTTAAATAATTATGTGTGCATTTCATGTGTTATAATAATTATGCCTAGCATTTTATTTGAGTCGTTTGGGTTAGTGTAGTATTGTGGGTCTTAATTGTTAGTAGGGAGTGTTGTAATTGTGTGTAGTGTAGTGGAGGGGGCCTAAATGTAAATCTTTCAAATCATTTCCCTGCTCCCTCCCTACTCCTTCCCTCACCTCCTTCTCCCTCATACACTCCACCTCCCTCATCATTTTCCCAGCCATCTCTCTCCCTCTCTCTCTAGCTTGGGGTAAGTTTTCTTTCTTTACTTCTCTCTTCATTTTCTTCATCTTCTTCTAGTTATTTCTCATTTCTTAAAACGTGAAATGTGTTTAGATCGTCGATAGGATCGTTGGAAGCCAAAAATATTTGAAATCAATCAACTTTGAGAAATCCGGGTAAGTTGCTTTTCCCCCTATTTTTATGCTAGAAATGCTACTCCATGTTTATTTGATGTTATGAATGCTATTTAATGCATCTTGGGTTGGTTTGGGAGTGATTTGCATTTTGTTCATTTTTGTGAAATTTTGGTATTTGAATCACTCTTGAGTGAGGTCCCTAGATGATGTTGTTGGAGTTCCTTTGGCTCGAAATGGTGTAGGTACCTTAGTTCCCATCTTGGTAGTGTTATAATTGGCAAAGATTTGGTTTGTATTGGATTTGGGGTTGTTAATGGAGGATACCCAAAATTTTGGCCGGAATTTGCCTCTCCGGGCAAGGAGGCGCGCGCACCCTCCCATAGGAGGCGTGCGCACCCCTAGGCCCTTCTTAATCAAAAATGCTTCTGCCTCTTGGAGGCGCGCGCACCCTCCCATAAGAGGCGCGCGCACCCTCTCCTCCTCCAAAACTTGATTTCCCTTCTGATCTAGGAGGCGCGCGCATCCTCCCATAGGAGGCGCGCGCACCCCATCCTCTGTTGTGAAATTTATTTCCTCTTTTGTCCAATCTTTCGAGGGCCATATTGTGTTCATCCGGACTTCGTTTTAGGTGTTTAAGCTATCGTTTTAAAGCCCTCCTTGAACTCTTCATGATGAGTGAGTATTTTCGGATGTGTTCTTGAGTTAACTAGTTCCTTGGTGAACATATGTGATATGGGATTTGATTGAATCATTATTTGGAAATATGAAGCACTTTTATGATGCGCGTTTATTCAATTCATCTTTTTGGTGACTAATTGTAATGGTTCCCTACTTTGGAACCTTAAGTTGTTTATTCGTGCTAAAATATTATTACTTAGCATTTATTTGGAAGCCCAGCTAGCATATTTGTTGCATCGGGCGATGGGAAAGATTATAATGGCAAAGCCAAGTCCATTATAATGTTGACCATTGTTTTGCCCCCTTCTATACCCCCTTTTCCAGATTGGCCTTGGAAGGGATAAGTTAGCTTCCTTTGTGAATGTATCTAGCTACCGGGCATGACTTTGTGTCATGGTCCTTGTCCTTTGTGACACTTTTATGGTTATTGGTTCCGGTACCGGGGTTTTCTCTTCGGCTTTCATGCTACTATAAAGATGATGATTGATTGATTATTGAAGCTGCGCAGCGACCCTTTATTTGGATGTTCAGGTTTGGAAAACCTTGGCTATATCCTTTGTTATGTGTTTATTTCCGCTGCTATCTATGATGTGATAAATGCTATGTGCTATGTGATATTTATTATTGCTTATTGCTTCTTGCATCATAGCATGTCATGTAGTTGCATTAGTAACTTATTGAGATTTATCTCACCCCCTTTCTTTTATCTTTGTCTTTCCTTAACCCCCCCCCCAGGTGCTAAGGATTAGTCTCGCTGATCACGAGAAAGAGGGCGTCGAGTGTGGATACATTCTTTTGGGGAAGGTTGTTATAGGTTGGTTTACATTATATAAATGTGTAACCTTTTGGGATAGTTGTACCAGACAATGGCGTCATTAAGAATTGTATATTTGTATTTTGTTGGGCATAAACTTGTGGAAGTTTATGATAGTTGTAATTGGTTTTTATCAAACTTGGTTTTGTAAAACTTTGGATCATCACCTTTTGGTATCAAATGGAATTTTTAACTTCGGTATTTCACAGTTTTGGTTTTAGAGTCGACGTCCAGATTGCGGTCTCGGGCCCGCGGGGTCCGGGGTCGCGACATCTACTCACCTCTTCTCTTACCCATTGCCTCATGCTTGAGAAGAACCTTGCTGCTACTATGGTCCCGTCAAACACTACCCCAGAGAATGTCACACGCATGATTGGAAATATCCACTATGGGAACATCATCACTTTCTCGGAGCTAGACAAGCCAATGTTTGGAGTTGATCACAATGAACCCCTGTATATTACTGTAGAGGTGGATGGCAAGAAAATTCCCCGTGTATTCGTTGACAATGGTTATGCTATTAACATCTTGCCGTCAAGGATAATGGATGTAGTCGGTGTCCATGGTGTTGATTTGAGCCCGTCTAAGCAAACAATCAAAGCTTATGACTCAACCTGTCGCGCAGTTATAGACGTTGTCACTCTGCCCATCACAATTGGAACCAAAATCCTACCCACCAAATTCCATGTCATAGACATTCCCGCAACCTTCTCACTCCTCCTTGGACGGCCGTGGCTACATCAATCAGGCGCGGTACCCTCTTCCTTGCATCAATGTGTAAAGTTTCAGTCTGGTAGCGAAGTGACTGTTATCTACAGTGATCTAGTAACTGCTCAAGGAACGGACACCAATGGCATCCCCGTTTTACAGATACAGCATGTAGAGGAGAATAGACTATTCAACGGCTTCGAGTTAGTCGCTCAGGCACAGATCTGTGCAATTGACCTCACAAAGACATCAGATAGGGTGGTACCCGTCGTCAAAATATTGCGGAATATGGGCTTCATACCGGGGCTGGGGCTAGGTAAGAACTTGCAAGGTCCCACAGATTTGGTTGAAGAAGTTGACCACAAAGGGCTGTTTGGCCTTGGATACACCCTCACTCCCGAAGACAGAGTAGAGAAGAAAAGGATAGAGTTCCTCAAGAAAGTGAGGCTGCCACACAAGAAGCCTGAAATGCGGCTATACCGCCTCTCCCTTAATAGTTACTTCGTTAATGAAGGCAAGGAGTTTTCGTGCTTTGAGTTTTCAGAACCATGGTTTGATCACACCGGAAAGTTACAGAAAGGGTTCGAGATCTTCAGAGACGTAGAATTCGACCGGTCCAACTTGATGCTGACTTATATGCAATACGACGAGGATACGGGTAAAATCAAAACCACTAAGTACGAGTATGCCATCGAAGTCGCAAGTGACTTAGCTGATCAGCTAGAAGCCGCAACCCTCAACAAGCCGACAGCGGAAACCACAGAGACTCCGGGTTTGACTGAGATGTGGGACGGCCAATATCTGGTTCAACATCTGGGTTATCTGGGGCTCGACGACGACATGGTAGCTGCTATTGGGGATGAATCAGAGAAAGACATTGATCCAAGGATATTGGTTGTACCTATGGAGGGAAAACTGAAGAATTGGTGCACGCTCGAAGGTCCCATAGCTACTCCTGAGTTCATGGTGAGGGCATTGGAACTTATTCATTCTCCTGCCTCTCCTCCCGCAGCACCTCCCATCACTTCTTCAAAATCCCCTTCCCCCGAGTCTAGTGTTTTTAGTTTTGAATTTGAGTCTTCCTCTAAGTCCGACGACCTCATGTCTGAAGACTATAACCTTGTCGCAAACGCTATATTCCCTTTTGCCATGAATGAATCCCTCGACCTTTCCGAGTATCCCTCCATAGCCACTCTTTTAAATGATAAATTAGCTAATAATCAACCTAATGATATACACTTAGTTAATAATGACTCATTAGAAGAGGCGGACACAGACACACAAAATGATGAATACATAAAATAAATTTCAGAACAGGTTATTAATCAAAGGGAATCTCGAGCCCAAGCTGCCGATGAGATGCTAACGTGCGTGAATTTGGGAACCGAAGCCGAGCCAAAGGAAAGGCATATTGGGAGCTTCTTCAGCGGAGTCGAGAGGGAAGCATTGATTAAGTTACTCAAGGAGTACGTGGACGTGTTTGCATGGTCTTACAAGGACATGCCGGGGCTTGACAACTCGATCGTAGAGCACAGAATCCCGACAGCACCAGATGCCAAGCCAGTCAAACAAAAACTGCGCCGTATTAAGCCAGAATGGTCCCTGCAAGTGAAAGAAGAGATTTAAAAGTTACTCCGTGTAGGCTTCATTAGGGTGATTGAATACCCGACTTGGTTGTCCAACATCGTGACTGTCAAGAAGTCCAATGGCAAAGTTCGAGTATTGTGAGAGCCCGCGCTCGAAGACAAACCGCGAAATGATCGCTCGTGAAAGCGATTCGGGTCCGTATCGTGCTAATGTGCTTTTGGAAATGCGCTCGGTTCTCACACAATGGTTTCCTATCGATGGAATCAAAACAGTCAAGAGTCGCCACCTCATTTAATTTTAGGAAAAACGAAGATAAAACCTTTTTAGAGAAAGTGGGTTCGGGGGCTACTTTACGAGAAAGAGAAGGGGTTAGGCACTCTCCTCGCCCATGATGGTCTCTAGTATGCATGCCACTTAGATTCATTTTATGCCTTTTACCTTGCTTTTATTCCCTAACAAAAATGGTGATTTATATACATAGGAGTCTTCCTATTCTAGGACTTTTGCTTTAATTCACAAATGAGAGTCGGCTTGGGTGGACTCTCACTTGGTTTTGAAAATGGTTTAGCATTCATTTCCAGTAAAGGAAACACATAAAGGGGTGGGGGATTATAATGTACAATGGCGAACAAAAAGGGAAACAAATCCCCTAACAAATAAATATCCAAAAGTCCGTCCCTAAGCATTTTTAGGGACTGCTGTCCATCTTTCTTTCTTTTACCTATTCTTAAACTCACTCAATCCAGAAAGTAAAGGTCAAGAAAAGTTTCTAACACATCAAGAATAAACCACAAATTTTCCTCTGATTTTAGGAGCATGTTATGGTGTTCAAATAAGGCATGCAAGATCATGCTTTCAACAGCCAGATCTGACAGATATTCATACACTCATAAAACATCCACTTTTTGCATTATGAAAACGGGGGAATCATGGGAAACACTAAACATGAAAGTTATTCCTAACATATCAAAGTTTAGATCTAGAAAGTTACAAATCCATAAAGAAATTTTAAGTCACATAAAACAACTCTGACATTTTCATGTCAGATATGAACATTCACAGATCTGCAGATCAAGAGTCTAAACAATAAATGGAAAGAACAGTCCCAACTCATGGGAAAAATATGTTATTTACATGCTAATTTTACTCTGTTTGTCTAGAACAAAATATCTTTTGTGGTATAGGACAAAAACCACGTTTTCTATGCATAAACAGAGCAACAAGACAGAAAGGTACAGACTGACAGTCCACTGGGATCTCATGAACACCATGAAAATACTCCTGAAAACTCACACAAATGAGGTGATATGAACATGAAACTTTGGGTGAACATAGATATACATGTTATATACATGAAAAAACAACACTTCAAGCATTTAGACCTGATTTCATGATGTTCTATATTAAGATGAGACAAAACATGGCAGATTCAAGGTTTATGAGAGAAAGCAAGTTATTCTTTGAAAAAACTCTTGAATCCCCAACAAACCTAGACTTGATACTCATACATGAATGGTATATACACAAGATCAGTAGCATACCATGCTCAAGAGCTCAAAATACCATGATATATCATCATTTAAAGAGAAGAACAACAAGAGTACCAATATTGTTTGATTTTAGACATCAAATGGAGGTCTAGCCTAACAAGGTGGCTAGACCTCTCAAGAAATTACATAAACCACTACATATTACACTTAAGGGGATTACAAGATGGAGAGATTACCTAGGTTATGCTCCCTTTGCTTCCAAGGGAAGACTTTTTTGGTGTTTTTCTTAAGGTGTTTGCCTAGTGTTTGATTTTGGTTTGTGTTTAGTGAGTGTGTTGTGGTGGTGCTATGGTGGTGTGGTGGTGGTCTTATGACTGATATTTGAAGGGGTTTGAGTTTCTAGAGAGAGCAAGAGAGGATGGAGGGCTGAATATGTATGTGTCTGAAGTATGTCTTGTCCCTCTTTAAGTGTGTATTGGGGGGATGTATATGGGAGGAGGGAGGAGGTTTTTGATTATCAACTACCCCTCTATCACCAGGGCTTCTTGTCAGTTCCCTTATCCCCAAATTTTGGGGTTGCTTGATGCCCAAAAAATCTTCATTTGAAGTGCCAAAACGGTGATAATTCTGCACTGTCTGCCCAGAAGAAGTGAGCCGTACGGCTGCATAGGGGGCGTACGCCTCCCTTGGAGCCGTACGGACTTGGTGACTTGTTTGACCAGTGTTTGACTGCCACGTGTCCTTTTCTGATTGGTCCTGCCCTCTTTGACCACTTGCTGGATTGTGGGTTGGCTTTAATCATCCCATGTTGGGATATTTTGCAATGTGGATAACCATCTTTCCCATTCCGGCATTAGCTCCGCAACTGTTCCGTCGTGCGCGCTTCGGTATCCCGGTTGTCCGCGGGTCCCACATGAGGGTTCCTTGAACTAATTTCTTGGTCACGCCCGTCTACCTGAAATATTTTTATGAGCAAGGGGACACAATAATATATTTTAAATGCACATAATGGACGCTAACGAGCAGTTCTAGGGATGCGGGCCCCGTTTCGGGTCCCGCAGCTCAAAAATTTGAAGTACATGCTTGTTCACTCGTTTTTTCACTCTGATCATGAATTTGAAGTCCGTTAATCCATTCGATGCACCGATATGGCTCACGGAACTCCCGCATAGCCAAATCGAGGGCACTAGGTCAATTTTAGGGTTTAGACCGATTAAAAGGGGTTTGATAAGGGGTGCGAGATCGGGGTATCTACAGAGCCCCTAATCGAATGCCCTTGTAATGTAAAGGGGATTCTACGATTCACTAAGAGACACACGATCTCGTCTAGGGTGTAACGGCTGGGTCCAAAGTAGGACTTCCTATGTATCTCTTTCGAGAATCAAACCTTCGTAGTTCTAACTCAAACAAACAATCAAACAATCACAAGCAATGTTCGGTCCCGGATTCCCGGTTTACCTACGTATCTCTTTCGAGAATCAGACCAATCATAGTTCAGGTTTATTGAAATTTAAAATGCAGGGGGTTGCATTGAGATGCGTTGTCTTTTTGCTGGGGAGGAAATTGACATGGGAATGACTGGGCTCTCTCGAGCGGCCTATGTATCCCTTTAGGGGGAATCAATTCAAAACATAGTTCGGGGGAGGTACAACTCGGATTCAGGAGGGGACTACAATCAACAATACTCAAGGATTGATGCAAGGTACAATCGGAGCGGGGGGTACATCTCAGAATACGGGAGATAACCTAATTCAACATCAAGATGAGTCGCATTTCTGACTCTGGGGATTGGTATTGACCAACACTTTGTAAAAATGGGCGACTGAGTTTACCGGGGTGAACTGCCTACGTATCCCTCCATGGGAATCAAGTCGAGTCGTAGTTCTGACATGACCTGACTCAAAATTAAGAGGAGTTTTAAGTTCAACATGACTCGAGGATTGACGCAAGGTACAATCCGAGTAAAGGGGTACATCTCAAAATCCGGGAGATGACCTAATTCAACAACGCTCAAAGACTGTCACATGGTACAATCTGAGAAATGTGGTACGTCTTAAAATCAGAAGACTACCAGGGGAAAAATCAATGACCAATCAAAGGTCAGACGCTTCGTGCCAATCAGATCAAGGGGACCAATTCAATCAAAAGGTCGGGCGCTTCGCGCTATCAAAGGGAGGTACGACTCACATCAAGAGAAGACCAAAAGATAACATTTTATAAAACATTCAACAAAGGATACGCTGCATTCTGAGCTACGCCCAAATTCCTCGGCTTTTGAGTTGCTGTGTGATGAGATTTTTGTGCTTTATCAAGCAATGAACCATCAGTTCGCGTGATCCATTGGTATTGTTTTGAGTGCTGCAACCTCATTTTGGCCCTTGGCGATTGATGCCGTGCCCGAATCCTTTTGGCTTTTGACTAAAGTCTCACGTATATCAGGAGAGATGACAAGATCAACTTTGTACAATGTGACCTGCAGGTTAGCTTTGCAGGCAGTGGCGGATGTGATTTGCACCTGTAAATCTTGAGCGATTTTTGTTTGAGCAAAAGTTTTTCTTTCATTTTGAAACCGAGACGCTAATCTTTTGGTTTATCGTGATTAATGGAAAACATTGAATCAAGCCCGGGCTAGGGGGCGGCTGTTAATATCTGACAAAGGGATAAGGTTCAATGCCTGGGGATGCGGAAAGAGAAAATATCTGATTTTTAGAAAAGAAGTCGTACGGCTCACTCACAACTGTACGCCTATAATGGAGCCGTACGGCCGCCTGACAATTTTGCTGAGAATCTTGACTTTGCGAACCTTCTTCCTGACTATGGGGAACGGGTGGAACCCCTTTTTGAGTACTGATGACCCAGGCCAGCTTTTGGGAGGTTATAAATAGGGAGGGGGAGCCTTCCTTATTTCTCATCCCAAACATCTTCTCTTTCTCTCATGTGTTGTATCTTTTAGCTCATTTCCTTCCTAAATGGCTCATCTTGGCCAAACCCTGGTTAGTACCGAGGAATATCAGGTAGGACTCAACCGTTGGGTGAATTCATACCCAGAGAGTGTGCGAGCGGCTTTAGAAGAAACCTATCATTTCAAGCTACTTTTCGCTTTGAGGAGGCTTCCCATTCAGTGGGAGATGGTTCGAGGTGTTTCTGTTTTTTGGTCAACACGGACCCACTTGTTCGATTCCACTCAAAATGAACTGTGTCCTACTTTTGAGGAATTCTGTACTATTATGGGAAATCCAACTCGTGGCGAGGCCATGGTGCCCACTTCCCGCAGGACGCCTGCTCGGTGGCTTACTGAAACTTTCAGTTTTGATTTTGAATTCTCAAGGAGGCTTCTTCACAGGACCCATTTCGACATCACTTGCTTCCCCAGGCTTTTTGGTGAGGCCGCCCCTCATAACTTGGAGTACTCTAATCGTAGGGACTTTGCCTTGGTTATGTGCCTCTTCGCGGAAATGTTTTTCATTTCCTATGACGGCTTTATCGACTCAAGGATGGTGGACATTGTTGATTCCTGCAAGCACGGTGCCGGCAATGTGATGACTATCCTCTTGGCTGAAACCTTGCACGGGTTGGATGGTTACTATCCCATAGGTGATGCCTTTACGTCAGGTAGCCCCATTCTGCTGCAGATATGAGCATCTCAAAATCATTCGCCCGGTGTCGAACCCAGACTATATTCCTTCCATGCTTCCAAGAAGAGGTTTACATAGGCAAAACTGCACTAGTGTCAAAGAGTGGGTTGGACATTTTTGGCGGATCAAATCGGCAGACATCCTGTGGGTGCCTCCGCATTGGCTCTTGAGCCGGTACCTCATCACTAGTGCGGGTCATTCTTTTGTTTGGCTAGCTGGGCTTCGATCTACCACTTTCTACTTAGGCCAACGGGTCACTCGTCAGTTCGAACAAGTTCAAGAGATTCCCTTTTCTGACCTTCCTATCACAGTCAACTTGCCCGTGGATACCAACATCTACAACTTGATCAAGGAGGTTTGGTACAAGAATGGTGCACACATTGGTAGAGGCAGGCACCGGGGTGAAGGGTACACGTTCTATGAACCTACTTTGGAGTACCTCGAGTGGTTGGGCCCTCAGAGCGTCGAAGAAACTACTACCATTGCATCTTTGGTATTGGAGCTCGTAGGTCCAGAAATTCTGTCTGGAGATTACTATTCCTAGCTAATGGGTCCGACTGTCTTCCTGAATCAGATTGGTGGGAATCAACCACGCAACGGTCATCGGTCTGGACGTCGCAGAAATGGTCGGGGTTCAGCTTCATGGATTACCCTGCCCGATGCAACTGACTCTGTGAATAAAAGGGGAGAAAGCTCTTCGGGTCCTTTCCAGAACGTGTTTGACCGCATCAGTCCCTGAATGGAATTTCAGTTATTTTCGCGTAATCCTTGGTTGCCACGCCAAGATGTTTTAGTTATTTCAAAGCTTGCGATGTTTGCTTTTCCTTATTTTTAAGTGTAATGTTTGCAAATTTCAACATGGGGAATAAAAGTTTTGTACTATTAATGACCGGACCCGAAGGTTGCCTACGTTCCTCTTTTACAATGGACTAAGAGGCTCAGGACAGCGTAGTTTGACACAATCACTTTGAAATTTTGCGCGCCTCCTGTTTTTTACCTAGAACTGCCCTTTCGGGTTTTCACCTCTAGTGGGGCTATTTTTTGCGCTTCTCTTTTTTTTTTAGACTCGATAACAATTACAAAACTCGGCGTCTTCTACGCATAATACTTCTTCAATTTGCTAAGGTTGCAGGGCTGAACAAGGTCTTCTCCAAATTTAGTTTGCAGAAACACGGCTCCTCTGGATTGTATCTTCTTAACAATGTAGGGGCCCAACCATGGAGACTTCCATTTCCCTCGGGGTCGACATAACTTGGCGGATTTTCTCGCAACACAAGATCTCCAACTTTGACATCACGATCTTTAACTTTCTTATTGAAGGCCCTGGCGATTCTTCGTTGATACGCGCGGTTGTGCTCTAAGGCCAGCAATCGATTTTCATCGAGCAATGCTAACTCTTCATGGCGACTTTGTAGCCAGTCAATCTCGGACACTTGATTCTAAAGTAGCACTCTCATGGAGGGGATTTCAAGATCAATCGGGAGAAATGCCTCCATGCCATATGCAAGTGAATACGGAGTAGCCCCAGCCGATGTCCGGACAGATGTGCGATACCCCCACAAGGCTAAAGGTAACTTCTCGGGCCAATCCTTTCCGGTGATGGCCATCTTTCTAATGATGTTCTCAAGGGTTTTGTTCGCTGCTTCTACTGCTCCATTGGCTTGGGGTCGATAGGGGGAGGACTTGTGTCTGACCACACGGAATTCATCAAGCAATCGGTTGACTTCCCCTTCAAAGTGAGTTCCATTATCTGAGATCATCTCATAAGGGACCCCATATATCTAGAAAATGTTGGTACGAATGAACTCGGCCACCTTCTTGGCATTCAAGACTTTGTAAGCAGCGGCTTCAACCCATTTGGTGAAGTAATCGATAGCTACGAGCACATATTCCTGCCCACTTGAACCCTTCGGTTTGACTTGGCCGATGACATTTATTCCCCATATTGAGAAAGACCAGGGAGCGGTTGACTGATAGAGAACGTGAGGCGGCAGATGTTGTAAGCTAGCGTACCGTTGACATTGATCACAAGTTCGCACTTTCATCATACAATCCTTTTCCATTGTGGTCCAGTAGTACCCTTGTCTCACTATCTTCTTAGCGAGCATGTGTCCATTCATGTAAGGTCCACACAGTCCCCCATGGATTTCATCCATGATTTTAGCCGCCTCCGACTTGTCTACGCAGAGCAAATTTAGTCCGTTATGGTACCTTTTGTACAATCGATCTCCGGAAATCACAAATTGGGAGGCCCATCTTCGCATTGAAATTCTTGCCCTTTTGTCCTTTTCTGGAGGGTAGATCCTATTCCTGAGCACATTCCATAAATTTGTGTACCATGGCTCTTCATTTTCTTCGATATCTAAGTCAATTGCTAGGCAGTAGGCTAGGATCGACCTCTTGCTAACCACAAATGGATTTACCATGACATCAGCAAGGAATTCCATGACGGAGGCTAAGGTAGCCAACGCATCTGCGAATCTGTTTCGGTCCCTTGGGAGGTAATGAAATGAGATATCTGAGAACCGTTCTGTGAGCGCTACCAGTCGAATATGGTATTGTTGCAGCCTCGAGTTCTGGATCCTCCACTTACCCTCAATCTGATTGATGATTAGGGTGAAGTCCCCGAACACTTCAATTTCTCTGACCCCTCAATTTAATGCTTCCCCAAGGCTAGCGATACAAGCCTCATACTTTGCTATGTTATTCGAACAGTCAAAATCTAACCGGATAGCAATGGGCGTGTGCGCATCACTTGGATTAATAAGGAAAATCCCACTTCCGAAACCCCTTTTGTTGGCAGCCCCATTAAAGAAGAGTTGCCATTTATTCTCCGAACAATCAACGGTGTAGATTCCTTCATCGGGAAACTGAGTCTCAGGTTTGGGCTCAAGATCAAGAGCCAAATCCGCAAGCTGGTCCGCTATCACCCTTCCTTTAATGCACTTAGGCGTTGCGTAAGTCATATCAAATTCGCTTAAAAGAAAAGCCCATTTGGACACTCGATTGGACATGGTTAGCCTTTCGAGGATGTATTTCACGGGATCCATTCGGGATACAATCTGAACAGGCAAGGTGTCGCGACCCCGACCCCGCGGGCCCGGAGTGTGCGAGCTGGACGTCGACTTAACACACAATTACTAAAATATTGAAGATAAAAATTTCATTTTTATACCCAAAAGGTTTAAAACAAAGTTTTAGAAATCCAAGTTTAACCACAACAACAAATTACTAGTATAAGCTCCACAAGCTTACACCAAAAATACAAAAGATTACAAATCCTAATGACGTCATTGTTGGTAAAACTATCCCCAAAAGGTTATACATTTAAATAATGCAAACCGATCAATAACAACCTGCCCAAAATCTCAATCCTCTCGACGTCCTCCTCGATCCGCAAATCCTAATCCTTTCCTCCTGGGGGGGTTAAGGAAAAACAAAGATAAAAGAAAGGGGGGTGAGATAAATCTCAATAAGTTACTAATGCAACTACATGACATGCTAAGATACAATAGATAATAATAATATATCACATAGCACATAGCAAATATCATTTAACAGATAGCAGCGGAAATAAACAAGTAACAAAGGATACTGAGCCAAGGTTTCCCCAATAAAGGATATAACAATCTGATCACTGACGATAGGGCCGCATCGAAGAGCAGCATCAATAAGCAGCATCAAAGAGCCGATAAACCAATCAACAATAGCAGCATAAGAGCTGAAGAGAAAACCCGGTACCGGAACCAATAACCAAACGATAACTGAGTATACGACACAAAGTCGCAACCCCTTATAATAGCTAGACTGATCCCAAGAAAGGAGCTAGCTCATCTCACATCCAAGGCTAATCTGGAGGAGGGAAATAATGGGGCAAAACAATGGTCAACATTATAATGGACTCGGCTCGTTGCCATTATAACCTTTCCCATCGCCCGACACAACCACAAATACCAGCTGGACTTTCAAATAAATGCCAAGTAATAAATACTAGCTAAAGTAAACAACTAATGATTCCAAAGTAGGGAACCATTTCAAATAAATCACCAAAAAGGTGAACCATCCCAAACGACACATCAAAAGGTGCTCAAACAATCCAAAATGATACTCAATTAAATCCCATAACATATTTATTCACAAAGGAACCATTTTCCACATTCAAGTGCTCCTCATTTCCAAACAATAACCAAATTGATTCCACAACTAAATTGTTCACAAAGGAACCAAAATCAAACATTAAAGTAATCCATAATGATCATTTTTAAGTCTACTAAAGTAGTACCCAAAATCTAGGCTAAGATTGCATCCCAGTCTTATACCAACAAAAAGGGAGTTCTTGGACACAACGGACCGATCATAAACGTTTTGTTATAGAATACCTACCAAAGGCTCAACACAATCTGAACCTGAATCCCCACCAAATAAACCACCTCATCTCGTAGTACTCTAAAAGGGCTTTAAAACGATAGCTTACTCGATTAAAACGGAGTCCGGAAGAAGAAGTTATGGCCTTCAAAAGTTTGGACAAGAAAACAATGATTTTCACAGAAGGTAGAGGGGTGCGCACGCCTCCCACCAACAGGGTGCGCGCGCCTCCCTGAATCAGAAGGAAAAACATCAGTATGGAGATGGAGGGTGCGCGCGCCTCCAAGAAAAGGGTGCGTGCGCCTCATGGTATCAGTTGGAAATCCAAGATTGGTGAAGAGGAGGGTGCGCGCGCCTCATACCAAGGGATGCGCGCGCCTCCAAGAGAATTCAGTAAACCCAGATCTTCTTCCTGGGTTCTTCAACCCAAAAATAAACACCAAAATCACCATTTCACCCCAAATTAACACCAACACTCCCAACTAATTTACCCAAGTGCCAAAACAACTTCTAAGCTTAAAATAACTCATCTAGCAACATTTAAACAACCCAAACCAAAGGATGATTCAAATACCCAAATTTTCACAAAAATATGAATAAATTGCAAATAGGTTCCAAATCAACCAACGAAGCCATATATATCAACTAGAGCACCAATGGAGTTAATGATGAACATTTTTAGCATAAATAGGGGGAAAGTAACTTACCCGGATTTTATCAAAGGTGACGGATCTCGAAATTTCTTTGTTCTCTACGATCCTATCGATGATCTAGACATTTTTCATATTTTAAGAAATGAGAAATAATGAGAGGAAGAGAAAGAAATGAAGAGAGAAGGAGAGAGAGAGACTTACCTTCTACCATGGCTATGGAGAGAGAGAGAGAGAGATGACTGGGAATGGAGGGAGGGTGAAAGGGAGGGAGGTGAGGGGAAAAGAGGGAATAAGTAGGATGACAACCTAGAATTTACACATAGACCCCCTCCCCTACACACTAACTCAATCATCTTATATTCCCCACTAACATTTAAGACCCAACACTCTATACTAGCACAATTAACTAATTAAATGCTAGGCACGACCACATCATGAAGCCCAAAATGCACACATAAATATTTAAATAACTAAATAATTTAAATAAATAAATAAGCCATAAATAAATAATTAAATATTTATTTCTAAGAAAATAGAGGCGGGTTTTTCGGGTCGTTACACAAGGATTGCAAGTATATTTTTAATCGCTGCGAGACCCAAACCAAACCGGTGTACGCTTTTTCCAATGCTGAGTAATTCAATTCGCTCCCTTGTAGCTTTCGGCTAACAAAATAGATTGCATTTTCAACCCAAGAGTCTTCCTTTTCTTGTTCAAGCATTGCTCCTACCGCAGTATCGGTAACGGTTAGGTACAGTCGCAAGGGTTTGTGAGAATAAGGCGGAGCCAAGACCGGTGGGCTTGTCAGGTATTCTTTGACTTTTTCAAAAGCAATCTGGCATTCTTCATCCCACGATCGGTCAGTGTCTTTTTTTAGGAGCTTGAAGAGCGGTTCACACATCGTGGTCAGCTGCCGTATGAATCTGCTAATATATTGGATTCTTCCCAAGAAACCTTTCACCTCCTTTTGAGTTTAAGGTTGCGGCATTTCTGTGATGGCCTTTATTT
This sequence comes from Campanula takesimana, assembly GCA_026119855.1. NCBI lineage: Eukaryota > Viridiplantae > Streptophyta > Magnoliopsida > Asterales > Campanulaceae > Campanula > Campanula takesimana. The sequence goes on from JAOWBW010000240.1 coordinate 526,991, forward strand.
TGTTGGGGTCAATTTCAATCCCTCTTTCTGTCACCAGGAAGCCTAAGACTTTGCCTCGGGTTGTCCCGAATGTGCATTTAGCAGGATTCAACTTCATATGTAACGACCCGAAAAACCGTATCTATTTTCTTAGTAATAAATATTATTTATTTATTTATTTAATTATGTGTGCATTTCGTGTCTCATAATATTTTGTGTCTAGCATTTTAATTTATCATTTGTGCCAGTGTGGAACTTTTTGGGTCTTAGTTGATAGTGGGGAAATGGATTTAATTGTTCCTAGTTGGGTCTAGAGGGGCCTAGGTGTAACATTCTATTAATCATCCTACACCTCCCTCCCTACTCCCCTTTCTCCCTCACTCTTCCTTTTTTTTTCCTGCACACTCAATCTCTCTCTCCCTCTTTCCCCATTGTTAAAGAAAAGGTAAGAACTCCCTCCTTCTCTCTTCATTTTCACCCTCTTCCTCTCATCTTTTCTTATTGCTCATTTGATGAAATGTGTTTAGATCGTCGATAGGATCGTGTGGAACCAAAAATATTCGAATTCCGTCTCATTTCATTATTTCCAAGTAAGTTGCTTTTCCCCCATTTTTATGCTAAAATGTTCATATCATGTTTATATAATGCTTAAGTTGTTATATTTGATGTTTGATTGAGTTTGGAATTTATTTGGAATTTATTTGGGTTTTTGGTTAAAAATGGTGATTGTTATGAATGTTGGGATTTAATCTTGGTTTTGGTTGATAAATGGTGTTATTTAGGTCCCCTTTAAATTAGATGTTGTTTGGGTGCTTTGGAGATCAAGTTGGGAGTGTTGATTTGTGAGAAATTTGGTTTTGGTTCGAAAATGGTGAAACCCAGCTCTGTTTCCCGGCCTGAAGGCAGACCAGGCGCCCGCCCGGGTTGAGCCAGGCGCCCGCCCACCTGGGCTTTTTCATTCGGCCATCCCTCTGGTCAAATGAGCGCCCGCCCGACGCCTACCAAGCGCCCGCCCGCCCCCTGTTCTGGAAATTCTTCTTTTGGTTGTTTAAAACTAGATTTCTTCCTTAGTTTAAATTTTATTACTCTAATTAATTTAAGTTAACACCGTGGAACACTTTATTAATTGGAAATGGTTCCGTTGTGAATAAATGTGTTATGGAATTAGTCTAAGTATTGTTTGGGAGTGTTTGGTCATCTGTTATGTATTCATGATTATTCCAATCGAATTGATTTTCGGGTAAGACTTGGTCTAGGTTTTGGGGCGATGTCCTATAGTACCTAGAGGGTTGATATTGAACACCAAAGTGTAGGGTTTAGTCTGGTTGTGATCATGTTCTAATAAGTGTAACCTTTTGGATTCGTTTGGGGTGTTTAGAATTGGTTCGCTATGAACGGATGTAAAGCGTGATATGGTGATTGGGTACCTGTGGTTTTGATTAGCTCCTTTATGGTGTATTCATTCGGACTTCCTATTTGGGATTCTAGGTGTAAAAATATAGGGAGTTATCAGTCCTAGTATATCTTTATGAGTAAACTTTTAGGTTTATCTTGCTAATAGTCATTATACTAATTGTGAGCGACAGTTTGGGCTGTACTCTTTATGAGTAAGTTGTGAGTATCATCTTTAGGATGTGTTTGGTATGTGCCTTATCTTGGAATCATCATGTTTTAATCGTTTATCGTTGTTGGACTCTTTTATGAGAAACTTATTGTGTTTATTGTTGTTAAACTCTTCTTGAGTAATCGTTTGCATCTTTATGGTGATTAATTGGTATGGTTCCCTACTTTGGAATCATTGGTTGTTTATCGTGCTAGTATTCATTACTTAGCCTTTATTGAAAGTCCAGCTGGTTACTTGTGTTCGAGTCAGGCAATGGATAATGTTATAATGGCACGAGCCAAGTCCAGTATAGCATCGCCCATTGGTCCTTCTTTCCCCTTCCAGATTGGCCTTGGTTGGGATGAGCTAGCTCCCTTTGGTGAGTATTCTAGCTAGACGTTTTGGGTTATGACTTTGTGTCATTTTCCCCTGTCCTTTGTGACATGTTACATTGTTATGGTTCCGGTACCGGGGTTGTGATCTTTAGCTGTTTATGCTACTACGACGATTGATTGATTGGTCGGTTCTGACCGGGGTTTTCTCTTCAGCGATTATGCTGCTATGAAGATGGTTTGATTGGTTGATTAGTTGAAGCTGCGCAGTGATTGTTCTATTGGTTTGATAAAACCATGGCTCAGTATCCTTTGTAACGTGTTTATTTCAGTCTTATGTGCTGCATGATGAGTTAGTCGTTATTTCCAACTGGTATGGGACAGTTGGCGATAGGGAGCTTTCTCATTTGTTGTTATGTGATTTACTTGTTCAGTTATATCGTTGATTGCATGATATTATGCCATGTAGCTGCATTAGTAACTTACTGAGATTTTATCTCACCCTATTTCTTTTATCTCTGTTTTTCCTTAACCCCCCCCCCAGGAAAGCAAGTGGTAGCGTTGTGAGGTCCGTTGTAGTGGGAATTTTCTGAGCAGTGATCGCATTTGGGATAGTTGCTCTTCGGAGCCTTTATGTATTTGATTGTGGGTTCGTAGTCGTTCAGTGTTTTGTGGTTACGGTTGTACTTTGGGTATTTTTGTTAATAGTTGTTCTTGCTTCCCCGTTTGTTTCTAGTCTCCGAGTTATAATCTCATTGAGGTGTTGTTTGATGGTATTGGTTTCATAGTTGAATTCACGCGCCCGGTTTGGTATTTTGTATTTTGGAGATGTATATTATGTAATGTTTATGTTTATGGATTTTAGTATTTTCCGGGGTATGACAGTTGGTATCAGAGCAATGGTTTTAGATCTTGAAGGAGAATAAGAACTCTGATATTGAATAGGTTTCAATACTTGGGTGTTATAACTTTGAGCGGTTTAGGAAACTAAGTTTTCTTGAAGATGAGGTTAAGGTAGAAGTTGGTTGAGTTAGGAGTCGTGATATTGACGTCGAGTGTTTCTTTCCTTGTGGTATATCAATTATAGGATTGGTGTCAATAGTGTTGGTTCCATTGGGGTTAGTTGGTTTGGGAATCGAGAGTGCGAGTTTTGAAGGATTGGGCATAACTAATTCGTAAAGTAGAAATGTCTTGTGCTATATTCGTATGTTTATTCTCATTAAGTGATTTATGTTGAGGTGTATTCTCGAGTACGAAATTTCGTGATTGCTACTGGTATGTATAGGGTGATTTAGTTAGGTCACCAATGCGGGATATTGATGAGTTAAGTGGTATGGTTTGGCTTTCTATGTGTTACGAATTTCTGGTGTGCCATCGATAGGTGGAGAGTATTTCTATATTAGTATGTTTGACTTTGTTTAGGAGCATATTAAGTATATATATAATGTTAAGGTTCTATATTGAAAATCAGAAAATCTTTATTATAAGGTTGTACTGGGGATTTAGCTTCTCTGTTGGCAATATTAAGTTTGAAATCTTGGGTATAATTTATACTGGGTGCGATATGTCGTTCGATCGATAGGGAACTTGGGTTATATGATGAGTTGATGTAAGCTACGATACTGATAGGTGAATCAGTGAACATATAGTGTCGGTTGGGTTAAAAGAGTTAAAGATTCAATTTGAGAATTTCTGGATAGGAGATTTTTCTTTACTTTTAGTACATCTACGTAAGTGCATCGGAATTGTTTAGTATGAGGAAATACTTAAATTATTATGGGTTATATTAAGAAGTTGAGTTATGATACTTTTGGGATCATTTTTGTACATGACCGGAGTTGAGTTAAAGCAATATGAGTTATAATCATTAATGATGGTAAGCGCGTTAAGTTTAAAGGACTAGACGTATTTTGAGAAGGTGAGAATTTCTCGAGCAATATTAAAGGCATTTTGGGGTTTTAATGAACAGTTGTCACATGGTCCTGAATCTTTTCTTGGTGGCGTTCTCGTTTGGATTAAGGATTTGTAAAGGAAAGTTGGGTAGAGATACTTGGGCATCTTAAAGGATACTATGATTTTTACTGGGTCAGTTTAAATGTTGCTAGCTAATTGGATTATTATGTTGGTAATACTGTTGAGCCTAAGTAACATTGGGTTAATAAATGTATACGTGGAAGACTAATTTGGGTTAACCATTGATCGAGGTTCAAGATCAAAGAATTCGGACGGAACAGTTTATTGAATATTTTGAATTATTAGTGGTCGTTTGTAATATCTTTTAGAGTTGTAATTTGTAAAATGTTGATATATACGAAGGTAAAGATTGTGAAAATTTCGGATCATTACAGTTCTACGATAATGGTAATCCTTAGAGATATAGTCACCTCGGTGAGCATTTGGAGGATGGGAAATTTCTTTAACTTTTCATAGTTTAAGAAGTTGTCTAAGCTCGAAATTGTTTAATGTTTTGAATTTTTGGGAAGTAATATTTAGTATGCGATTTTCTAATGGAACTATCTTTGCGGTATAATTAAGGTTGTGAATAAGACAAGTTTGTAGTATCTCGAGAATTATGTTTAAGAGAAGTCCGGATTCTTCGATTTTTAGCTTGAGTATGGATTTTTGTTAGTAGTGAAGATAGTGATTGAAGAAGGTTCGGTACTAGAGATTACTATGTTGTAAGCATTATTTAAATTTACTATATGATGGGTTAAAGTGGATAATTGGGAAATTCGGGAAGAGACGGAACTAAAGTAGCCGTGGCTATTGGATCATTCGGGTGAGTATTCTAAAATTTGGGTTAATAAATAGAGCTATCTATGACTAAGGATTGATTATGGTTTTATTGATATCGCCTTAGCAAGCTATAGTTGTTTTATGGGACCCATTTTAGAAATAATGTTAATAGGTTATCGATGTTGGATAATCATATGTTCTTCGACAAGATAAATGTGAGGTAATGCAGTAGTTTGAAAAAAAAAAATTCAAAGATTATGACTGTATTATGTTTTATCTCATGAGGAAGTGAGTGTGGAAGTGGAATCTCATTTGATCGGATAGTTGATGACGGTAAAATTTTGAGTATATCATTGAGTCATTGGGTGACAATAATAGTTAGCCCTACTCCTTCTCTTAGTTGTTCGGGTAGTAGGGTGATTACTTGGGGTGATGTTTAGATCGTCAATGCGTACGGATGAACCGGATGATTTAAGGGTTGGTGGTGAGCGTAATGCTAATTAGGATCAAATCAGCTATGTCTCAGAATTGGTGATCAAGTGATAGTCTTGAGAATGTGAAATTCGGTATGAAAGAGGAAGTTAACTTTAGAATGTTTAATATGAGTATACCTGAGATGTGTATGTGATTAATATATGTTGGTTTATTTGAGTCATGGAGACTATGTCTGAAAATTTTGTTGAGTCCTCGATTGAGGTTATGAGTGCTATGGGAGAATCGATATGTTGTCGCCTCATTATGACCGCGTGCTGTGAAGTTTGATGAGTGAATTCGTGGGCGAATTCTTTTTAAGGAGGGTAGATTGTAACGACCCGAAAAACCGTATCTATTTTCTTAGTAATAAATATTATTTATTTATTTATTTAATTATGTGTGCATTTCGTGTCTCATAATATTTTGTGTCTAGCATTTTAATTTATCATTTGTGCTAGTGTGGAACTTTTTGGGTCTTAGTTGATAGTGGGGAAATGGATTTAATTGTTCCTAGTTGGGTCTAGAGGGGGCCTAGGTGTAACATTCTATTAATCATCCTACACCTCCCTCCCTACTCCCCTTTCTCCCTCACTCTTCCTTTTTTTTTCCTGCACACTCAATCTCTCTCTCCCTCTTCTGTTAAAGAAAAGGTAAGAACTCCCTCCTTCTCTCTTCATTTTCACCCTCTTCCTCTCATCTTTTCTTATTGCTCATTTGATGAAATGTGTTTAGATCGTCGATAGGATCGTGTGGAACCAAAAATATTCGAATTCCGTCTCATTTCATTATTTCCAAGTAAGTTGCTTTTCCCCCATTTTTATGCTAAAATGTTCATATCATGTTTATATAATACTTAAGTTGTTATATTTGATGTTTGATTGAGTTTGGAATTTATTTGGAATTTATTTGGGTTTTTGGTTAAAAATGGTGATTGTTATGAATGTTGGGATTTAATCTTGGTTTTGGTTGATAAATGGTGTTATTTAGGTCCCCTTTAAATTAGATGTTGTTTGGGTGCTTTGGAGATCAAGTTGGGAGTGTTGATTTGTGAGAAATTTGGTTTTGGTTCGAAAATGGTGAAACCCAGCTCTGTTTCCCGGCCTGAAGGCAGACCAGGCGCCCGTCCGGGTTGAGCCAGGCGCCCGCCCACCTGGGCTTTTTCCTTCGGCCAACCCTCTGGTCAAATGAGCGCCCGCCCGACCCCTACCAAGCGCCCGCCCGCCCCCCTGTTCTGGAAATTCTTCTTTTGGTTGTTTAAAACTAGATTTCTTCCTTAGTTTAAATTTTATTACTCTAATTAATTTAAGTTAACACCGTGGAACACTTTATTAATTGGAAATGGTTCCGTTGTGAATAAATGTGTTATGGAATTAGTCTAAGTATTGTTTGGGAGTGTTTGGTCATCTGTGATGTATTCATGATTATTCCAATCGAATTGATTTTCGGGTAAGACTTGGTCTAGGTTTTGGGCGATGTCCTATAGTACCTAGAGGGTTGTTATTGAACACCAAAGTGTAGGGTTTAGTCCGGTTGTGATCATGTTCTAATAAGTGTAACCTTTTGGATTCGTTTGGGGTGTTTAGAATTGGTTCGTTATGAACGGATGTAAAGCGTGATATGGTGATTGGGTACCTGTGGTTTTGATTAGCTCCTTTATGGTGTATTCATTCGGACTTCCTATTTGGGATTCTAGGTGTAAAAATATAGGGAGTTATCAGTCCTAGTATATCTTTATGAGTAAACGTTTAGGTTCATCTTGGTAATAGTCATTATACTAATTGTGAGCGACAGTTTGGGCTGTACTCTTTATGAGTAACTTGTGAGTATCATCTTTAGGATGTGTTTGGTATGTGCCTTATCTTGGAATCATCATGTTTTAATCGTTTATCGTTGTTGGACTCTTTTATGAGAAACTTCTTGTGTTTATTGTTGTTAAACTTTTCTTGAGTAATCGTTTGCATCTTTATGGTGATTAATTGGCATGGTTCCCTACTTTGGAATCATTGGTTGTTTATCGTGCTAGTATTCATTACTTAGCCTTTATTGAAAGTCCAGCTGGTTACTTGTGTTCGAGTCAGGCAATGGATAATGTTATAATGGCACGAGCGAAGTCCAGGATAGCATCGCCCATTGGTCCTTCTTTCCCCTTCCAGATTGGCCTTGGTTGGGATGAGCTAGCTCCCTTTGGTGAGTATTCTAGCTAGACGTTTTGGGTTATGACTTTGTGTCATTTTCCCCTGTCCTTTGTGACATGTTACATTGTTATGGTTCCGGTACCGGGGTTGTGATCTTCAGCTGTTTATGCTACTACAAAGATTGATTGATTGGTCGGTTCTGACCGGGGTTTTCTCTTCAGCGATTATGCTGCTATGAAGATGGTTTGATTGGTTAATTGGTTGAAGCTGCGCAGTGATTGTTCTATTGGTTTGATGAAACCTTGGCTCAGTATCCTTTGTAACGTGTTTATTTCAGTCTTATGTGCTGCATGATGAGTTAGTCGTTATTTCCAACTGGTATGGGACAGTTGGCGATAGGGAGCTTTCTCATTTGTTGTTATGTGATTTACTTGTTCAGTTATATCGTTGATTGTATGATATTATGCCATGTAGCTGCATTAGTAACTTACTGAGATTTTATCTCACCCCGTTTCTTTTATCTCTGTTTTTCTTTAACCCCCCCCCCTTCCAGGAAAGCAAGTGGTAGCGTTGTGAGGTCCGTTGTAGCGGGAATCTTCTGAGCAAGTTGATCGCATTTGGGATAGATGCTCTTCGGAGCCTTTATGTATTTGATTGTGGGTTCGTAGTCGTTCAGTGTTTTGTGGTTACAGTTGTACTTTGGGTATTTTTGTTAATAGTTTTTCTTGCTTCCGCGTTTGTTTCTAGTCTCCGAGTTATAATCTCGTTGAGGTGTTGTTTGATGGTATTGGTTTCATAGTTGAATTCACGCGCCCGGTTTGGTATTTTGTATTTTGGAGATATATATTATGTAAAGTTTATGTTTATGGATTTTAGTATTTTCCGGGGCGTGACATCATATGATACTTCCGCAGCCTCTTAAAGAATTTTCTGAGGTCAACCAGATGCTGAGCGTCTTCTTCAACTGAGTGAACAATCATGTCACCCATGTAGATTTCAAGCTCTTTGTGGATCATGTCATGAAAAAGGTTCGTAGCACCTCGTTGATAAGTGGTTCCGGCATTTTTAAGACTGAAAGGCATCACCGTGTAACAGAATGTCCCCTACGGGGTGATGAAGGAGGTTTTTTCTTGGTCTTCCGCCGCCATTTTAAGTTGATTGTAACCCGCCATTCCATCCACAAATGACTTCACTTTGTGCATTGCAACTGAGTCAACCAAAATGTCAATATTTGGTAACGGGAAATCATCTTTCGGGCAAGCTTTGTTGAGGTCTCTGAAATCAACACATATTCAGACTTTGCCGTTCGCCTTCTCAACCGTGACCATATTGGACAACCATTGGGGATATTCCACAACTCGGATGAAACCACTTGTAACAACCTTTCGATCTCTTCTTTAACCTGAAGGGCCCACTGCGACTTGATTCTGCGGAGTTTCTGTTTGACTGGCTTGGCGTCGGGAAAGGTAGGGATTCGGTGCTCCACAATTGTCGGATCTAACCCAGGCATATCTTCATACGACCAAGCAAACACATCGACAAACTCTTTGAGCAAACTGATCAACAGTTCCCTGTCAGCCCCTTGCATGAAGCTTCCAATTTTCATTTCTTTGATCTCCCCGTTCAGCCCCAGATTAATGGTTGACAAATCTTCCCCACAGGCTTCTAATTTTCGTTCCCCATGCTGCTTTGCTAACCTGCTTAGCTCAATTAAATAATATTTTTCATCTTGGCTTATGTCTTTTAAAGATTCATGATTAAATTTATTTGTTATTAAATTTTCATTTGTTAAATCATTATTTAAAATATTGGCAACCAAGGAGTAAGCGGAAATAGAGGAAATTTCATTCATGACAGAGGGGAGTACAAGCTCGGCGACTGCGTCGAGGTCCTCGACACTGAGGTCCTCTTCGGGAGTCCCAGAAACAACATCAGAGAGTACAAAGGGTTCAAAATCCGGTCCATCGGGGCGAACATACCCAAACTATTCCTCGAGCGTGTCCATAGTAGTGAGCGGGCCAGTGGTTTTGGACCAGTTATTAAGTGGTGTCACTGCCGGCTTGAGGTGCTTCACCGGGTCATAGGCTTCTGCGGTACCATCCTCTATCATAACCACATATCCGTCTTCGAGGCCAAATCCTTCAAACAATGCGAAGACATCGTGTTCCTCATCGATATTCCACGGGATAGTGGGGTCCGGTTGCTTATAGGAACCGTCCAAATCAAGGTTTTCATCAACCACCTTAACATCATCGAATACTTCCCATCCCGCGCGGGGTTTTTCGTCCATGCCATTAAACAACTCAAGAGGCATAACATTGGCCACATCTTCGCTCTTGCGAATAAAGTATCCCTTCCAAGATTTTTCGTAGGGACGGAGTGGCTGGAGCTCATAGGTCCTTCCCTTGTTTATAGCATTCTGCCTCTCCCTTTTCTCACGCGTAGCTTTGGCAATTTCAGCAGGAGTGGCCTTGTAGCTGAGTCCAAACGGAGGAATGAAAACAGGAACATCATTTTTGATAACTTCAACGCATCCTTGCTTCTCTTTCCCAAGTCCCAACATAGGTAAGAAATTCATCTTCTTGACCATATTCAAGGCCATTGCATCACCATACTTGGTCCTCTTTCCCCAATCAGATCGGTTTCTTTGACATAGTCAATAGCATGGATCCGATCTTGTGGGATCACTTCAAAACCGCTTAAGAAAATACCGGTGTCTTTGTGCTCAATTCCCAAGATTGCGAGATCATTAGCTTGCGTATCATCCTGGGCGTAAACTACCACAACATGATTGTCGTGGATGAACTTAATGCATTGATGGTAAGAAGAAGCTACCCCATTTACTCCATGGATCCAAGGGCGTCCCAAGAGTAGAATGAATGAGGACTTGATATCGATCACTTGAAATTCAATTGGCATAACAAGAGGGCCAATGGTGAGAGTGAGGGAGACAAAACCCAAGACGCAGCGGCTAGTGCAATCGTATTCACGGACCACTTGAGAAGACGGAGCCAAATCGGTTATCTTAATTCCTAAATCTGCGAGAACATGCACGGGGCAAACATTGACTGAAGAGCCATTATCGACTAACATGCGAGCTAAGTGCTCACCTCCAACCCCAACTATGATGTGCAGAGCCTCGATATGATTAAGGCCAATTTTTGGTGCATCGAGATCAGTAAAAGTGATAATATTCCCAAAATGAATGTTGCCGACCATGTGGATAAGGTCATTAGGAGACGTCTCAATCGGGATAACGGCTTGAGTGAGAGCTTTAACCAAAGTGTCTCGGTGCTCTTGAGAAGATGAAAGCAAACCCCAAATGGATATATTTGCCTGGGTTTTCTTTAGCTGAGTCAAAACCGGGTTCTCGGTGACCATTTCTTTGTGAGCGGGGACTCCTTCCTTGTCCTTTCCAGATTCGCTCGCCTCGGGATTCAGACACTGATAGGCTCTCCCTGAACGAGTGAGATGATTCATGTTTCCCCCAATCCAATTGGCTTTTTCAAGAGGGGTCTTTTGTTCCTCAACGGCTTTAGCACTAGACAAGATCGAATCTCAAGAGATCATGTGGCATTCAAAGTCTTCAGAGATGACAGGAGTCACGGTGTAGTTCAAAGCTTCTTTCGGAACTATGAAACTAGTCATTGAGTAGTTTCCTTCAAACTCGATCATATGGATTCCAGGAAAGGGATTAGTCACTACATTTGGTTGGGGTGGTTTCTGATAGGCCCATCGTCAATCATGTCTTGCAGAGTGTGCCTCAAATTCCAACAATCATCCGTCGCATGACTAGGTGATACATTGTATGCACAATACTTGTTTGCGTCCCAATTCTTAGGAGGCGGATTAGGCGGGCGGTATCCCTCTATCAGTTTCAATACCCTTTGGGCAAACAATCCTTGGAAAATAGTGGACAATGGAGAATTGAATTTATCAAACTGCCTCTCTCTCTCTGATTTCTACCATTCCTTTGCTGATTGTTGATGGAATTCACAGACCCGTCTTGATTATAGCACGGGGGTGCCCTATTGTAGCTGTTCCGGCTAGGTCCCACATTGTTGTTCCAAAAAGGAGCAGGAGTCACGGCAACATTGTTCACAACCGGTGTCGGGGCCTTAGCAGGGGGTCGGAATCTGTAGGAGCTAGGAGAAGGATCTAGCTTGATCACCCCAGTTCGGACATCTTCGTCGATACAGGAACCCACATCTAGAATAGAAGCAAAATCTGGAAATGGGAGATATTTCATCTTATCTGCATATACCGGCTGAAGATTCTTAAGGAAAATGCGAGTTTGCTCGCCACTGTCGTGCCTTTCCAGAGTTTGAGCAACTTTCTTCCTCCACCTACTTGCAAATTCGGAAAATGATTCCTTCTCATGCTGAGCACACGAATCGAGATCACGTCGGCTCTTCACCCAGTTGGAGTTATCTTTGTATCGCTTTTGGAATTCATCCACAAGCTTTCCCCAATTATCAACCAAATTGGCATCCACAGTCATGAACCACTGCTTAGCGGCTCCTACCAAAGTTAAATGGAAGTTAGAAGCCATAGCACCAACATTAACCCCACGGGACTGCATTGCATGAGCATAAGATTTCAAGTGGGCCATTGGGCACCCCGTACCATCAAATTTTTCCACATCGGGCATTTTTAATTTAGGAGGCAGAACAGCAAACGGAGATAATTTCAAAGAGTCTGCAGAGAATTCCCCTTTATTCATGACCTTTCTCAACATTTCTTTCATCTCATTCATTTCAATTTCATCTCTAGTAAGAGGTACATATGGGACCCCTTTATAGTATGCTTCCATTTGGCGGACTAAGTTAGGATCTTGCCCCTGGGAAGTTCCTTGGTTGAATGGACAAGCATTGCTAGCAAACGCACCATAGGCGCCGGGCTGCTGATTTGGATACAGAGTTTGCATATACTGAGCAAAGGGCGTTATGATAGGGTGGATACTGAGATGGGTTCACCACAAAGTTTGCTTGATTCGGGATGAAGTTGTGATTGACGCCATTGAAGTCCGGATGAGCCACATGACCATGAGGATGGATGCCTTGGTGATGATTATGACCGTTGGTGTTGCTACCATTGAGATTCAGGTTGACGGTAGGGATGCCGTTGCCATTTCCATTCACATTAGGATTACCATTGCCATTGGGGTTGCCATTAAGAGCCCCATTACCATTCTGATTTTCATTCGGATTGCCATTGGGATTTCCGTTGGGGTTGCCATTAGGATCCCCATTACCATTGTCATTTCCATTCGGATTGCCATTGGGATTTCCGTTGGGGTTGCCATTAGGAGCCCCATTACCATTCTGATTCTGCATCTGAACAAGCGTAGCAAGTAGCTGATCTTGCTGAATCCTCATCTGACCCAACACATTCTGTTCCAACCATGCTTGAAGACCCGGTGGCGGCACATAGGCTTGATCATTCCCTTCTTCGGCCATTGCAGTAGGTTCTTCGACAACGGGCACTGCCTCGGTAACTCAGATCAACCTCCCCTTGAGGTTTCTAACTCCCCATCTCCAAGTAGATGCCAGGCTTAGAGTATCTGAAAGGTTTCGCGACCCCGACCCCGCGGGCCCGGAGTACGCGAGCTGGACGTCGACTTAAATAATAAACTCTAAAATAATGAAGATAAAAATTCCATTTTATACCAAAAGATGATAACACAAAGGTTTGAAATCCATCTTGAACAACAAAATATAAACTAGTGTAAGCTCCATAAGCTTACACCCAAAATAATAAAATATACAAATTCTAATGACGTCAAGTTTGGTACAACTATTCCCAAAAGGTTACACATTTATGTAATGTAAACCCACCAATAACAACTTGCCCAAAAGCTCAACCCTCGCGACATCCTCCTCGTGATCAGCGAGTCTAATCCATTCCTCCTAGGGGGGGGTTAAGGAAAAACAACGATAAAAGAAAGGAGGTGAGATAAATCTCAATAAGTTACTAATGCAACTACATGACATGCTATGATGCAATAAGCAATAACAAATAATAAGTATCACTTAGCACATAGCATTTATCAACTAACAGATAGCAGCGGAAATAAACAAGTAACAAAGGATATTAGCCAATGTTTCCCAACTGATATAACCAAATAAAGGTCGCTGCGCAGCTTCAATAATCAACAATCAACATCTTCATAGTAGCATGAAAGCTTGAAGAGAAAACCCCCGGTACCGGAACCAATAATAATAAGGGGACAGTGAGACACAGTCAAAGCCCAAAAACCAATAGCTAAAATGCTCACAAAGGGGCTAGCTCATCTCACATCCAAGGCCAATCTGGAGGAGGGAAATAATGGGGCAAAACAATGGTAAACATCATAATGGACATGGCTTGTGCCATCATAATGTTTCGCATCGCCCGAAATACACACAAATACCAGCTGGACTTTCAAGTAAAGGCTAAGTAATAAAATACTAGCACGGTAAACAACTAATGATTCCAAAGTAGGGAACCGCTCCAAATAAATCACCACAAAGGTAAACCAATCCAAACAACACCTCAAAGATGTCTAACATTCTCAAAACGGTAATTAATCAAATTTCATAACATATTTATTCACAAAGGAACCAATTCCAATTAATAAAGTGTTCCACGATTTTAATTTAAGTTAATTATAGTAATTAAACTTAAACTAAGGAAGTCACTTAGTCTTAACCAAGCAAAAAAGCCAGATTCCAGAACAGGGGGGCGGGCGGGCGCTTGGTAGGGGTCGGGCGGGCGCTTATTTGACCAGAAGGTCTGGCCGTAGGAAAAAGGCAGGCGGGCGGGCGCCTAGCTAAAACCGGGCGGGCGCTCGGTCTGGTTCTTGGTCGGGAATTGGAGCTAGGTTCTACCATTTTCAACCCAAATTTCACCCATTTCCTAAATGCTCAAAATCAACTCTTGCCACAAGTCCAACAATGAATCAAAACAACATCTAGGCTGAAAGGGGACCTAATCAACATCATATATAACCCCAAACCAAGATTTAAACCCAACATTCATAACAATCACCATTTTTAACCAAAAACCAAAATAAATTCCAAATAAATCCCAAACTCAATCAAACATCAAATGTATCAACTAAAGCATTATATAAACATGAAATGAACACTTTAGCATAAAAATGGGGGGAAAGCAACTTACTTGAAATTTCTCAAAGATGACGGAATTCAAATATTTTTGGTTCTATGCGATCCTATCGACGATCTAAACACATTTCATAAAATGAGCAATAAGAAAAGATGAGAGGAAGATGATGAAAATGAAGAGAGAAGGGAGAGGAAAAACTTACCCTTTTCTTGGAGAGAGAGAGAGGGAGAGAGAGACTGGGAAATGAGGGAGAGGGTGAGGGAGAAGAGAGGGAGTAGGGAGATGATTATTTTCAAAAACTTGCACTTAGACCCCCTCCTCTACTAACTACACAACTCTAATACTTCCTACTAACAACTAAGACCAAATAATACTACACTAGCACAAATGACCCAAATAAAATGCTAGACATAATTTATTATGAAACATAAAATGCACACATAATTATTAATTAAATCATAATTTAATCAATTAAATAAGAAAGAGATAAATAATTAAATATTTATTATCTAGAAAATAGAGGCGGGTTTTCGGGTCGTGACATTCACTCCCCCTTAAAGAAAATTCGACCCGAATTTTAACGAGACTTACCCGAATTAAAAAGCCACGGATATTTACGCTCCATCTCCTCTCGAAGCTCCCAAGTCGATTCCTCAACATTATGATTCTTCCAAAGAACTCTAACCAACGCAATGCTCTTGTTCCTCAACTCTTGGACCTGGAATCGAGGATTCGAACCGGTCATTCCTCGTAGGTCATATCAGGCTCTATATCCTCCGGTACCCTCGGTAACACGTGAGATGGATCATGTACATACTTCCGAAGCATAGAGACGTGAAAAACATTATGTAACCGGTCCAAAGAAGATGGTAACGCAAGACGGTATGCTAGAAGTCCCACTTTCCCCAAAATCTCAAACGGTCCAACAAACCTCGGAGCCAATTTACCCTTCTTCCCGAACCTTCGGATACCCACCTTCGGAGATACCTTCAAGAACACAAAGTCTCCGGTCTGAAAACTAAGATCTCGTCTTTGATGATCGGCGTAGCTCTTCGGTCGACTCTGGGCTGTTTTCAATCGATCCCGAATAATTTTAACCTTTTCCACCGAGTCCTGAACCATGTCAACACCCCAAAGTTTTACTTCCCCAACCTCGTCCCAACAAATAGGTGACCGACATTTCCTCCCATACAAAGCCTCATACGGTGCCATCTGTATACTCGACTGATAACTATTATTGTAGGCAAACTCTGCAAGCGGTAGATATGTATCCCACGAATCTGGAAAGTCAACTGTGCAAGCCCGTAACATATCCTCGAGAATCTGAATGGTTCTTTCAGACTGACCGTCAGTCTGAGGATGAAATGCGGTGCTAGACCTCAAATCGGTACCCAAAGCCTTCTGTAACGCTTGCCAAAATCGGGATGTAAACCTAGGATCTCTGTCTAACACAATACTAACTGGAATACCATGTAATCTGACAATCTCATGAACATACAAATTCGCAAGTTTCTCCATCGAATAGGAAATGTCAATGGGTAAGAAATGAGAAGATTTAGTCAACCTGTCCACAATCACCCAAACTGCATTGAACCTCCTTCGAGTCCTGGGTAGTCCGGTTACAAAATCCATCGTAATGTTCCCACTTCCACTCGGGTATCTCAAGAGGATGAAGTAGACCTGCGGGTCTCTGATGCTCTGCTTTAACTTGTTGACAGGTCAAACACTTCGATACATAATCTGCAATTTCCCTCTTCATGTTAATCCACCAAAATTGCTGTTTCAAATCCTGATACATCTTCGTACTCCCGGGATGAATGGTATACCGGGATTTGTGACCCTCATCAAGAACTCGCTGTTTAATCCCACCGATATCCGGCACACACAATCTGCTACGGTAAGTCAACACTCCCTCGGAGTCAAGCTGGAAGTCCACATACTGTCTATCCCGAGCATTATCCATAATCTTCTTCAACTCTGGGTCCTCCTTCTGAGTATCCTTTATTTGCTGAATTAATGTGGGAAATACATTAAGGTTCGCAAAAATAGCTCCACGTTTCGACTCTTGGGGACGCCAATCCCGAGCATCCTCTAGCAATTTCCATTCACGAATCATCATCGATGCCACATAAGACTTTCGACTGATCGCATCAGCTACTACATTTGCTTTTCCCGGATGGTACGAAATGGTGCAATCATAATCTTTTAAAAGCTCCATCCACCTACGCTGACGGTTATTCAATTCCTTTTGAGAGAAGAGGTATTTCAAACTCCTGTGATCGGTAAAAATCTCAAACTTCGCTCCATATAGGTAATGCTTCCACTTATGCAACGCAAAGACTATCGCAGCCAACTCCATATCATGAGTAGGGTAATTTTGTTCACTAGGGGTCAACTTCCTCGAAGCATAAGCAATTACTTTCCCATTCTGCATCAAAACACAACCCAAACCCTCTTTCGAAGCATCACTGTAAATTACTAAATCGTCATTTCCATTTGGTAACGCAAGAATAGGAGCCGTAGTTAATCTCTTCTTCAATTTATCAAAGCTATTTTGACATTTCTCACTCCACACAAACGGTACATCCTTCCGGGTCAACTGAGTCATCGGAGTAGCAATCCTCGAAAACCCTTCTATAAACCTTCTGTAATACCCGGCTAAGCCCAAAAAACTTCTGATCTCGGTCACTGTCTCGGGTCTCTTCAAATCCACTATGGCTTCTATCTTTGAAGGATCCACGGAAATCCCATCTTTAGAAATAACATGACCCAGAAATGAAACCTTCTCGAGCCAAAATTCGCATTTACTAAACTTCGCAAACAACTGCTCCCTCGCAAGAATGGATAAAACTGTCCTCAAATGCTGCTCGTGCTCCTCTCGAGATTTAGAGTAAACAAGAATGTCGTCGATGAAAACCACCACGAACGAATCAAGATAAGGATGGAAAACCCGGTTCATCAAATCCATAAATACGGCAGGCGCGTTAGTCAACCCAAACGGCATAACCAAGAACTCGTAATGACCATAGCGGGTGCGAAAAGCAGTCTTCGGAATATCCTCCGATCGAATCTTCAACTGATGGTACCCACTCCTCAAATCAAGTTTAGAAAACACCACGGACCCTTGAAGCTGATCAAATAAATCATCAATGTAAGGTAGAGGATACTTGTTCTTCACTGTAACCTGATTCAACTTTCGGTAATCAATACACAATCTCAAAGAACCGTCTTTCTTTCCCACAAACAAAACCGGTGCTCCCCACGGAGAAACACTAGGGCGGATAAACCCTCGATCAAGCAACTCTTGCAACTGAACCTTTAGTTCCTTCAACTCTGTGGGAGCCAAACTATACAGTGCCTTTGAAATCGGAGCTGTACCAGGCAAAAGATCTATACAAAACTCTATCTCACGATCGGGAGGCATATCATATTCAGAAGAGAAAACATCGGGAAATTCTCTAACTACCCGAACACTCTCCAAACTAGGGGATTCTTTCCTTGTATCAAGCACACTAGACAAGTACCCCTCACAACCACGATGCAATAATCTCCTAGCTTTCACATAAGAAATCATACGAATATTCCTACCCAAAGGCATAGCCTCAAAAACAAATTTAGGCATATTGGGAATAGAAAAAGTAACAACTTTCTTACGACAATCCACAGAAGCATGAAACTTGCTCAACCAATCCATACCCAAAATAACATCAAAGTCTCGAATTGGAAGGACTACCAAGTCCGCACACAAGACACGACCACATATAAGCACATCACAAGCACGAAATACTCTATCAGTCGCCAAACACTCTCCCATAGGAGTTGACACCACTAACACATAGGGAAAAGACTCAGATGCAGCATTTAGTAAAGAAGCAAATAGCACAGAAATGTAAGAATGAGATGATCCTGGATCTACTAACGTACGCGCGCTCACATTAGATATAGAAACAATACCTCCAATCACTAAGGGATCATCTGCCTGATACTGATTCATTGCAAACACTTTTCTTTGGACCTTGGGCTTTCCCGTAGCATCCCTTTTCTGACCCTGTAGAGCACCAGCTCCTAACCCAGTCGGTTGACCTCTGAATCTCGGGCAATCCTTCACAAAATGCCCCAACTGCCCACAGTTAATACATTTCCCCTGTTTCTTCCAACACTGGTCCTCCGAGTGTCCTCCCCTTTGGCAATATGAACAGAGTCTCCTATTTTGGTTCCCTTGGTTCCCGGCAGTAGTACCCGGGTTCCTTGGGATTGGTTTCCCTCGGGACTGAGATTGTCCCCCAAAATTACCTCGGTTATCTGAACGGGTTTGTGGCTTGCTCTGCCCTCCCTGCTTGCTAGTGTTAGTCACCTCGTGTTGCGACCCCGAACCCGCGGGTCCGAAATACGCGAGATGGACGTCAACTTAAAACCAAAACTCTAAAATATAGAAGTTAAAAATTCCATTTGAACCAAAAGATGATAACACAAGGTTTTACGAAGCCAAGTTTAAATCAACAAAGTACATCTAACATAAGCTCCACAGCTTATACCCAAAAGAATAAAATACACGATTCTTAACGACGTCAATAATGGTAAAACTATCCCCAAAAGGTTATACATTTAAATAATGTAAACCGATCCATAACAACCTGCCCCAAAATCTCAATCCTCTCGACGTCCTCCTCGATCCGCGAATCCTAATCCTTTTCCTCCTGAGGGGGGGTTAAGGAAAAACAAAGATGGAAATAAACGGGGTGAGATAAAATCTCAGTAAGTTACTAATGCAGCTACATGACATGCTATAATGCAATAAGCAATAAACAATGATAAATATCACATAGCATGTAACAAATAACAGTCAACAGATAGCAGTGGAAAGTAAACACATAACAAAGGATATTAGCCAAGGTTTCCCAAATGATAGAACCAATAAAAGAATCGCTGCGCAGCTTCAACAATCAACCAATCCATATCTTCACAGTAGCATAAAAGCCGAAGAGTAAACCCCGGTTAGAAGCGACCAATCAACCCATCAATCAAACAAACCATCTTCATAGTAGCATAAAAGCTGAAGAGAAACCCGGTACCGGAACCAATAACAATGTAAAGTGCCACAAGTGGCGGGAGTCATGCCACAAAGTCATGCTCCAAAACGATTAGCTAGAATACCCACAACGGAGCTAGCTCATCCCAACCAAGGCCAATCTGGATGAGGACAGAAGGACCAATGGGCGATGCTATACTGGACTTGGCTCGTGCCATTATAGCATTATCCATTGCCTGACTCGATACACAATTTAACCATTTGGACTTTTAATCATGCTAAGTAGTGAATACTAGCTTTAAAAACATCAAAAGGGTTCCAAAGTAGGGAACCATAACACAAATCACCATAAAGATACAACGATTACTCATTAAGAGTTTAACAACATTGATAGCAAGAAGTTCCTCATAAAAGAGTTCAATAACAGGAATGGAATTACTCATAAAAGCCCAACAATACAAATCATTAAAACGAAATGATTCTAGGACAAGGATCCATATCAAACGCATCCTAACATGATACACGCGAGTTACCCATAGAGAGTACTACCCAAATGGTCATTCCCCAAATAGCACAATGACTATCATTACAACTATCCCAAACGTCCGCTCATTATGAAAGTGTTCCCACATTTCCAATAATCCATAACTAAATTCCATAACCCATTTATTCACAAAGGAACCAAGGCGAAACCACACAAACCGATATTCCCAACTTGATTACAACGGACCGATTCTAAACACTTTGTCATAAGACACTAAAAGAAATCTCAACACAATATAAACCTGAAACTCACCTAAATAAACCACCTCATCTCGAAGTACTCTAGAAGATCTTTAAAATGATAGTTTACTTGTCCAAAACGGAGTTCGGATGAGAAAGTTATAGCCTTCGAAAGATTGGACAAGAAGCGAATAATTTTCACAGAAAGGAAGGGGGTGCGCGCGCCTCCCACCAGCAGGGTGCGCGCGCCTCCCTTAATCAGAAAGAAAGGCACCAACAGGGATACAAAGGGTGCGTGTGCCTCCCAAACATAGGGTGCGCGCGCCTCCTATAAACAGAAGAGAAACGCACAAGGTGAGATGGAGGGGTGCGCGCGCCTCACCCCAATAGGATGCGCGCGCCTCTAACCAAAATCAGCAAACCCAGAATTCTTCTCGGGTTCTTCTACCCGAATTTCAACCCCAAAATTCACCACTTCAACCCCAATCAACACCAACACTCCCAACTAGTTTACCCAAGTGCCAAAACAACTTCTAAGCCTAAAATAACTCATCTAGCAACATTTAAACAACCCAAACCAAAGGATGATTCAAATACCCAAATTTCACAAAAATATGAATAAATTGCAAATATGTTTCAAATCAACCAATGAAGCCATATATATCAACTAGAGCATCAATGGAGTTAAAGATGAACATTTTTAGCATAAATGGGGAAAAAGTAACTTACCTGGATTTTCTCAAAGGTGACAGAACTCGAATATTTTTAGTTCCCCACGATCCTATCGACGATCTAAACACATTTCATTCAATGAGATTTCAGAAAAGATGAGAGGAACACGAAGAAAATGAAGAGAGAAGGAAGAGAGAAAAACTTACCTTTTGCTATGGAAGAGAGAGAGAGAAATGTGCTGGGAGAGAGGTGGAGTGAAAGAGTGAGGGAGGTGAGGGAGGAGAGTAGGGAGGGAGTAGGAGAAATTATTTGAACATTTTACACTTAGGCCCCTCCCCCTAATACTACCCTTTCTCAAATAAACTCCCCACTAACAATTAAGACTCAACACTTCTACACTAGCACAAATGACCCAAATAATATGCTAGGCATAAATTATTATAACACATGAAATGCACACATAAATATTTAAATCAAATAAATAAATAAAGAAGCAAATAAATAAAAAATAATTATTTATTACTAATAAAATAGAGCCTAGTTTTCGGATTTATACGGTTTTACGAGACGTTATTTTCAAAAACGTGCATGTGTGTGAGGTATCTATAAGTTCAAAAATGATTTTGAAAGCAAGTAAAGAAAATCTTTTCCCCTTTTTTATTCTTTCCATTTTTTTCCTTTTTTTTTTTAAGGGAATCACCCACCACGCATGCATATATATACAAATAAGGGGGTGAAAAAGGAATGTCCCTACAAAACAAAGGTTAGGGCATAAATATATACAAACCAAGCAAGGAAAGTAACGCATGGCACACACAAAGATTAGAGTCTAGCCCACTTTTAAAATTGTCCCCAGCAGAGTCGCCACTGTGAGAGCCCGCGCTCGAAGACAAACCGCGAAATGATCTCTCGTGAAAGCGATTCGGGTCTGTTTTGTGATAATGCGCTTTTGGAAATGTGCTCGGTTCTCACACAATGGTTTCCTCTCGATGGAATCAAAACAGTCAAGAGTCGCCACCTCACTTTATTTTAGGAAAAACGAAGATAAAACCTTTTTAGAGAAAGTGGGTTCAAGGGCTACTTTACGAGAAAGAGAAAGGGTTAGGCACTCTCCTCGCCCGTGATGGTCTCTAGTATGCATGTCACTTAGATTCATTTTATGCTTTTTACCTTGCTTTTATGCCCTAACAAAAATGGTGATCTATATACATGGGAGTCTTCCTATTCTAGGACTTTTTGCTTTAATTCACAAATGAGAGTCGGCTTGGGTGGACTCTCACTTGGTTTTGAAAATGGTTTATCATTCATATCCAGTAAAGGAAATAAAGGGGTGGGGGATTATAATGTACAATGGTGAAAAAAAAGGGAAACAAATCCCCTAACAAATAAATATCCAAAAGTCCGTCCCCAAGCATTTATAGGGACTGCTATCCATCTTTCTTTCTTGTACCTGTTCTTAAACTCACTCAATACAGAAAGTAAAGGTCAAGAAAAGTTTATAACACATCAAGCATCAACCATGAATTTTCCTCTGATTTTAGGATCATGTTATGGTGTTCAAATAAGGCATGCAAGATCATGGTTTCAACAGTCAGATCTGACAGATATTCATACACTCATAAAAGATCCACTTTTTTCATTATGAAACCGGGGGAATCATGGGAAACACTAAACATTAAAGTTATTCCTAACATATAAAAGTTTAGATCTGGAAAGTTTAAAGGCCATAAAGAAAGTTTAAGTCACATAAAAAATCTCTGACATTTTCATGTCAGAGATGAACATTCACAGATCTGCAGATCAAGAGTCTAAACAATAAATGGAAACCACAGTCCCAACTCATGGGAAAAATATATTATTTACATTATAATTTTACTCTATTTTCCTAGAATAAAATCTATTTTGTGGTATAGGACCAAAACCCACGTTTACTATGCATAAACAGAGCAACAAGATAGAAAGGTACAGACTGACAGTCCACTGGGATCTCATGAACACCATGAAAACACTCCTGAAAACTCACCCAAATGAGGTGATATGAACATGAAACTTTGGGTGAACATAGATATACATGTTATCTACATGAAACAACAACCCTTCAAGCATTTAGACCTGATTTCATGATGTTCTATATTAAGATGAGACAAAACATGGCAGATTCAAGGTTTATGAGAGAAAGCAAGTTATTCTTTGAAAAAACTCTTGAATCCCCAACAAACCTAGACTTGATACTCATACATGAATGGTATATACACAAGATTAGTAGCATAGCATGCTCAAGAGCTCAAAATACCATGATATATCATCATCTAAAGAGAAGAACAACAAGAGTACCAATATTGTTTGATTTGGACATCAAATGGAGGTCTAGCCTAACAAGGTGGATAGACCTCTCAAGAAATTACATAAACCACTACATCTTACACTTAAGGGGATTACAAGATGGAGAGATTACCTAGGTTGTGCTCCCTTTTCTTCCAAGGGAAGACTTTTTTAGTGTTTTTCTTAAGGTGGTTGCCTAGTGTTTGATTTTGGTTTGTGTTTAGTGAGTGTTGTGGTGGTGCTATGGTGGTGTGGTGGTGGTCTTATGACTGAGATTTGAGGGGGTTTGAGTTGCTAGAGAGAGCAAGAGAGGATGGAGGGCTGAATATGTGTGTGTGTGAAGTATGTCTTCTCCCTCTTTAAGTGTGTATTGGGGGGATGTATATGGGAGGAGGGAGGAGGTTTTTGATCATCAACTACCCCTTTATCACTAGGGCTTCATGTCAGTTCCCTTATCCCCAAATTTTGGGGTTGCTTTATGCCCAAAAAGTCTTCATTTGAAGTGCCAAAACGGTGATAATTTTGCACTGTCTGCCCAGAAGAAGGGAGCCGTACGGCTGCATAGGGGGCGTACGCCTCCCTTGGAGACGTACGGACGTGGTGACTTGTTTGACAAGTGTTTGACTGCCACATGTCCTTTTCTGATTGGTCCTGCCCTCTTTCACCACTTGCTAGATTGTGGGCTGGCTGTAATCATCCCATGTTGGGATATTTTGCAATGTGGATAACCATCTTTCCCGTTCCGACATTAGCTCCGCAACTGCTCCGTCGTGCGCGCTTCGGTGTCCCGGTTGTCCACGGGTCCCACATGAGGGTTCCTTGAACTAATTTCGTGGTCACGCCCGTCTACCTAAAATATTTTTATGATAAAGGGCACACAATAATATATTTTAAATGCACATAATGGATGGTAACGAGCAGTTCCAGGGATGCGGGCCCCGTTTCGGGTCCTGCAGCTCAAAAATTTGAAGTACATGCATGTTCACTTGTTTTTTCGCTCTGATCATGAATTTGAAGTCCGTTAATCATTCGATGCACCGATAAGGCTCACGGAACTCCCGCATAGCCAAATCGAGGGCTCTAGGTCAATTCTAGGGTTTAGACCGATTAAAAGGGGTTTGATAAGGGGTGCGAGATTGGGGTATCTACAAGTATGTGTGGATTTCAGAGATCTCAACAAGGCTACTCCGAAAGATGACTTCCCTCTGCCCAATATTGACATGTTGGTGGATGCGACTGCCAACTACGAGGTCAAGTCATTTGTAGATGGGTTTGCCGGCTATAACCAGATTAAGATGGCCGAGGAAGACCAAGAGAAGACAGCCTTCACCACTCCAAGGGGTACTTTCTGCTATACTGTCATGCCGTTTAGGTTGAAGAACGTTGGGGCTACTTACCAACGCGCAGTTAGGGCTTTTTTCCATGACATGATCCACAAAGAGATTGAAGTATACTTAGATGACATGATTATTCATTCGAAAGGCTCCGACGGTCAGCACTTGACAGATCTAAGGAAGTTCTTTGACAGATTGAGGGAGCACGCCATCTGTTTGAACCCCGCCAAGTGTACATTTGGAGTCAGCCGAGGGAAAGTGTTAGACTATATGGTAAACGAGCGTGGAATCGAAGCCGACCCGAGGAAGATTCAAGACATCTTGGAGATGAAACCTCCCCGCACTGAGACAGAGGTGAAAGAACTCACATAACTACTCCAGTACCTCAGTTATATTACGACCGTAGGAGAACCAATGTTAAGAGAAATGGAGAAATGCACGAATCAAGGATGGAGTTCGAGGTGCGAAGCTGCATTTAATTACCTCAAACAATACCTGACGAATACCCCCATCCTGCGCACGACGCATGGGAAGAAGATCCAACTCGCAAGACCAATGGAATGGTGGCCGTCGCGCCATGGAAAGAGACCCAGTGAAAAACTGCAGAGATTTTTCGAAAATAATCCCATCTCAGTCCAACGGTACACAAACCTAGGGACCCCAAGAGCAAAAATGTTCGAAGGACTGCAAACCATAGGCGAGATGCAATCCCTAGGAGAATACTCACTCCTCTCCGAACTACCGCCTCTCCAACCATTCGAGCCCACCAAATTTTGCTCGTATCATCAAGATGAAGGTCATGACATTAACAATTGTGTGGCTTTGCAAAGAAAGATCCAAGACCTTATTGATAAAGGCAAGCTTACCAAAATCGAAGGATTCTGGTTCTACATGGAGGACGGTAACCTCGAACTCATCGAGTTCGACAAACCTAAGCCCAGAGGGGGAGACAACATAAGGGTGCCCCCACACATGACTACAGAGAGAGTTCACGACCTGTTACGAGAAGTAGAGGGCTTAAGGCGGCGGCTCTACTCCATCGCCAAGATCCAAGACAAACCGCAAGACTGAGAAGATCTTCTCCGGACGAGCAGTCAGAATGTCAGATTTGGATGGCAAACCCGTTCAAAGAACCACTCAACCTTAGCAAACTTAGACGCTACTACGACTAGTCCCCCCTCTCAAAAAAAAAAAAAAAAAAAAACGCAAAAAGAAGCCCGATAGAGTGAAAACCCGTAAAGGGCGGTCTATGCAAAAATAAGGCGCGTACAAAGCTCGCTAGACTGAAAACCCGTAAGGGCGGTCTAGGGAAAAGTTAGAGCATTCCCCCCATTCTATCTTCCCTTTCTTAAATAATTCTAGTCTGACTGGAATGAACTACGATGACCTGAGCCCCTTAGTCCTATTTGTAAAAGGGGAACGTAGGCAGCCTTTTAAAGGTGCGGTCTAAAAAATAAATAAACATCCAAATTTGGCCATGGAATAATAAAAAGAAGAATTTGTGTTTTCTAAAAGCAAAAACTTTTATTTCCACAGTCATTGCACGTTACACTTATTCGATGAGTCTAAGCTCGATTAAACTTGCGATTACATAACTTGTTATGAAATTAAAGTAATACTGAAATAAATCTAAAATGGAAACTAATGTGTCCGCGACGACTGTGGATGGATACTCGGAATCACTCCTTAGTGCCACTTGTGCCTTCGGTCTCTTTCTTCTTGTGTAGTCCTCGGCGAACTTTCTTCTTGTTAGGCTTGTCACAAAACCTAGCCTCAAACTCACTAACGCCTTTGGCCTTACCCTTCGAAACCTCACTAGCCTTCCTTTTCTTTGAAGCCCCTATCCCTTCTCCATCCATGTTAGCAGCAATCATCTTTCTCCTCTTCTCATAGGCCGATGCCTCCTTCATCCTCAGCGAAATGCTAGAATCACGGGTTCCCAATATAGAGCCACGTAGGGTCTCTAGAGTCTGCTTCATACGCCCAAGTCTCTCACCATACCATGCCAAATACTCTCGTGACAAATAAGTGCTGCGGGGGCGCGAAAGGAAAGTAATGCATGAAAACCCGGCCGTGCCTGTAGACACCCCGCCTTGGACCGCTCACCCCGATTGCACATTTGATCTTGTGTTTCTCCCCATTTTAAGTGTTTCTCGTTAGTTTCTGTCACTTCCGTTAAGTTCCTGACTGACTTCGTTAAGTCCAGGGACTAAACTGAATAACAGGGCTGACTTTCTAGTCCATTCTATCAAAATTGCCTTCTCTGAGTCGCGCGCCTCCGACAGGAGGAGCCAGACGCAATCCCCTGAGTCCAAAATCTGACAATCTGACAGGTGTGCCCAGAGGCGCGCGCCTCCTAATAGCATTGCGCCACGCGCGCGCATCCCGTATCAACACTCAGAGGCGCACGTTTCTGGGTTGGTTCCCAGAACAGAAACAGGCCTCAGAACAGAGCAGTGTGATGGGGGTGTGGGCGTAGTTGCCTGCATCAGTGGTTATTCTGAACTTCGGACTGTTTTAATTTTATGTTTTATTTACCGGTCACACGGGTTATTCGGGAGTTGTAATTTATGTGCTTATGTGTTTTTTTTTTGTTTTTATTTCTTTTCAAAAAAAAAATAATATCAAAAATATTTTGTCACTTGTTAGACCTCACACTACATGCACATATTCCTATGAACTGCTCACTATCGAGTCGCACAAGTCGAACCCCAAACCCGTCGAGGCCCGTCCTAGAAAGTTTCAAGCTCCACCCGACCTTGACTCTTTCAAAGCGGTCAACCTCAGCCCATGGCGTAGTTCAAGACTACATGCCGGGGGTGACCTTTGAGCCTCATATTCAAGCCGAGCACGAGCCACACAATTCTAGTTAGGGTCTAACACTCCGTGACTCAAGTCGGTTTCCATGTACCGAGATTTCCCTAAACTAATGTCTTCAAATCATACATGCCAACTTGTTGAAACGGACGCAATAAAAATCCGTCCCCAAAAGTGGTTATTTTGGACGAAAATAAAAATCCGTCCCCGCATGTATGCTTTACTACATTAATTTAGTTTAATCCCGATACATGTAGGATTCACAAACGCGATGGAATCCGATGAGTATATGGGACCGCGAGATGGTCTATATACTAGTGTGACGATTCCATTATTTTCTTAGAAACCCCAAAAGGGATCCTTTCCCTCCGACTTATAAAAAAAAAAAGAGTCTTTTCTTATATGGTTCGAGTCGTGTGCCCAATTGTGTGTTCTAAGCCTCTTCGTGGACCACAAGTGTTACTCAAGACTGACAAGGGCCTCTTCTGCAATATAGATTCAATTGGTACTTACAGAGTCTACCGGGATTCGGTAAATCGGTTAGTCCGTGAAGAGATCACTCCAACATCTCCTATATCAACCATGACCGGCAGCAGCAACACCATGTCTCTCGAACAGCTTTCAACCATGGTCCAACTCCTCCAAGAGCAAGTCTCCACCCTTAATAAGGAGGGACAAAGCAAAGACGACATTTGGCAATCCCTCCTCGACAGCCAAAGGGAGGCCCACGAGGCCGAGATGGAGCTAATGAAAGAAAAGCTCACTAATCTTGCCAAGGGGAAGAACAAGAATAATGATGACGAATCCGAATGGACCGAGGGTTTGTTCAAAAGTCCTTATGTCAACACCCGCACCAAGAAGATGGGGGAGCCGAGTTCCGAGAACAATGAGCCCAAAATGGTGGATTCTATCATGGCCTACATCGACCAAAAATTCAATGGGCTCAACATGGGGAAAGGCTCCGACACAAGCCTTTATCAATCATCCATCCTCATGAGTACTATGGCCGCTCTTCCTGATAAGTTCAAGATGCCCGACATAAGCAAATTCAAGGGCAACTCTTGTCCCATGGCTCACATTGAGACTTATATTTGGGCAATGGTTCCGAAGAAGGTCTCCCCCAAGGTGATGGCTCAATGCTTTCCTCTCACTCTCGAGGGGGCGGCAAAAGATTGGTATGATACTCTCCCGCTCACTGTCCATCTTGACTGGAACTCTGCCATGCTTGCCTTCAAGAACCAATACCAAGGCAACACCACTCACCGGCCCACAAGGAAAGAGCTAGAGAACACCACTCAACGAGACCACGAGTCCTTCATTGACTTCACAAGGAGATGGAATGATAAACTCTCCGAGATTGTGGAAAGGCCAAATACCAAGGAGCAAATGGACATCTTTCTCAAATGTCTCAAAATTGATCTCCGCACCCACCTAAGTGGGGCTTGCTATGCGGATTTCTCCCAAATGTATGAGGCGGGGGTCCGAATGGACGAGTTGCTCAAAGAAGTGAAGAAAAGTGCTCCTAGCTACCGCTAGAAGGCCGCTTCCAACTCCACAAAACAGGCCTCGGTCAACGTCGTCACTATCGATAAGGGGAATTACAAAAAGGTTCCTCCACCCCAAGGGAAGAAGTCCCGAAATGACCGTGTCTACACGCCTCTCCAAGGCATGACTCAAACCGAAGTTTTCGAGGTCCTCAAAGCAAAGGGTCAAGTCACACCCGTGCAAGGGTACCAACCCAAGACAGTCCACCCCAATCATGCTCACCACAAATATTGTGGCTACCACCAATATAGTGGCCACACCACCGAGGATTGCTTCGTTCTCCGCAATGTCATTCAAGATCGAATAGACAAGAAAGAATTTGTAGTGACTAATGGCGAACATGTCAATGTAATAGAGATAGGAGAACTCGAGGGGACCACCCATCCAATCCCAATTGTGAATGGGGGCCCCTATGTTATGAATAAACTTGACAATTCTTGTTATGTTGTAACTTACGATGAGGTAATGAGGGAAGTACTAGAGAATAGGAAAAAGAAGCAAGATGGGAACGTCAACATGCTAACTCGATCCGGTCGAGTCATAGCAAGCAACCCTTCCACTTCCGCACCAAGCTCCTCTTCTCAAAGGCCGCAAGCTCGCGACACTCCCGAAGATCCTCTACTTGTCCAACTCAAGAAAATTCAAGCCAACATCTCTATTTGGGACCTCATTGCATCCTCAAAGAAACACCGAGATCTTGTCATTTGCAATCTCGATGATACATCAGTTTCTCCCGATACTACTCCGAAGGACCTCACGGCAATGATCGGTCACATTCATTTCGGCAACGTCATCACCTTTGCCGATATGGACCTTCCACCATTTGGTTCCAACCACAACGAGGCTATTTACCTCAAGGTACGAGCAAGGGGGAGGCCCATCTCAAGAGTCTTAGTAGACGGTGGTTCCGCACTCAACCTCATGCCTAGCAGAATCATGGGCATACTGGGGCTTAAGGATTCCGATTTAAAGCCTTCTACTCAAGTAATCCGAGGTTATGACAGCACCGCCCGTACAGTCATGGGCATGATTGAAATAGACATTGAGTTTGGGAGCATGGTCATGTCCGTTCCATTCCAAGTGCTTGACATCCCGGCCTCGTTCAACTTGCTTTTGGGTCGACCATGGATTCACAGTTCGAATGCCATCCCGTCAACTCTCCATCAATGTGTCAAGATCCGAAATGGTGATGAAATAGTGACCATCATGGCCGAAAACGTCACTATCCACAGAAAAGGTGAGCCCGTCCACCAAGTTCAGCATGGTCTACCAGACTCCACTCTCTTCGGCGTCTCAATCAACGCCATTGACAAAGAAGGGGGAAACGTATCATGGACCCCCAGCAAACATAAAGTCCTCCGCATGATGAGGAATATGGACTACTTCCCTGGTTTAGGCCTAGGAAATATCAACAAGGAATCCTACATCCTGTGCAAATCCCATTTGTCAAGAACACATTCGGTTTGGGGTACGAGCCTTCCAAAGAAGACTTGAAACAAGAGCAAGCGATCAAGAATGAAAAGGCCCGAGCTCGTAAAGAAGGTCGTCGTTATGAGGTCCCTAATCTAAAGCCTTACCGCAAGACGTTGAATGGCTATTTTGTCCGCCAAGGGAAGACGTTCCATACATGATCTTTCCCGAGCCATGGGTTAACAATAAGGGTGTCAAAAAGCCCGGTCTCGAAATCTTCTCCGATTGTGAGATCCAGAAATCCGAAAGGGAACCAACTCCCATGTCGCCCCGTGAATGGTGGGGAAGGAAGGTGACTATAGAGTCCGAGACAGAAATCATCGTGGGGGAAGAACTGACAGATTTAGCCTCCATGTTCGAAGAGCTTGCCATAATGAATGAATGCCAAGTCAACGCCATCCATGGCACTGTCACCATAAACGAGACTATCAGTGAGATCCCGCCAAGCTCCGAGCCGATCAACAATTGGTATTCAACGAAAGGGCCCGTGGTATCCAAAGAATTCTTAGTCCAAGACATGGGCTGCATACCCCGCACAGCAACAAAGGAAGAGTGGCTCACACTTACTTTCGAGTCCAAGAGTGTCTCTAATACCCTCACCCAAGAGGATATGGAGGCCATAGACGAGCGTGTGTTTCCTTTCTTTGCTAATGAAAAATTTGATATTTCTGAGTACCCTGAGATTGCAAACATCATAAATGATGAATTAACTAATAATGAACTTAATGAACAAGTTAATAACGATTCAAATTATGATGAAATAGACCACGAAAACACAACATACTTAAATGAACTTGCTCAACAAGTCCGTAGTCGTGGTGAAAATGGTCCAGAGGCTGACGAAGAATTACATGTTGTTAATCTAGGTACCGAAGAAGAACCAAGAGAGACTAAGATCGGAAGCTTCTTCAAGGGGGACGACAGAGACAGATTGACTGCACTACTATGGGAGTTCGTGGATGTGTTCGCATGGTCATAAAAAGACATGCCGGGTTTGGACAGAAAGGTAACGGAGCACAGAATTCCGATCAGAGAAGATGCCAAGCCGGTAAAACAGAAGCTCAGAAAGATCAAGCCAGAATGGTCTCTGCAAGTCAAAGAAGAGATCGAGAAGCTCCTCAGTGTGGGTTTCATCAAGGTTATCGAGTATCCGACATGGTTAGCCAACATCGTGACAGTCAGAAAGGCAAACGGCAAGTTTCGAGTTTGTGTGGACTTCCGGGATTTGAACAAAGCTTCCCCAAAGGATGATTTTCCACTCCCTAACATCGACATGCTAGTCGACTCCACTGCTGCCTATGAGGTTCGCTCATTCGTGGATGGGTTCGCTGGGTACAATCAGATTCTTATGGCCGAGGAAGATCAACATAAGACAGCCTTCACAACACCGTGGGGTACCTTTTGCTACACAGTCATGCCATTTGGGTTAAGAAACGCTGGGGCTTCCTACCAAAGAGCCGTGACAGACTTGTTCCACGATATAATTCATAAAGAAATCGAGGTCTATGTGGACGACATGATCATTCACTCCAAAGGGACCGATGGTCAACATTTAATCGATCTCCACAAGTTCTTCGAAAGGCTTCGTCAACACAAGATGAGGCTCAACCCTGCAAGTGCACGTTCGGGGTTATCCGAGGCAGAGTCCTTGGTTATATGGTCACTGAAAGGGGAATTGAAGTAGATCCTTCCAAAATCAAGGCAATCATTGACATGCCTCCTCCAAAGACGCAGAAAGAGATCAAAGGTTTCATGGGCACACTGCAATACATCAGTCGGTTTGTGCACCAACTCACTTCCATGTGCGAGCCAATCTTCAAGCTACTCAAGAAGAATGTGGCTCTAGAATGGACCGACGCGTTCCAAGAAGCCTTCGACCAAGTGAAGCATTACTTGATGTGCCCTCCTGTTCTAGTTCCGCCGCACAAGGAGAAGCCTCTTTTGCTCTATCTTACTGTCAATGATGAAGCCCTAGGGGCTATGTTAGCACAAGAGCAACGAGAGTCCACAAAGGAGAATGCCATTTATTTTGTCAGTCGCTGATTCCAAGGAGGCGAAAAGAACTACTCTGTCTTAGAGAAGTCATGTGCAGCATTGGTTTGGGTCACTCAAAAGCTCAAACACTATATGGAAGCTTTTCCGATCAAGCTAGTAGCAAAGGTGGACCCGCTCCGCTACATCTTCGAGAAGCCTTTCATGTCAACAAGAATAGCCAAATGGTACTTCATGCTCGCCGGCTATGATATCACCTACGTCACACTAAAATCCGCGCAGGGGGAAAGTGTTCAGTGACCAGCATGCCGAATTCCCATGTGACGAAGTGAAGGGGGAAGACGTACAGTTCCCCGACGAGCATTTAATTTTGTACTGCCACCGAGGAAAATAAGTGGCAACTTTTTTTCGATGGCGCCGCCAATAAGCACGGTTTTGGTATAGGAGTATTGCTTGTCGATCCAAAAGACATCTACACTCCCATTGCCGTCCGTCTGGAATTCGAAGCTACCAACAACATTGCCGAGTACGAAGCATGCATAGCAGGGCTCGAAGCAGCTCTCGAAAGAAACGTCACGGAACTAGAAGTATTCGGCGACTCTTTACTGCTTATCAATCAGCAATCGGGTAAATGGCGAATCCAAGACCCGACCCTCCAACAGTATGGTCAGCACCTTGAAGAATTGGTTGAACAATTCCAAGAGATCACTTTCAACTACCTGCCAAGGGATAAAATCGCTTCGCCGATGCACTGGCCACTATAGCTTCATTAGTCGAAATGCCCAAAGGGAAAATGGTGAAGCCTTTCAAAATTGCCCGAAGGAACAGCCCGGCGTACTGCATGAGTATCAAGATCGACGAGGTTCAAACAAACTCCCCGTGGTATTCGGACATCATGAATTTCCTCAAAGATGGCATTTATCCCGAGAATAGCACTAAGAAGTCTCAAGCGGCTCTGCAAAGGCTAGCCTCTCGGTACGTACTGATTGGAGACTGAGTCTACAAAAGACACCACGACGGGATCAATCTCTTATGCGCAAATGAGGCCGAAGCTCAAGAGATAATGTGTGAAGTGCACAAAGGAGAGTGTGGACCCCACATGAATGGGTTTATGCTAGTCAAGAAGATACTCCGCATTGGTTACTATTGGAGCACTATGGAACGAGACTGTATCGAGAAAGTCAAAAGGTGTGCCAAGTTCCAATTCCATGCTAATCTGCAACAGGCTCCACCCTCGCAACTTTACAGCATGGTCACACCTTGGCCTTTCTCTTGTTGGGGGATAGACATCATCGGTAAAGTCCATCCTGCAGGAAGCAATGGGTAGTCATTCGTCCTAGTGGCCGTCGATTACTTCACAAAGTGGGTCGAAGCACAAGCCTATCGGACCCTCAACTCCAAGAAAGTGTCCGAATTTGTAAAGATTAATATCATGTGCCGATACGGCGTGCCTCATGAAATCATTTCCGACAACGGCTCTCACTTTGAGAAGGAAATGGATGCACTTTTGGTAGAATACAAGATCACCAAACACAAGTCATCTCCTTACCGTCCCCAAGCAAACGGCGCGGTTGAAGCAGCAAATAAGACCATCGAGACCATCGTCAAGAAAATGGCCTCAACAGGAAGGGATTGGCCCGAGAAGCTACCATTGGCATTGTGGGGCTACCGCACATCAATACGGTCAGCAACGGGAGAAACTCCTTATGCATTAGTCTATGGTTCTGAAGCCGTACTCCCAATCGAACTTGATGTCCCATCTCTACGGGTCCTCTTCGAGAATCAAGTCAACGAGGTCAACTGGATGAAAAGTCGATATGAACAGCTAGCCTTACTCGACGAGAAAAGGTTAAGAGCACTCGAACGCACAAGGGCGTATCAGCAAAGGATGGCAAGAGCTTTCAACAAAAAGGTAAAGCCTCGAAACATTAATGTGGGAGATTTGGTCTTAAGACAACATCCTCCTAATGCCATGAATCCCCTGGGGAAATGGGGACCCCGATGGATCGGTCCGTACGTGGTCAAAAAGATACTAAGCGCGGTGCAGTCCGGCTTGTGGATTTAGATGGTGACCAGCTGCCAAAGGAGGTCAACCTCGACAAGCTCAAGAGGTTCTATGCTTAATAAACAAAGACCATAAAAAAAAAATTCGCTCGCTAGGTTGAAAACCCGCAAGAGCGGCCTAGGCAAAAATTAGAGCACGTGCAAAAAAGAAGCCCGCTAGATTGAAAACCCGAAAGGGCGGTCTAGGCAAAAAACAGGGTGCACACAAAAAAAAAATGGTCTTTGTTTGTTTGAACTACGGAGACCTGAGCCTCCCAACTGGAGGAACGTAGGCAACCTTCGGGTGCGGTCTAAAACATATTAAAAATACCCAATTCACTTCAAATAACAAGATGCAATTTTTATTCATCCAATGAATTATTCAAGCCATTACAACGGATTTATTGAGCAACAAAAGACATCAAAATATTAAATCCTAAAACAAAGTGGTCTAATTTAATTGAAATCTCTTAGGGTACTAAGAAAAGTCCAATTTTCTCTTAGCCTTCAAAGGACCACCCGATCGTCTCTCAATCCTATTCTTCTTGGGTAGCGGAGGAGCACTGATACGCACCGAAACCTTCTGTGTTGCGGCACGTCTCCTAGCATAAAAGCCATCCAAAGGAGTACCGAAAGGGTCAGCAAGAATGTTACTCGAAGTAGCAGCAGCCTCCCTATATCTCAAAGCGCTGCTAGGCTCAAAACCCTTTCCCAACAACTCAGCACGAAGCACGTCGACCCAAGTGATGCCGCGGTAAAGAGTGCCGAACAAATAATCCAAGTAGCTCTCGGGAAGGAAGACACTCCCCCGATGCAGAGGAGCAAAAGCCCAACGGTTGCAATCATCTCCCCAAGCCGACTGAAGCTCACTCGAGAAGTCCGGACCCATGTAAGCAACTGGGCGAAGCATTCCGTCCCTCGGAAAAGGAATTATCTGTTGGCGACCAAACTGCCGCAGAACCCGCTCTGGCTGGTAAAATGACAAATCTCTCAAGCCGGGTACAACCACGTGCTGAAAACCAAGAGTCCATTCCACAAAAGGACGAAGACCCCAAGAAGGAGGGCACCACTCAATATCGACGGTTACCCGAGAGGCAAAGAATTTCTTCCAACCATCTTCAGATAAACCCCGGATCAATAAATTCCTCCTATGAACAGCAAAAGGAGACAAATCACCATCCGGGGAATAAATCTTGAAGTGTTTTCGGAGCCATATGGTCAAGAGCAAAGGGCTTCCCCGACACATCTTGTCCGTCCTATGTAACTCATCAAGGCCGTGCAACGTCTCCCCTACAATAAGAGGTATTATACTAAATTGTTGCTCCTTAGCTTGCAAAATAATCTCAGCCAAATGCGCATCCGCAGTCCCGAAGGGTGTGACAAACAGTACTTCACTAAAGAGACAAGCGGCCATGGCATTCCTCTTGAAAGATTGAACCACCGGATCCTCCGAGTGTAAACTGAAGAACATCGGCAACTCAGTTATGTCAATCACAGTACCGTGCAACATCTTCCTCACGTCCTCAACAGGGAGATTCAGTAACTCAACCCAAGAGTCAATGGCACCACGGTGATATTTAGGGACGGCAATCCGACCGGCGAAAGGCATGCCAAGGATGGCCCCGAAATCATCAACAGTCGGCACCGTTTCATTAGCTGAAAAGTTGAAGGTATGGCTATCGCAATCCCAGAAAGCCACGGCAGCTCTCAACAAATCCCAATCCGGCTTCAACGTCCGCAAAGTGAAAAGAATACGGAACCCGAAGTCTTTAATGAAGGCCTTCTTGGGATGGGTCTTGAAACAATACACAAAAGTGCCCAAGTCCTTTTCATACCCACTAACAACCTTGGCATCAAGAGCAAAAGAATTGGAAGCCATGGAAAGTGTTGATCACAAGCAAAGTTGAGCAATGATATGATGTTCAAAAATGGCAGAAAAGAGCTGTGAGAATCAAGTGGTCGAACAGAAGATGATATTATAGCTGTTGGAGGTTCTTTTGGCCAGCAAATGTCAAGCCCGGAATTCCGCCTCCCAGACGCGCGCGCCACCCGCCAGCGGTCTGAAATGCGCGCCCGTCCCAAGCCTACAGAGGAAAGCGCGCGCCTCCCAAGTCTAGATCACTTCAAGAAAAGGCCTTGTCAGAGATCTCCAGCCTAAATCAAGACACAGCCCCGGTCCTCGGACACCCAGTTGGGCACACCTTCCTCTGGTCCGCCCTTAAGGCATGTCAAAGATTGAAAGTAGGGTAGAAACTCCCACTTAAAAGTAGGCTATCCTTCTCCGGATCCCGAACTCCCTAAGTTCTGTCACGGGTGCTATACCCCCCTCAAGAGTCAATCTCAACATTTCATCCCCAGCAGGAACATTTTTCTGGTCGCGGTCAACTGTGCCCGTACCCCACAATTCAAAAGAAAGTCAAGTGTGACTCCAAGTGGCACGAGACTTCAAAGCAATACCTCGTCAACGAATTTCAATAACGGATTCGTCCTCAAAGATTCACTAACGGCCTCTTCAAAGGTTCACTAACGGCCTCTCCAAAGGTTCACCAACGGCCTCTACAAGGGTTCACTAACGGCCTCATCAACGGATTTCACTAACGGATTCGTCCTCAAAGGTTCACTAACGGCCTCTTCAAAGGTTCACTAACGGCCTCTCCAAAGGTTCACCAACGGCCTCTACAAGGGTTCACTAACGGCCTCATCAACGGATTTCACTAACGGATTCGTCCTCAAAGGTTCACTAACGGCGTCCTCAAAGGTTCACTAACGGCCTCTTCAAAAGGTTCACCAACGGCCTCTACAAGGGTTCACCAACGGCCTCATCAACGGATTTCACTAACGGATTCGTCCTCAAAGGTTCACTAACGGCCTCCTCAAAGGTTCACTAACGGCCTCGTTCAAAAGGTTCACTAACAGCCTCATTCAAGATATTCAGCCGGCAGGTTCACCTAATGGATCATGCCACCCCCTCTATCAACAAAATCCGCTCACACAGGGAGCGCACCACTCTCTCTCGCAATTTCAAATTCCTGCTTTCATCGAGTCTTTGCTTTTTTCTTGGTGATTTCCTCGGCGGGTGTTTTTAACTTTCGTCGACGCGTTTTGCTTTGCAATCCACGTCGCCGAGGGGCTCTGTAGACACCCCGACTTGGACCTCTCACCCCGATTGCACATTTGATCTTGTGTTTCTCCCATTTTAAGTGTTTCTCATTAGTTTCTGTCACTTCCGTTAAGTTCCTGACTGACTTCGTTAAGTCCAGGGACTAAACTGAATAACAGGGCTGACTTTCTAGTCCATTCTGTCAAAATTGCCTTCTCTGAGTCGCGCGCCTCCGACAGGAGGAGCCAGACGCGCGCGCCTCCCGCCCCCAAAGCAGGAAGCGCGTGCCTCTGGGCGTCAGTTACAGATTTCTGGCCAGGATTCTCTCCCTTGCTCAATTTACAGGATTTTGCCCGGGAAGAATTTTTGGTGACTGAGTTTTGGCACCAAAAACATCCCTCTTTCACCTATAAAAACCCCTATTACCTCCATTTTTTAGGACCTTGGATCTTTTACTCTAAAATCTTACATTTTCAACAAAGAAGCCAAATTTCTTACCTTCAAGGCATTTCCAAAGGCATTCATCAAGAAGTGTTTGAAGTCTCTCGAAGACTAGTAAAAACCATTTCCTTCCTCTTCTCGACTTCATCTCTTTTCTCTTTCTTTTTGTTTTATCAAAGTGCAATCACCCAAATCATTTTGGGACATGACTCTAATGATCACCTCATCTCATTGAGGTTGGTTAAGGAGTTATCTCCTACATTCCAAACTTTATTTTAAACCCCTTTTACGATTTAAAGAAGAAGAAGAAGAACGTTTATCATTCATGTAGATTTTGATCAAGCAAGACCAACTTTAGTTGGGCGAGATGGGTATTTCGGTACTTCCCATCTCGTAATCTAACCCCCGAACCTCAAAACAAAGAATCTCTGTTTTCGTAATCAAACTTAGGCTATTATCAATAGGTTTTTCTTATGTTCCTCAAAACATAGGTGGCGACTCTAAACAATCTAAAACAAGTTAGACATCCTAGGATAGCTCACGCGCCCTAGGCAGGCCGTGGCTCCCCGGGGTATCTACAGTGCCCCACATCTGAGAAAAGAGAATCGAGACGCTAGAGTTCATATAAAGTGTCTTGAGGAATACTGCCTCAAATTCTCATCCCAATCCTCGGGGATAGTCTGCACCAAACCGTACTGTCGAAGCACTCTCATTGGGTAGCAAAAAGTAGTCTCATAAAGAGAGGGGACGCGGATCATGTACGACCCCACATGCTTCTCTCTCAAAGACCGGATCCGCCATGTCAGTACCACCTACTAGATATCATCAGTCACCATCTTAGCTAAATAAACTCCCAACCGCTGCAAGTCATGCACTGAAATCTCTTTGCAATCCCCCTGCTACGATAAAACCACGGGCGCACATTCTGAGACACTACTGGATTATTCACTCGGAGCCTCTCTTGGAGCTACATAGTTAACAGCCTATCACTACCTCTAGTCATGTTTCCATACATAGCAAGCTGGTAAATGTCGCAGATGGTTTCGCCTAGAATAACCGGTACAATATTGTGACCCAATCGGACCCGAATCACCATGTCCAAGCATGCTACGCTAGCAAATCCTACCTCCAAAGGGAAAAACGCCAGAGAAAACAAGCACAAAGCGAGGTGATCTAAAGCAAAGTCAGAAGTGACGTCTCCATGCATGAAGTGCCCTGGCATCCAAGAAAGATCCACATGATTGGCCCTAATATATTTACTAAGGTCATCCTCGGTGACACCAAAAGTTATCAACCGCTTCTCCAACGAAATAGAGTCAAAAGTCAAAGCAATCTCTACTTTTTCCTTACCCCCGCAAAGTGCCATAAAGTTTTCATAAGTCGGAGTTATTTCATTATAAGAGAAGTTGAAAACGTGATTACTCTCGTCCCAGAATTTGGCACTAGCATTCAAAAGATTCGTATTAGAGTTCATATGAGAGAGTGACCAAAGGCACTTAACACCAAACCGTGCATCAAATCTGTCGTGACAAGAGCCGGGAATCCTAGTAACCCACTTCTCCAAAGTAGTGGTATAAGCTCCTTGTAGATACCCCGGGGAACTACGGCTTGGCTAGAGCAATGAATTAACCTAGGATGTCTACTTGATTTTAAGATTCGCCACCCACGTTTTAGAGGAACGCGAGAAAACCTAAGAAAATAGCCTTTTTTATTGATTACGAAACCAAAGATTCTTGAGATGAGGGGTTCGGGGGTTAGGTGACGGAGTGGGAAGTAGTTAAACACCCACTCCGCCCCGCTTACGCGGGTCTTGCTACTTTTGGTGTTCTAATGTTAAATGTCCTTCAATAAAAAGTGCTAACAATTAAAGAGAAAAGAAAGGGGAAAATAAAAGAGAATTGTTTTATTTATTAATTTATGCTAAAGATTACATGTAACAATTATACTAAATAATTACATTAAGAAATGGATAGGAAATTAAAGTAGGGATTGAAATGTAGGGAGATGACTTTGACAAACTTTAATGTAATAAAGTGGTCATTTGGTCATGTCCCATTTGGTGGGGATTGCATACATCTAAAAAGACATGAATAAAATAGAAGAAGAAGAAGTGTACCTTTAGAAAAGAGGACTTCAAACTTTGACTTGGAGTTGTTGTAGAGAAATTGTTGTGTAGAAATTTGTGAAGAGTTTAGTTGCTAGAACTCTTGTTGGGGAAATTTGTGTAGGGAGAATGGTGTAGAGTTTGTGTAGGGAGAAATTTCAAAGTTCAAGGTCCAAAAAGAGAGTCCTCTTCCATGGTAAGAAGGGGGTTTTTATAGGTAGAAAGGAGAGGGAATGGTTAGAGGGAAAATGGTCAATCCATGTGAGATGGAATTGACCAATAGAAAATATAAGAATAATAACAAGTAAAAGAAAAGAAATATTTTGTTTTTATGAAAAGGGCTAGAAATGTGGGATTGGGAGGTTACAACAAAAGCTAGTAAATGTTTATGACCAAGAAAGATGTTTTTTGACTAAAGAAGATATTTGTAAATAAGAAAAGGGAGGGAAATAAGGTACAATCCGTTACTGCCAAAGTGGAAAGCGCGCGGGTCCGGCCTTTGGGGCGAGAAGCGCGCGCGGCCTGTTGACAGTGTCGGAGGCGCCCGCGGGTGAAAATAACAGAATGACAGAGTGACTCTAAAAGTTAACTCTGTTATGCAGTTTAGTCCAAAACTAACGGAATCAGTTAGGAACTTAATGGAAATAACAGAAATTAACAAAAACAACTTAAATAAAATACTATGTATGCAATCGGGGTGAGAGGTCCCAAAGTTGGGTGTCTACAGAGCCCCTCGCGACGTGGATTGCAAAGCAAAATGCGTCGACGAAAGAAAGACAACCGCCGAGGACATCGACAAGAGAAAACAAAGACTCGATAAAACATGAATTTGAAATTTGCGAAGGATAGGGGTGCGCTCCCTGTGTGAGCGGCTTTATAGAAAGGATATGGCGGATCCGTTTGCTGAAGTGGGATCCATTTGCTGATGCGGGATCCGTTTGCTGAATGTGGATCCGTTTGCTGATGCGGGATCCGTTTGGCTGGATGCGGGATCCGTTTGCTGAGGCGGGATCCGTTTGCTGAGGCGGGATCCGTTTGCTGATGCGGGATCCATTTGCTGAATGCGGGATCCGTTTGCTGAGGCGGGATCTGTTTGCTGATGTAGGATCCGTTTGCTGATGCGGGATCCGTTTGCTGATGGTGGGATCCGTTTGCTGGTGCGGGATCCGTTTGCTGAATGCAGGATCCGTTTGCTGAGGCGGGATCCGTTTACTTAATGCGGGATGAAGTGCCTTGAGTTGCAGATGTTGTTGACCTTGTGATGGCACCTGTTAAGTATGTTCTTTGCAGGTATATGTGCTTCTGACATGTATGGAATGTGAAATGGCAGTTATGAGGAAAATTGTGCTTGTGGTGTGATGTGATTTGAAAGCAGTTTGTATGAGAGAGAAGTAAAGTGATTCTGTGTGTGAAGTGATTTTTGAAAGCGGAGATTGCTTGAGATGAATGATGTTCATACCTTCACTTACCATTGCCGCTTGATTGGGGATGGATTGCTGAAGTATGTTGATGTTTTTGATGAAGAGTATCCATGCTTTGGATGGAGAATGATGATGTTGGTGATGATGAATTGTTCTTTCCTTTGATGGAGTGTTGGCGAGATGGTATTCTGGGTGATGGGTTGGTCATGCCAAAAGGCTGCCTACGTATCCTTTTAAAAGAATCAGACCAGCGTAGTTCAAGGATGATGGAGAATGCTGGGGGAGAATGCTAGGAGCAAAGCAAAAAGAAAACACATAATTTTGCGCAAGAAAGGGACAAGGAAAAAAGAAAAGAAAATTATTTTTGTCTTTTTGTAGGAATAGAATATGTACACATGTGGAAAAAAGACTTTTTTTTTTAGTTTGTGGGTGAACCATTTTGACCATTGTGTGTTTGTAAAGCCAACCCAAGATCAAGTCATGTTTGATCGAAGTCCGGATTGCATCGCTTGAATGTTTTCGCCGCGGTGTCCAACGAAAATTGATGTCTAGCCCCAAGAGATTTGTCGTTTATGGGGCTTCAAAAGGACTATTGATGCCGAGATGCCAAGGGGTTGCTGACTATAAAGCCCCTCGAATGCTGAACTTTGAGTGGCTTATGAAGCCCCAGGATGAATCAACTCTTAGCCCATTCAAATAAACTGTCTTTTGTTGTCGACGTGGGCAAGCCCCAAGAGAAGATCATTGATACCAAGCTTTGAGAGATTGCTAAGCCCCAAATGTCATGGGTTTATCAAGTTTGTAGATGGAAGGATGTGAAGACCTTTCGATGTGAAGCCCCAAATTGGCTTAGCTTTGTATTGAGAGCGGATGCCACATCGGGTAGGACTCTTGAAGGTGATCTCCTTCTTTCTCTTACTTGGATATGGATGGCCCTTTTATGGTTGATACCCAAATGGCGGAAGGCCCATGTTAAAAATGTAGTGCGGTCTTTGGGAGACGTCTCGTGGGAGATGGTGATATTGTTGCAGATGATAAGGTCTTTGGCGTGATAAAGTCTCGAACGGTATGTTTGCTCGAGTCCTCTTGAGTTGAACCGACGGCGGATCTTCGGATGCAGCCTGTGCTTTTGATCTTGGAGAAGGGG
Source organism: Campanula takesimana (assembly GCA_026119855.1). Classification (NCBI taxonomy): domain Eukaryota; kingdom Viridiplantae; phylum Streptophyta; class Magnoliopsida; order Asterales; family Campanulaceae; genus Campanula; species Campanula takesimana. The sequence continues at coordinate 569,517 of JAOWBW010000240.1, forward strand.
GTGCTGTATTACAAAAACATTGGGATTGGCCGTAACTCTGCTTATAGAGTTAACATATTGGCATTGCCCGCTATAACTCAGCCGGGTGAGTCTAGCATATTGAATCTTTTTCCTTTTCTCTAAGACTTCCTTCAGAATCTCGCTGTGAGTTCTAACAAGAATCATCAAATTCATTCATATCATCGGAGCCTTAATTTAAAACCAAGAGGCCTTTTGACTGGAAGTGTTGAGGGACCATTGAAGTTTGATCCCTTTCATGGATCCATAAGACTACTCCCAAATTGCATTGCTCAGGTACCACTGCCCAAAAGCTTGTTAATTGCGAAGCCCCAATATTGCCCTTTGCTTGTATCACTGTAATGCCGTAGTCCAAAAGATTGTAGATTGCGAAGCCCCTTGAGACCTTTCGGTATAAAGCTTCAAATGTTGCTGGGGACATTGAAGTGAATTGCTTTTTGTCGAGGGAGCCTTTAAGACTTAACCGTAGCCCCTAGAGTGCCATCATTGATTGCGAGAAAGGTCCATCCTTGATTGGGGGAACGAGTACGGGCACACATGACAAGAGGGCTTTTTGACATCCCTTTTGAGAGACTTTGGGGATAGCCCCTAGGGCTTATTGATTGTCAAATGAAGCAAAAGAAGCCCTTGTTCTTGAGTCACATAGCCCCTAGGGTGTCACCATTTATTGAGACAAGTAAGAGTGACTCATCCTCGTGCGAGGGAACAAACATGAGAGGACATGGCAAGAGCTACTCCATTTCTCGGGAGCCTTTCGGCGTACTTTAGAAGCACATACTTGCAGAAGCTTTGAAAACTGAGACACATGTTGTTGCTATTTGCTGCCCAAGCCAATTGACTAGATAGGGATTATTTGTGCAACCTCGTGCCCTTTTATGATGGGCTCGTTCTCAGATGGGTCTTGGTTACCACGGACCTTCTTTTCATGAACCAAAAAATGCACACTGCTGGAGAATGATGCCGATAACCCAAGACAACCTTTGATGGTGCCATATCTTGTCGAGCCTTTTGCAATCCCAAAGTTGACTCGGTGGGGAATTGATTTGTTGAGGAGATACAATGTAGAGCTTGTGCAGTTGTCTTCCTTAGAGGCCGGAGATCTCCATTTCTCTTTCCCTTCTCTCTCTCACTCTCTCGTCATTTTTTTATGACGCACCCTGTTTTTTGCCTAGACCGCCCTTTCGGGTTTTCAATCTAGCGGGCATCTCTTTTGCGTCTTTTTTATTTACTCGATTAATGAGGAAGTATGCATTGACTCTGGCTGAGGAGATAAGACATGTGATTTTTCGGTGAAGACCTCTTGTCACTAAAGATGAATAACATTGACTCGACTAGGGAAGTGTCCCTAGTATTGACTTCATGTATGTATATTTTTTTAATGACTCACGAAGGCAAGTAAGTCATTAAGAGAGAAGAGAAAGAAAGCCACAGTTTGATTGCAAGAAACTGGGAGTATCGCAAAAAGAAGAGAAACCCCTAGACTCGACAAGGAACGGAAAGCGATTCCAAATCTAAGAAAGTTGTTCAATCTTTTGGTGATTAATTCACAGGCAAATGAATCGTACAAAGATGTCATGACAAGTTCGAGAGGAAGGCCGATCACCATAACGCGCTAGGGCTAAACATATTTTCTTTCTTGCATGAGACCGGACCCGAAGGTTGCCTACGTTCCTCCAGTGAAGAGGCTCAGGTCACCGTAGTTCTTGTGGATTCTCCATTCGCAGTGATGAATTGTTACTTCATTGTGATTGTTGTCGATGTTGCTTCGTCCTTCGTTCGGTGGAATGATGTTGTTGTTGTGAACTTCTTTGAATGAAGGGGGATTTTGTTTTTTTTTTTTTTTTTTTTTGCTCTAACTTTTGCCTAGGTTGATTTGAGGATTTCAACCTAGCGAGCTTTTTTTTTTCTTTTTTTTTTTTTTATATATATATATCCCCCTTTGAAACATTGCTTGATTTTTCCATGGTCGTTGCTTCACCTTGCTTTGGCTTGATTTCGCTGTTGATGATGTCACCTTCGTCACGATGTTTAGCCCCTAGGCGTTCAAGTGATAGCCTTCGTTCTAAAACGTGTTTAGACATCTTTTCATCATTTTGCCAAGAATTAAATTGAACAACTTGGAAGAGTGTATGAGGACAAGAACGACTTTTTATTTGACGACTCAATGGACTCGAACATTTAACATAGGACGAGAGAAAAGATTAATGCACACTTAAGAGGACTTTTGACTCTTTTTTGTTTTTTTTATTCCTACTACTAGGTAGAGAAAGAGAAACGGAGATTTTCGGCCTTGTGGCATGATCCCTTGTTGAAGCCCCATTTCAAATCTGAGCCCCTTCCTTGATGATTTCTTGCATGCTGCCATTCTCTAACTGTTGTTCTTCACCCACGGTAAATTCACCATTGTCAATTAAGTCTTGGATGATGTTGCGGATGGAGAAGCAATCCTCGGTGAGGTGACCGTTGCATAGGTGATAGTCACACCACTTGTGGTGGGCATGGTTGCGACGCAATGGTTGTGGTTGCTTGTACCCTTGGAGATGAGAAATTTGTCCCTTTGCTTTGAGATCTTCATAGGCCTTGGTGAAGGTCATACCTTGGAGGAGAGTGTACACACGGTCGTTGGTAGAACCTTTGTGACTTTTGAGAGGCGAGCCACTTGAACATGCCTTACCGTTAACCTTTGCCTTGTTGTCGGTGAACTCCCGTAAAAGGGCCTTAAGTTCGGACACTTCTTCCTTGTGAATTTTCCTCTCGAGATCAAGACGGTCTTGCCACAAATCATCCTTGCGGCGGGCATCCTCGACAAGTCTATCCATTTGTTCCCCCATGGCTCTTATTATGTTGAAGAGCCTTTCGTTGGACACGGAAGTATTCTCACCCTTGTTGTTGTTGCCGTTGGAAGCCATTGGACCTATTGAGAGAACACGGTCGATCTTAGGTTGGCCCCACAAACATATTTTGAGTAAAATAATTAACCCACAAACAAAGGAAAAAGACTCAACCACATAAGAAAAAGGACTCTTTTATTTATTTATTTACAAAAGTCGGAAGGACGTGGTCTTTTTTGGGGTTTCTAGAAAAATAGTGGAATCGTCACACTAGTATATAGACCTTCTCGTGGTCCCATATACTCATTGGATTCCACCACGCTTGTGAATCCTACATGTGACGGGATTAAACTAAATTAATGTAGTAAAGCATACATGCGGGGACGGATTTTTATTTTCGTCCATAATAACCACTTGGGGACGGAGTTTTATTTCGTCCAAAACAACGAGTGGCATGTATGATTTGAAGACATTAGTTTAGGGAAATCTCAGCACATGGAAACCGACTTGAGTCACGGAGTGTTAGACCCTAACTAGAATTGTGTGGTTTGTGCTCGGCTAAAGAGAGGCTTAAAGGTCACCCCCGGCATGTAGTCGTGAACTACGCCACGGGCTGAGGTTGACCGCTTCGGAAGAGTCAAGGTCAGGTGGAGCTTGAAACTTCCTAGGACGGGCCTCGGCGGGTTTGGGGTTGGACTTGTGCGACTCGATAGTGAGCAGTTGATAAGAATTGTGCGCGTAGTGTGAGGTCTAACAAGTGACAAAATATTTTTTTTTTCAAAGGAAATAAAAAAACAAATAAGCACGTAATTTACAACTTTCGAATCACCCGTGTGACCGATAAAAATGAATAAACAAAAGTAAAAGGGGTGTATGCAGGCCCGGTGCCCACACACTGTCAAAACTGCCCATTCTGTTCACTGTTCTGTTTATTGTCCTGTTCTGGAAAATGGCCCAGAAGCGCGCGACTCAGGACAGTTACGTGGGAAGCGCGCGCATTGCGCCATGAATGTGGGAGGCGCGCGCATCTGGGGTACCTGTCAGAATGTCAGAAGAAACCGCGGACTCAGAGGATTGCCCTGGTCCCAAATTATGTAACTTTCCCCTGCAGAAACTTGTTAGCATAGAAATATAAAATTTGAAGGACAAGATGGAAGGTGGGCGATTCTGGTAATAAGGGTCGGACGCGCGCGCTTTAGGCCAAGAGGGCCAGAGGCGCGCGCTTCCTACCCATTTTACCAGAATGCCCAGAAAACAGATATAAGAACACCAAAAGCAGAAAATGCAAGTTTAACCCTCTATGTCCCCAGCGGAGTCGCCACTGTAGATACCCCGGGGAACCACGGCTTGGCTAGAGCGATGAATTAACCTAGGATGTCTACTTGATTTTAAGATTCGCCACCCACGTTTTAGAGGAACGCGAGAAAACCTAAGAAAATAGCCTTTTTTATTGATTACGAAACCAAAGATTCTTGAGATGAGGGGTTCGGGGGTTAGGTGACGGAGTGGGAAGTAGTTAAACACCCACTCCGCCCCGCTTACGCGGGTCTTGCTACTTTTGGTGTTCTAATGTTAAATGTCCTTCAATAAAAAGTGCTAACAATTAAAGAGAAAAGAAAGGGGAAAATAAAAGAGAATTGTTTTATTTATTAATTTATGCTAAAGATTACATGTAACAATTATACTAAATAATTACATTAAGAAATGGATAGGAAATTAAAGTAGGGATTGAAATGTAGGGAGATGACTTTGACAAACTTTAATGTAATAAAGTGGTCATTTGGTCATGTCCCATTTGGTGGGGATTGCATACATCTAAAAAGACATGAATAAAATAGAAGAAGAAGAAGTGTACCTTTAGAAAAGAGGACTTCAAACTTTGACTTGGAGTTGTTGTAGAGAAATTGTTGTGTAGAAATTTGTGAAGAGTTTAGTTGCTAGAACTCTTGTTGGGGAAATTTGTGTAGGGAGAATGGTGTAGAGTTTGTGTAGGGAGAAAGTTCAAAGTTCAAGGTCCAAAAAGAGAGTCCTCTTCCAAGGTAGAAGAAGGGGGTTTTTATAGGTAGAAAAGAGAGGGAAAGGTTGGAGGGAAAATGATCAATCCATGTGAGATGGAATTGACCAATAGAAAATAAGATAAATAGAATAATGAATAAAAGAAGATGAAACAAATAAAAGAAAATAAAAATGAAATATTTTGTTTTTATGAAAAGGGCTAGAAATGTGGGATTGGGAGGTTACAAACAAAAGCTAGTAAATGTTTATGATCAAGAAAGATGTTTTTGACTAAAGAAGATATTTGTAAATAAGAAAAGGGAGGGAAATAAGGTACAATCCGTTACTGCCAAAGTGGGAAGCGCGCGGGTCCGGCCTTTGGGGCGAGAAGCGCGCGCGGCCCGTTGACAGTGTCGGAGGCGCCCGCGGGTGAAAATAACAGAATGACAGAGTGACTCTAAAAGTTAACTCTGTTATGCAGTTTAGTCCAAAACTAACGGAATCAGTTAGGAACTTAACGGAAATAACAGAAATTAACAAAAACAACTTAAATAAAAATACTATGTATGCAATCGGGGTGAGAGGTCCAAAGCGGGGTGTCTTCACTCCCCTTTCAAGCATGGTTATTCTTGCATGATAATCCATTGGGAAGGCAAGAAATTTGATGTTTAGGCAAGAAAAGTACAAGAAAACTGCTGCTGGTACGAATCCTAATGCTATGCAAACACTGTTTAAGTAGGGATCAAATTCCAATTCTTGCCCGGAAACGGAAAAGCAAAGACGGCGTTGGACTTGGCCACGCGGTCACTTTCGCCTTTGGCCACACGGCCAAACTTCGACTTTGGCCAGGCGGCCATCTTTACCCTTGGCCATGCGGCCACTCTCGTCCCATGCAGAAAATTCAGCTCCGTCCCCAAGCTAATTTACTCCCACGCCTCAATGGATCCATGCAAACAACGTACACACTCCGTCCCCGTGACTCATACATTATATAAAATTAGGAACAATATAAATAACTAGTTTGTACAAATAGGATGTCACAATTTGCATATAAATTAGTACATAAGATATTTGCATACATTTAAAATGTTCAGTACATATTTGTGTTCGTCCCCTACCGCTAACAGTGTAGGAATGAATATAAAAAGGGAGCGGCCCCCAGCTAATCCGAGTCCTCCTCAGTAGTGTCCCGTCGCTGTGTCGAACGGCGCGAACCACTGGCACTCGAACTCCGTCCTCAGACTGCTCGTCCTCCAGTATGGGAAGAACCTGCCTCAGTAAAAGACCGCTCTCGACGCTGTGGTGCGACGACATCCTCCCTACGGCAGGTACAAGAATGATACGCCTCCCTCAAAGCGTATCAAGACATTCTCTCGCTGAACAGACCGGACATATGCTTCCCGAGTCACCTGGAGAAGTAAAAAATGATGATGAATAAGAATGAAAAAAGGTGTGCATGGGATGAATCCTAAGCAGAGTGATAAATCATACCCCAGCATCAGGCGGCGGAACGAATGGCTCCTCCACAATGTCTGCATCTGTCAACTCCAAGCTGATCTCCTCCTCCCGGCCACCTCGCACCACTCTAACGCTGCTCGAACGAAGAGGAATGTCAACCAAAGGCCGACTCCGACCAACGTAGCGAGCCGAGCTTGACCCCTCTCCCGATAACATCCTAGCCCGTACCTGAGGAATGATCAGACGAGTATGCACAAAGCCGTCATAATCATCACTACCTCGGTAATGCTCCGCCGGAGTTGGAGTCAAGAAAGTCCTCAACCTAGCAGGATGGAGCATGTCCTAAGGAGGATCATAGGGAACCCATGGCAATGCACCATCCCTATGCTGATGAGCAACCCGCTCACCAAGATACATAGCATCGCTACTCAGACCCACCAATAGAACCCGAGAGGCTGTCAACACGGTAGCATAGCCAACGGAATGCTCATTAACCGCACTCCATGGATAGAACACCACCCCAACAGGCGTAGGCCTCATAAACACCCTCCTCAAGTCAGCAGCATCCATATTCCTTCTATCCTTAGCCATGCGGGAGGCCCGCCTGTTACTCTTGCACTAGAAAGACATGATGGGGACCACCTTATTATCGCCAATCTCCAACTGAAAAGGGGCGACACCGAAGATCTCGTACACCCACACCTATGCATACAGTAAAGGGAATCAATTCAGAAGTGTGTGCAAATTAGAACTTGTGACGGACAAGCGAAGAAAGGACAAGAGTAGTACCTCAAAGGCAAACTGGAACCCATCAAATTCCGACGAGCTAGCCCTCGAGCAGTGATTCAAAGCCCGGTACACCTCGGCCAAGCCGGCTCCACCCCAAGAGATCTCGCCTGCATGAGCCAAGTCCTCGAAAGCCGCTAGCAGTGAATACCTACAGATAGTGGCCCCACTGGGAAACAGAAGCTCGGAAAAGTTGTACCACAAAAACAGTCGGACCAAGCAGTCCAAATCATACTCCCCTCTCCCAAAGGCCTCTATCGCCGACACCACAAGCCTGTGCACCTTGCCAGCCTCCACTCCATAACCTTTCACACCTCCCCCTGGTCGGTGTTGACTCCCAACAAAGCCTGTCGGTACTCCGGTCTACCCGCCAAGCTCTCATCAAAAGGCAGAGGAGTGGTAGTGAATTTCAGCCCCGTGATAGCCGTAAAGTCCGTGGGGGTAACAGTAATCTCTCCCCAACTGAAGTGAAAGGTGTGAGTAGTATCCCACCAAAACTCCATGCACACCTCTATCACTGCCTCCACCTTCAAGGTTTCCCCAACCATGCAGACAGCCTCAAAAAAAGAACCAAATCCCATAGCCTCGATCCGAGCACGTAAACCGCCTGGGCCCACCGGCAAGGACGTCCATAATTGACCCACGGTCACTGTAGACCAACGAGCTTTGATTTCCTACAGGTAAACACAGCACAGGTATGTTACATTTCTAGAAAATTACGTTTTGTACTTTCGTGCAATCATATTACCTATCAAATAAATGAATTGTGAATGTGCGAAAGTAAGAAGGAAAAATTCAGAATTTACCTCTCGAGTCTCCAGAAGCCCCGTAGACCAATAACGATTCAAATCAATGTAAAAATTGTAGTCATGGGCGAAAGTCGATTTAAGAAGGCCGTCCCAAAAGTCTCGAGTCGCCGCCCTCGGTCTCAATCCGCCCCTCGGAACCATATGAGCTGCTTGATCACCCGCATTTGGGCCAACCCCTGCATTTCCCTCTTATAAGGGATCCTCATTTCCTCCCTCTTGGTGTCCATGCTCCGGTGGCACGAAAACACCCTGACCCGCGAAATTTCCACCTCCGTAAAGTATCTCATCGATCCAACGATCCGCCATGACTTCGATAACAAAAAATGGAGTCTACAAAATCACCGATTGGAAGCTTTCTCTCTCTAAAAACTCACTTTTCCTCTCTCTAACTCGGCAATGGTGGAGAAGGAAGAAAGAAGAAGAAGAAAAGAAGAAGGGAAGAAGAAGAGGAGGAGATTTTGGCGCTGTGACCAAGAATCCAGTCAAACTGGAGACTTGGCCACGCGGCCATATTCGCCTCATGCGATCTCAGCCGTTGGATGATCAATCTGTGTAGAACAAGATCTGGCCAATGAGCATCCTTAGCCACGTGGCCATCATTGGCCCCACAAGCAAAAATGTCAGTTTTACCCCTGGTTTATTTCTCTTTGTTCATTTTAGGTGCCCTTAACCTATTTCTTGAACAATATTTGTTACCTTTGGGTCCGAAAAGCCCCTAAAAATTTCTATCTCTTCCAACCTTCGCTGCAATTGACAGAAACCCGTGTCTTTCTATATTGCATGCGCCCCAAATACTTGGTTAGGACCATCATGATTTGTAGAGGCCCGTCTACCTCCATATTATGTGTGTCCTAGATCTATTACAGTTGACAGAGGCCTGTCTACCTCTATATTGCGTTAGATCCAGTACTTGTTATTGCGATTGACAAAGGCTCGTCTATCTCTATATCACGTGAGCTCCGGCTATTACCATTTTTATCTTGGGATTATTTAGACCCCACCGTCTTTATATCTCACACCATTATTGTTCGCATCTCTGAACTACGACCCGCTTGATTCCTCTGAGGATACGTAGGAAGCCTGAAAATGGTTCAGCCACCCAGCCGACGTGGTTATTTTTCATCCCCAGCAGATGTTTCCCTCGCAACTCAAAGGTATCCCCAGCGGAAGATCGTTTACAATTTCCCCGATAGATTTGAACTATGTTTGGCTTGATTCCCCTGCAGATACGTAGGTCGCCTGCCAAGGTTCAGCTTTCCCATCACCCTTCATCTGTTTTGAAACTTACGTTTCAGAACGGATCCTTCTTTTATCGTCAACCCTCCATTGCCCTGCAAGAAGCATCACCGAGGGGCTACTGTTAGTACCCGATCTGAAAATGAGTTTATTAGGGCTTTCCCAAATATACAAAGAATTTATAGGAATTAGAAACATTGCAAAGACTTGTCCCGGATTCCCAAAATATATCTCATTATTCTAGAACATCTTAAAAATGGCCAAAATAGGGTTTCCATAAACCAAATAAAACCCTAGCTTGAAAATCATGTCAGTAAAGAATGATGTCCACGCGGCCACATTCAACCTTGGCCACGCGGCCACATTCGACCGTGGCCAGGCGGCCATCTTCGCCTCAGGAGATCTTAGCCGTCTGATCCCTCCATCAGTTCACTATATAAAGCCCTCCTCACCTCTTGGTTAAGGGTCCGAATTTTGATCAACCTTAGGCTCCCTAAGTGATGAATTTGCTCTCTAATTAAGCATTTCAAGCTCCCAAGAACACTCTCAAGAATCCCAAGAAGATCTAGGTTTATTTCTTGCCAACATAGGTAAGTTTTCTAACTTTTTCTTCATGTTCTTGCCATGTTCTTAGTTTAGATCCATAATATTCATGTTCCTTGCATGTTTATTCATATGTTCATCATATTATTCATATGTTCATAATATGTTCTTCGCATGTTCATCATATTCATAGATTAAAACCTTATTTATGTTATATTTAGGGTTGCGATCTTCATGTTTACATGTTATTTCATAGCCGATGATGATCTAGGGTTCATCAACCCGAACACGATCTAGGACTACTTCTAAACCCTAATCTTAAGGTAATTTCCCCCTCATTATGCATGATCCTGATTCTTCTACCTATTCTAAATTCTTCTCGAACTACGTTGACCTGAGCTTCTCACATTGAGAGGAACGTAGCCAATCTTCGAATTCGGTCTCTAAACATCGCACACAACATACACCGCATCATGATAGAAAGACCGATCATTCGGGCGATAGGAGTGATAACGTTCAATATTCTTCTCTTGTCGTAATTTGACCCCCGAACCCATTAACATGCTTTTTTAAATGTTTTGGATATAATTAAAACGGCATGGCGACTCTCATAATTTTAAATGTCGTTATGAATATTCCCTTTGTTAATAATAATAATTGCAAGATACTTCACATGCGTCGCTTTATCGGAAAGGGGTATTCACACATCCTTCAAAGGGACACCAACTTCAGCAAAAGATGATCCGGCCGAACTACGGCGACCTGAGCTCCTCAAACTGAGGGGAACGTAGGCAACCTTCGGGTTCGGTCACAACATGAAACAAAACCATCAAACCATGGTCCTCTCAAAATGACCAAGTTCTCTTCCCTCGGTCCCATCAATGACCGATTTTCCCAGACACACCTTCTTCTTCCGATCTTGCCAATGATCGAATCTTAATCTCAATTGATCACAACATTTATACATGTAAGGCTAATTGCTTGTTATAATCTTGACTTAATAATAAACATGGTCCATTCAAGAAATCATTTTGATGATATTAACTAAGGCAAATTTCAAATGTCTCGACAAGTCTTCTCCTCTACATCTTAGGAAAGAGGTAAATACTTATGTTCTGTCAAGCAAGGGCTTCCCCCCATTTCATGATACACTGCTCAAAGAGCTCACCAACATAAAGGGACTCTCTCCCAAATAAAATGTCTTTGCATGTTTCCTCCAAGAAAAATATTTTAAAGTCCCCGTTCTATCGAGTCGGCTGGATCACCCATAAAAAAAGAAAAAAAAGAAAGGCACAAAAAAAGTAGCCCTCTAGGTCGAAAACCCGCAATGGAGGCCTAGGCAAAAAAACAGGGTGTGCCATAGAAAGACGCAAAAGAGATGCCCGCTAGGTTGAAAACCCGCAAGGGTGACCTAGGCAAAAGAAAGGGTGCGTCATGAAAAAGGGATGGGTTCCTAACGTCATCAAAGGCCGCGAGATGACAACGGGTCCACGTCAAAATCAAAGGTCGAAGGACGACAATGGGGATACCTCCACATCAACAACAACAAGGACATGGGGCTACCTCCACATCAACGGCAACAAGGACATGGGTCTACCTCCACATCAACGACATGGGGCTACCCCGACATTAACAACAAAGATGACATTGGGGCTATCCCCACAACAGTGACGAGCAGATTTTCTACCATCAGTTACTCCTCAATGAATGGACTAAATCCAAAGGACTTTATGCATAACAAACCTCGCGGTTAAGTTAAAATCAAAAATTGACTAACATGTTTCGTTAGAAGATTTGCCTTTAGAAATAAGCATTTCCAAATTTGCCCGTTTGGCATCATTTGTCAAAAATAATGTTTCAAGCAAAATGCTTTTGATCTCCCCTCAAAATGATTTTTCCAAGGTCTTGGACTTTTGCGTCCACAATGTGTCTTAAAGATCGCCCCTAGGCTCTCCACGGTGTCAATAAAATGTGTCAACCATCCCGTAGAGTAGTGTTGACCAAGCCAAGCCTTGACCCAGAGTGGTCATTTCAGGTTAAAGCCCTTGTCCCGGCAGTCCTTAGTCAGACGTAAGACCAGTTTTCCCGTCAAACTCCCCAAAGATGGAGTTGACCCGAGACTTGACCTAAAGTGGTCATTTTAGGTTGAAGCCTTTATCCCCAGCAGTCCTTAGTTGGACGTAAGACCAGTCTCCCCGTCAGACTCCCCAAAAAGGAGTTGATCCAAGCCTTGACCCAGAGTGGTCATTTTAGGTTGAAGCCTTTGTCCCCAGCAGTCTAAAGAGAGTCAAGCCCATCCTTTAGTCAACCCTCCCCATAGAGTCAAGTTGACCAAACCCCAATTTTGGCCAAATGAGAGTCAAGCACATCCTTTAGTCAACCTTCCCATAAGATAGCGTTGACCAAATCCCCGACTTTGACCAAAAGAGAGCCAAGCCCGAACCATTTCTAGGAGAGGATGATAGATATCCACCTACGTCTTAGAAGAGGGTGAAAGATGTCCCCCTACCCCAAAACCATTTTTAGGATAGGATGACAGGTATCCACCTACCAAAACCATTTTTAGGAGAGAATGACAGATATTCCCCTACGTTTTAGGAGAGAATGACAGATATTCCCCTACGTTCTAGGAGAGGATGATGGATATCCACCTAACCCTTAGGTTTGAGACGGCAAGTTCCTCACCTAACCTTAACGGTCACCCTTAGGTTTGAGACGCCAAGTTCCTCACCCGACCTTGATGGGTCACCCCTTTAGTTTGAGATGCTAAGTTCCTCACCCGACCTTGATAGGTCACCCCTTAGTTTGAGACGCTAAGTTACTCACCCGACCTTGAATGGTCACCCCTTAGTTTGAGACGCTAAGTTCCTCACCCGACCTTGATGGTCACCCCTTAGTTTGAGACACCAAGTTCCTCGCCCGACCTTAACGGTCACTGTAAGGATCCCGCCCCAAAAAAAGAAACACGATGCACGTTTCATGGGCGAAATACCAAACGCGGGAATCGGACCAATTTAACGGAGTCGCCACATTTTGTTAATTTTAAACCCAACAAAATGACAAAGGTTTGAGTTCAAAGGTTCGGAGGTCAGGTTACAACTTGAGAAGAGTTTTTACGTCCTCCCAAGTTGCCTCGGACAAAGCAGAGTCTCCCTTGTTAGTTAACAAAAGTGCATGGGTGTGTGTGTGTTTTAACGGAAAATCTTTGTTTTAACTTTTTATTTATCTTTTCAACTGAAAAAGGGTTTGTTTGACAAGAAAACAGAAGACAGAAGGGCAAAATGGTCAATCTCCCCATACGGCCAAAGTAGCCGTACAGATGGGGAGACCACTCCTGGGATTTTACAGTATGTTCAAGCAACAGTCCAGTTCCAGGCAGAAACAGAGCATTCTGCTTGAACTGGACCAAACTGTTCTGATTCCAGTTTGTTATTCCAACACAAAACAACATTAACAACTCATTCCTATGCTATTTGATCAACAAAGAACCTCCCAAAACAAGAGTTTGGGCATGATCAAAGGCAATCATGGGAGAAACATGAAAAAGGTGGCCAATATGCCCTTTTGAGCCATAGTGACCATTTGATGAGTAAAGATTGAAACTTTACCATCAAAATGGCTCTTCTAGGCAAGATTAATCCTTTAGGGACAAGAACAAACCATAAAGATTTGATCTTTATTACCCAAACTTGGGAATTTTGGGCTAGATCAAGGTGATGAGGATAAAGATTGAGACTTTATCCTCAACATGATCATCATAGCTTAAAATGAGCAAAATGAACAACAAGAGCATCATCCATGACAAGAATGTAAATGAACAATCAACAAGCCATGATCAAACTAGGTTTGAACCTCTTCCACTCAAAGTATAGAGGGCACCTTTGATCATCTCATGGCTTGGACTAGGAAATTGTGAATACGTGTGTTTGAATTTGGGATATTCATAGCAACATTAAAATTATGAGAGTCGCCACGCCGTTTTAATTATAGCCAAAACTTTGAGAAAAAGCATGTTTAGTGGGTTCGGGGGTCAAATTACAACAAGAGAAGAATATTGAACGTTATCACTCCTATTGCCCGAATGATCGGTCTTTCTATCATGATGAATGTGTTAGTAGTGTGTTAGTGATTTAGACCAGATCCGAAGATTGCCTACGTTCCTCTCAATGTGAGAAGCTCAGGTCAGCGTAGTTCGAGAGAATTTAGAATAGGCAGGAGAATCGGGATCATGCATAATGAGGGGGAATTACCTAAAGTTTAGGGTTTAGAAGTAGTTCCTAGATCATCCTTGGGTCGATGAACCCTAGATCATCATCGGCTATGAAATAACATGCAAACATGAAGATCGCAACCCTAAATATAACATAAATAAGGTTTTAATCTATGAACACGATGAACATATGAAGAACATATATGAACATATGAATGAACATGCGAAGCATATGAAGAAACTATGAATAAACATGCAAGAACATGAATATTAAAGATCTACATTAGAAATAATGCAAGAACGTGAAGAAATAAGTTAGAAAACTTACCTATGTTGGCAAGAAATAAACCTTGATCTTCTTGGAGGTTTGAATGCTAATTAGAGAGCAAAATTGTGTTTAAGAACTCTCAAATTCGGACTTTAGAACTCTCAAAATCGGACCCTAAACCAATAGCATGGGATTGGTTTATATAGTAAACTGAGGGGAAGATCTAACGGTCCAGATCATCTGGGACAAAGGTGGCTGCCTGGCCATGATTGAAGCCGGCGACAAGAGTGGCCGCGTGGCCAAGATCAACGCGCAGCAAGGTTGGTCGCGTGGCCAATTCTGCAGGCTGACTTGATTCTTAAGCTAGGGTTTCTGCATGGTTTTAAGGAAACCATTCACTACCTAATTTGATAGATTTTTGTCATAAATGAGATATTTCGGGAATTCGGGACAAGTCTTTGCAAGGTTTCTAATTCCTATAAAGTCCTTGTATTTTTGGGAAAGTCCTAATAAACTCATTTTCAGGTCGGGTACTAACAGTAGCCCCTCGGCGACGCTTCTTGCAAGGCAAGGTGGGGTCGACGATAAAAATAGGAACCGTTCTGAAACATGAGTTTCAAAACAGATGAAAGGTGAGGGAACGGCTGGACCTTGACAGGCGACCTACGTATCCGCGGGGGAATCAAGCAAAACGTAGTTCAAATCTGATGGGGAAATTGAGAATGATTGTCCTCTGATGGGGAGCAACGTCTTTTGCTGGGGAAAATGCACCTGCTGGGGATGATAGATGACCACGTCGGTCGAGTGGCTGGACCTTTTCAGGTTTCCTACGTATCCTCCGAGGAATCAAGCCAAACGTAGTTCAGAGCGATTAGGGAAAAACGAGTTATCGGACTTCTGCTAGGGATAATAAACCTACGGGCACTATCCTGTATGAAGAACGAACATTCGTTAGGAAATGAAGTCATTTAAAGCAAGAGGGATAATGGGACAATAAAGACTACGTTGTCTAAATAATCCCGAGGTGGAGTAATGAACGCTGAGGTAAACGCAAACAGAAACGCCTGGGTTTCTGCCGATCGTGCTAAAATAATGGATGATGGATCTCTCGCAACAGAAACGCCGAGGCTTCTGCTGACCGCCAAAATAATAGATGCTGGATCTCTCGCAAACAGAAACGCCGAGGCTTCTGCCAATTGCGATCGATCTAGGATGCGTATGTCATAGAGGCGCCGAAGTCTCTACAACCATACGAATCTTAAGCAAATAATAGATGTTGGATCTCTCGCAAACAGAAACGCCGAGGCTTCTGCCAATCTCGATCGATCTAGGATGCGTATGTCATAGAGGCGCCGAAGTCTCTACAACCATACGCATCCTAAGCAAATAATAGATGCTGGATCTCTCGCAAACAGAAACGCCGAGGCTTCTGCCAATCTCGATCGATCTAGGATGCGTATGTCATAGAGGCGCTGAAGTCTCTACAACCATACGAATCCTAAGCAAATAATAGATGCTAAAATAATAGATGCTGGATCTCTCGCAAACAGAAACGCCGAGGCTTCTGCCAATCGCGATCGATCTAGGAGGCGTATGTCATAGAGGCACCGAAGTCTCTACAACCATACGAATCCTAAGAAAATAATAGATGCTGGATCTCTCACAAACAGAAATGCCGAGGCTTCTGCCAATCTCGATCGATCTAGGATGCGTATGTCATAGAGGCGCCGAAGTCTCTACAACCATACGAATCCTAAGTAAATATTAGGAAATGCTAAAATAATAGATGCTGGATTTCTCGCAAACAGAAATGCCGAGGCTTCTGGAAATCTCGATCGATCTAGGATGCGTATGTCATAGAGGCGCCGAAGTCTCTACAACCATACGAATCCTAAGCAAATATTAGGAAATGCTAAAATAATAGATGCTGGATCTCTCGCAAACAGAAACGCCGAGGCTTCTGCCAATCGCGATCGATCTAGGAGGCGTATGTCATAGAGGCGCCGAAGTCTCTACAACCATACGAATCCTAAGCAAATATTAGGAAATGCTAAAATAATAGATACTGGATCCCTCGCAAACAGAAACGCCGAGGCTTCTGCCAATCGGATCGATTCTAGGATGCGTATGTCATAGAGGCGCCGAAGTCTCTACAACCATACGAATCCTAAGCAAATTTTCGGTGAAGAATGGAAATTTTAAGAGGCTTACCATACCCGAAGATAATGAACATCAGTCAAAATAGCGCTAAGGGCACCTAAAATGAATCAAAGGGGAATGTACTAGGGGTAAAACTGAAATTTTGCATGTGGAGGCAAAGATGATGGATTGTTATGAAGTCGCAAACGGGATGAACTCTCGGGGAGTCACAAAGGTGATAGACTCTCGGGGAGTCACAAGGGTGACGGACTCTCGGGGAGTCACAAAGGTGATAGACTCTCGGGGAGTCATAAAGGACTCTTTGGTGAGTCACAAGGGCAAAGGACCTTTAGGGAGACGCGAAGGAGATGGACTCTCGGGGAGTTGCTAATATGGGAAACAATGATGTGGGTTCCGCTTATCCTAATTTAGGAGGGAATGAGGCTACGAGCCATTGAGACCAAGGTGTTAGGTAAGGGACATTTTTCTTGGTTGCCTAGAGGTAGGACCTAAGGCTTTTTAAGGAAGGGGAATAAGGAAGATGGTGATCTCCTAATCTTGAGATAGGGATGCCAAAGATGTCACGGCTTCTTGGGCTTTAGATTATGTCTTGGAGATAATGTGGGTTTCCTAGGCTTACAGGCTAGGGATTGGAGTTCATTTAAGCATGAGGAGAGTATTCTATCCTAGGCTTAGTGCTAGGGCTTGGAAAGGTTGAGGTTTGGGAACTTCCTAGATGTTAGGGTTTCGAACAAGGGTTTGGAAACTGGTGTTTAAGGACCATGACTTTCTTAGGTTTGGGACTATGGACCATTGGGAAGAGGGATTGCTTTTGTGGAAGGTCCACTAAGCTTGATGTTAGGGTTCACCATTTTCCGGGATTGGTGACTATGGCTTGGAAATGTTCGTTGTAACCTAGGCTTTAGGCTAGGTTTTAAGGCTAAGGACTGTAAACTTCCTACGTTTCGAGACTAAGGTGAAGGAGTTTCCTAAGTCTAGGACTAGGGTTTAAAGGGAATGTTGAATCCTAGGCTTGATGATAGAGTTTAAAGAGGATAATTTCTACCTAGGCTTGAGGCTAGGGCTTTAGAAAGAGTGCGACTACCTAGGCTTGAGGCTAGGGTTTAGAGCGAATGCGGCTTCCTAGGCTTGAGGCTAGGTTTAGAGCGAATGCGGCTTCTTAGGCTTGAGGCTAGGGTTTAGAGCGAATGCGGCTTCCTAGGCTTGAGGCTAGGGTTTAGAGCGAATGCGGCTTCCTAGGCTTGAGGCTAGGGTTTGGAGAGAATGCGACTACCTAGGCTCGACGCTAGGGTTGATTAAGTTTTGGACAGGGCATTGTATCCTAGGTTTAGGACTAGGGTTCAATAAGACGGGGGATTGAGATTGTAAATTTCCTAGGTTTCGAGACTAGGGTTTCGGGAATTTGGAAATGATGTTGCATACGGGGCATTGGAAATTCCCTAGAACTTGGGCTAGGGTTAAAGAGGATGTTGTGGTTTCCTAGGCTTAAGGCTAGGGTTTAGAGAGGATATGTGACTACCTAGGATCAAGGATAGGGTTTAGGAAGGGTGTAGCTACCTAAGATCAAGGCTAGGGTTTAAGAAGGATGTAACTTCCTAGGCTTTAGGCTAGGGTTTGGAAGGATGTAATTACCTAGGCTTGGGGCTAGGGTTTGGAGAGAATGCGACTACCTAGGCTTGAGGCTAGGGTTTGGAGGGAATGTGACTTCTTAGGCTAGAGGCTAGGGTTTGTAGAGGATGTGGCAACCTAGGCTTGAGGTTGGGGTTGAGAGAATGTGATTGCCTAGGTTTAAGGCTAGGATTCGGATAGAAGGTGACTACCTAGGCTTGTGGCTAGGGTTCGGAGCGTATGTGACTTCCTAGGCTAGAGGCTAGGGTTTGTAGAGGATGTGGCCACCTAGGCTTGAGGCTAGGTTGAGAAAATGTGATTACCTAGGTTTAAGGCTAGGCTTCGGATAGAAGGTGACTACCTAGGTTTGAGGTTAGGGTTTAGAGAGAAGGCGACTACCTAGGTTTGGTACTAGGGTTTAAAGGGAATGTGATTACCTAGGTTTAAGGCTACGCTTTGAGTAGAAGGTGACTACCTAGGCTTGAGGTTAGGGTTTAGAGAGAAGGCGATTACCTAGGCTTAAGGCTAGGGTTTAGAGACCGAAAGCATTTGAAGGTTTGTCTTGGTTTAGACTGAGCAAGTTTGAGGTCTAAGAGTGTTGCGGTTTGGGGCAGGTGAGCTTGATACCTCATGGCTGGATAGGCTCGATAGATTAGACCTAGGCTAGAGTGCTAGGGTTTAGCTAGGGTAAGACTCAGACATGTGTTTAGGAGACCGGGGCCTAATGGAATGGTAGGCGTGAGATCTAGGAGATCGAAGGCTAGGCAGGGTAGCGTTGGGACATAAGGCTTTCAAGCGGGTAAGACCTTTGTCTTAGAGAAACCGCGTTATGGGTTAGGATCAAGCAGGCTTGAGGTCGGCCAAGGAGCAACGGATTAGGACCATTTAAGGGTGTAAGGCGGACATGGCGGGTTTGGGTCCAAAGGTGTGCTAGGTGCGAACCATGTGCGGGAGATGGTCTGGATATGTGACCACGTTGGCGCTTTAGGTAAAGGGATTGAGTGTCCAAGACTTTGCTCGAGTACAATAGGTTCCTAAGTTGGATTGGGTATGCTTAGGACCGACGTTTTTCTTAGAGGTCATTGCGCGTGACCAAACTCGTTCGGAGATTGTGAAGGTAGGCTAGGGATGGGACCCAAAGGTGTTAAGCGCACGAGTTTTGACCGGACGGGTTTTGATATCTTTATGGCATGTCACGGTATGCGGAAGATCCTATGCGTTCGAGCATGTTTGAGGTTTGGACTCGTGGGGAAGAAAGGTTTGAGATCCATGGAGTTCAAGGGTGGACCTCATAGGTGGCGAGGTTTGGACTCGGCTCGGATTAAGTAGGTTAGAGACCTAAGGGGTTGAAGGTCAGACTAGGAAGTCTTTTGAAGCTAAGGAGTGACACTAGGTTGGTACTTGGTAGGTTTAAGAGTGGTAGGGCCATGGCTTGGATATGACGGGAGTCGGGAGATGTAGATGCGTCGCTTTTAATTGGACCAAGTAGGCTTGGGAATTAAAGAGTTCCAAGGGTGGAGATGTAAGGTGAGAGACCTAGAGGGTAGAAAGTCTTGTGACCTAAAGGTTTAGGGGTTGAGGCCTAAGGTATGGACCAGACATATCATGGACTTCAAGGATAAGTTTGGTAGACTCGAATGGTCTTGGGATCTAAGGGATCGCTCAACAGGTTAGACTGAGTAGACCTAAAAGGTTGGAACGAGGAGGATAATAGAGCTATTGCTTAGACAAGGTAAGGATGAGTATGTGTTGGTAGGTTTGAGATCTAGGAGATCGGGTAGGCTCGGGACCGGTAGGTTCGGGACCTAATGGGTCACCCTAAGGATTTGGCTTTGGTTAACTGGTTTAAGTTCTGAAGTTTTGGGTAGAACCGGTTTGAGGCCGAAGGGGTCATGCTACGAACTTGCGGAAGGTCGAGCTAAGAGGTTATGATGTAACGTAGGTAAGACTCACCGGGTAGGTTTGGGACCTAGGTAAGACTGATCGGGTAGGCTCAGTACCTAGAGAGTTTATGGTGTAACTTAGGCAAGACCGACCGGGTAGGCTTGGGACCTAAGGTTTTGAACCAGGTAGGTTGGGACCTAAGGGTATCCTATTGTGTAGGAAATAGGGTGAAGGACCGAGTCAACTCAAGAATCACGGAGATGGGTCTCAGATGGATTGAGGATGTTTTTACAATTTTGTGGAGACCGAGCGTGCGGGTTTATAAACAAAGTGTTGGGGAGGAGAAAACTTTATGAAAGTGTTATGATCTTATACAGATGCCTTATAATTAATTATGATTCTAATCAATCCAAACAGGTAGTCGCGTGCCGAGTTTGACGATGAGGGGTGCCCTTCTTCTAAGTGTATCCTTGTTGACGCCTCGGTATTCTCTGGGAAACCACATAGTCGACCCATTCCGTTGGGGATTATCTAATTTGGTGAGCGGGTACCCTCCCTCCTTTGAGAAACTCTACGTCAAGCTTGATGATGAGGGATGCCCTTCTTCTAATTATGTGCTTGATGAAGCCCCGGCATTCTTTGAGAAACCTTATGGTCGGTCCTTTATTGTTAGGGAAGCCCCAGTTGCGTAGAGCGGGGTATCCTCCCTCCTTTGAGAAATCCTACGTCGAGCTTGATGATGAGGAGTCCTCTTCTTCTAAGTATGTGCTTGATGAAGCCCCGGCATTCTTTGAGAAACCTTATGGTCGGTCCTTTATTGTTAGGGAAGCCCCAGTTGCGTAGAACGGGGTATCCTACCTCTTTTAAGACGCAACATTTTTTCTGCCTAGACCGCCCTTGCGGGTTTTCAATCTAGCGGGCATCTCTTTTGCGTCAAATTTTTTTTTTTTTTTTTTTTTTTGAAATCATTCAGTCGACTCAAAAAAGGAAAAAAGAATTGTTTGAAAACATGCGGGGGCATTTTGGGGAGAGTAAGAGAGAGAGAGAGAGAGAGAGAGATAGTACTCACATTTTGACTCTTTGAGCAACTGAGGGTATATATGTACAAAAGGGAGGAAGCCCCTGCTTTGACAGAAAGTAAGTGTTTAGCTCTTTCCTAGATTGTAGAACGGAAGACTTGTCGAGACATTTGAAAATTGTTTTATTCAAGATTCTCATTTGATTGCTCGAGAATGGACCTCGTTGATTAGTTAATGAGTTATGGTTAATTGGTAAACAAGTAGCCTCAAATTAATAAATGTTTTGATCAATTGTGAGTGAAGAAGTCAGGAGTAGAAATATGGGGGAAGAGAGAAGAGAAAGAAAATTGGCTCGAGGTGGGTTGTGTATATTTTGGACCGAACCGGGAGGTTGCCTACGTTCTCCTCAAAGTGAGGAGCTCAGGTCCGCCTAGTTCGGGGATATCCTGGCTGATGATGGAGTTGGGTTTGAGTATGAGGTTCATTTGTCGCGATAGGTTGCTCCGTTGTAGCTTGTTGCTTTGGATTTCTTCATTGCAGCTCATTGCGGTGGATTGCTCCATTGTAGTTGTCATGGCTGCTGCTACCGCGTTAATCTTCTTTGTAGGGAAAGAAAGAAAAATAGAACATTTGAAGTGAAAATAAAATGGGACTTTTACTTTTCTATGGTGATAGCCCCTTCTATTTTTCTTTATTTTTTTTTTTATTCTATCTCTTTGTGCACACCCTTTTTTTTTTGCCTAGGCCGCCCTTTCGAGTTTTCAACCTAGCGGGCTTTTGTGCAATGCTCTAACTTTTGCCTAGGTCGCCCTTTTGGGTTTCAACCTAGCGAGCCATATATATATATTTTTTTTTTATATTTGTACATGAAACATTGGGCAAGACAAGCCCCTAGTTTGCTTTCGCCTCTCTCGATTGTGAGGTAGCTTCCTTATAGTTCAAGCGGCCTTTTGCTGGCGGCGGGCATCCTAGCCCCTTGATTTTCACTGGTAGAGCTCCATTGGATTATCACGTGCACCAATTAATGGCATGAATGACTTCGTGCACTTTTCTTACATTTGCGATGGAATACGGACAGCCCCAGTGTAACGGCATGTAGTACTCATGAAGGGAACAAACCCACCCTTTAAATTGTGACAGCATGGATGTCTATTTGATGATGAGTAACCGCAGTCCATTTCTTTGTCACGACCTTATAAAAAGGGGTCTAATGGTGGGATGAGAGGCGTATGAGGATAGTGCATGGGAGAAGGTGTATATAGAGAGTGTACATGAAGTGTGTACAAGGGGTGAGTGTATAGAGAGAGTGTATGGGGGTAGAATGTAGAGAGAAGAGAAAGTGATTCGTTCATCCCAATTGATCGAATCATTTGTTATTTTGAGATTAATCGTTTACTTAGTTATGTGAATGGTTTGTGGGTCCATTTACCTTTTAATGAGTCGTCATTAATGAGTAAGATTAAGATTAATTCATCATATAAAGATATAGCAATCAAGCGAAAATGGTGAATAAGACAATTTTCATGAAATTGATATATGCAAGCTTATGTCTCAAGTCTAGAGAGAAAAGAAAAGAAATAAAGACCCTTTTATTGAAACTAAAAGATTTAAACTGACTAGTCCGGGGTGGACTTTTACTTAAAGAAACAAAAATCGTCCAAGGTGGACTTTTGACTAAGGACACTCTAGAACCTACAAAGACTGAATGACCCTTTTCTTTTCTTTTATTTAAAGGAGGTAGCCCCAATTTCCTCTTTTGCCCATGCCCATGTATTCCGTCGGCGGGTGATGGCTCCGCTGTCAATGAGGCTTTGAATCTTTCTCCTCAATTGGAGGCAATCTTCGGTGTCATGCCCAATGTACTGGTGGTATTGGCAGTGTTTGGAGGGATCCAAGCCTTGCTTCTCCCTACTTGGTTCATAGTTGAAAAAATGAGACAACTTGCCGGCTTGAACTAGATTTTTGAAGAGTTTGGCTAACGGCATACCCAAGTCATTGTACTCGCATTCGTCCTTCCGAACTGTCTTTGAGGGTGGTTTAGGTACCGGTACCTGTCGTTGATGAGTAGTCTTAGGAGGCATCCCAACGGGGGAAATCTGTGATGGCCCATACATTTGAGGAGCGTACGGGTGTTGAAATTGAGCAAGAGGGAGAACTCGGCCGAGGTAATCATAAATGGAATAAATATCAGAGTGAAGGCGCTTCTCGGTGTCCTTTAGAGCCTTGCACATCTCTTTTTGAAAGCGGTCGACTTGCTTGAGGAGGACAGTCTCAAAGTAGGCTTCTTGTTCATTGAGAGCGGTCCGGAAGAGGGTTGCTTGCTCGTTGAGGATGGTCTCGAAATGGAGCGCTTGCTCATTGAGATCAGTATTGGTGTGGAGAGTTGTCTCGAGCCCTTGGGTAATAGCTTCATTTGCAACTTCGATGTTCCTTTCAACAGACATGATGCAGGATCTACAATAGTTGTGGGGGAATTATGTCTTTGAATTGAGCTTAGATTTATAATTAATGAAAAGGCATCGTTATAAAATCACTTTTGGAAAAGAGTCGGTCTCCACACTTTGAAATGCATTTTTGACAAGAATTTGAAAGTTTGACCGGGCCGAAGTTGCCTACGTTCCCCTTACCATGAGGGAGAGGTCCCACACAATAAGAGGCTCAGGTCGCCGTAGTTCGAGTCAAGTTAGACTTTTAAAAAGAAGCGAGAGATGACTATAGGGGTCAAAAAGAGGGAGATGACTCGGTCTTTAGTCAAGCATGGGTGAGGAAGACCTATAGGAATCGGGTAAGGTTTGACTTAAGGTTTGACCTAAATTTGACCTAAGGTTTGACCTAAGGTTTGAGACAAGAAATGGTTCAAGCTAGGATGCGACGATAATGGTGGGTTGACCTAGATGGGTAAAGGATAGGTCGACCTAAATGAGAAGGGTTGGATTGACCTATATGGTGAATGAATCAAGATAGCGGGTTGTAGCGGTTTGCCTATGGGATGATCTAAGCGGGATAGACATGGTTTGACCTAAGCGGGTCTAAGGTTGACCTATTCGGGTTGGTGGACTAAGGAAGGTTGGAGATTGACCTAGATGGATCCAAGATAGGTAAGTCGACCTAAGTGGGTTACGGGGTGACCTTGACGGGTCAAAGGTGAAGGGGTAGTTTTAACCTAAGATGGACAAGTTGACCAAAATGGGTCAAGGATGGTGTGTGGACCTAAACGGGTTGACCTAGGTTGGTCTGGACGACGGTGGGTCAAATAATGACCTAGGTGGGTCAAGATGACGGTTTGACCAAAGCGGGTTGGGACCAAAGGTAATTGGGTTCACCTATGGGATCAAAGATTGACCTAAGAGGTCGAAAACGGATAAGGTTGACCTAGGAGTCCAAGTTTGACCTAAGAGGTCGAAGGTGATTGGGTTGACCTAGGAGGTCAAAGGTTGACCTAAGAGGTGAACGGGTGATAATGTTGACCGAGGGGGTCAAAGGTTGACCTAGGAAGATGAGGTTGACCTAGGAGGTCAAAGGTTGACCTAAGAGGTAAAAGATGATTAAGTTGACCTAGGGGGTCAAAGGTTGACCTAAGAGGTCAAAGGCGGATGAGGTTGACCTATGGGGTCAAAGGTTGGCCTAAGAGGTCGAAGGTGATAAGGTTGACCTAGGAGGTTAAGGGTAGACCTAAGGGGTCGGAGGCGGATAAAGTTGACCTAGGAGGTCAAAAGTTGGTAAGGGTTGACCTAGGGGGTCAAAGGTTGACCTAAGGGGTCAAAGGTAGATAAAGTTGACCTAGGCGGTCAAAGGTTGATAAGGTTGACCTAGGGGGTCAAAGGTTGACCTAGGGGGTCAAAGGTTCAGAGGGTTGACCTAGGCGGTCAAAGGTTGACCTAGGGGGTCAAAGGTTGAGAAGGTTGACTTAGGCGGTCAAAGGTTGACCTAGGAGGTCAAAGGTTGACCTAAGGGGTCACAGGCGGATGAGGTTGACCTAGGAGGTCAAAAGTTGGTAAGGGTTGACCTAGGGGGTCAAAGGTTGAGAAGGTTGACCTAGGCGGTCAAAGGTTGAGAAGGTTGACCTAGGCGGTCGAAGGTGAAGGGTAGACCCAAATGGATCGCAATGATGGCCCAACGGATGAGCGATGGACCTTAGAGGTCGCCTAGATGCAATGCACATTTTATTTTGCGAAAAGTTTTGCATTTATTTACATCCTAAATGGGTGGTCTGAGGAGTGTCCTAATCTCTATGTGTGGGTTGACACGGGTTAGGTTAAAGGTTCCCACCGCTCGCAGAACGTACACGGTGAGTGGAGTAGACGAGTGACTCGAAAAATGTGAGGCAGTAGCGCACAAATTCCTGCACATCAAATACTCCGGGTAGTAGGGACCTGTGCAGTGCTGACACGGACTAGTGGTAGTGTGAGGCAAGAAACTAATTCTTTTTAGGGAGAAAAGAGAGAAGTTTTTAATGTTAGGATGATGCAATGCAATGCATGAGAGAGAGAGAGAGAGAGAGAGAGAGAGAGAATAATGTACAAGGGAGCATAGCAGAGTTTTGTTTGACCCTAATACTAAAGCGAAGATAACAAGGGTATATGGTACAAGGTACAAGTATTAACATGGTGGAGTGCGCGGGTGCATGTGTAAACATGGCTTAACTGTAGGGGGCACGTGAAAACATGGCAAGTGTGCATGTATAAATATGGAAGGTGTGTGCATGTGTAAACATGGCAGGTGTGTGCATGTGTAAACATGGCGGGTGTGTGCATGTGTAAACATGGCAGGTGTGTGCATGTGTAAACATGGCAGGTGTGTGCATGTGTAAACATGGAAGGTGTGTGCATGTGTAAACATGGCAGGTGTGTGCATGTGTAAACATGGCAGGTGTGTGCATGTGTAAACATGGCAGGTGTGTGCATTACACATGTCAGGTGTGTGCATGTGTAAACATGGCAGGTGTGTGCATGTGTAAACATGGCAGGTGTGTGCATGTGTAAATGTGGCAAGTGTGTACATGTATAAACGTGGCAGGTGTGTGCATGTGTAAACATGGCAGGTGTGTGCATGTGTAAACATGGCAGGTGTTTGCATGTGTAAACATGGCAAGCATCATGATGTGATGAAAGTTAGACCCACTAAGTTTGAAAAAGTTTCAAAGCAGTCCCCAGCAGAGTCGCCACTGTGAATACGTGTGCTTGAATTTGGGATATTCATAGCAACATTAAAATTATGAGAGTCGCCACGCCGTTTTAATTATAGCCAAAACTTTGAGAAAAAGCATGTTTAGTGGGTTCGGGGGTCAAATTACAACAAGAGAAGAATATTGAACGTTATCACTCCTATTGCCCGAATGATCGGTCTTTCTATCATGATGAATGTGTTAGTAGTGTGTTAGCGATTTAGACCGGATCCGAAGATAGCCTACATTCCTCTCAATGTGAGAAGCTCAGGTCAGCGTAGTTCGAGAGAATTTAGAATAGGCAGGAGAATCGGGATCATGCATAATGAGGGGGAATTACCTAAAGTTTAGGGTTTAGAAGTAGTTCCTAGATCATCCTTGGGTCGATGAACCCTAGATCATCATCGGCTATGAAATAACATGCAAACATGAAGATCGCAACCCTAAATATAGCATAAATAAGGTTTTAATCTATGAACACGATGAACATATGAAGAACATATATGAACATATGAATGAACATGCGAAGCATATGAAGAAACTATGAATAAACATGCAAGAACATGAATATTAAAGATCTACATTAGAAATAATGCAAGAACGTGAAGAAATAAGTTAGAAAACTTACCTATGTTGGCAAGAAATAAACCTTGATCTTCTTGGAGGTTTGAATGCTAATTAGAGAGAAAAATTGTGTTTAAGAACTCTCAAATTCGGACTTTAGAACTCTCAAAATCGGACCCTAAACCAATAGCATGGGATTGGTTTATATAGTAAACTGAGGGGAAGATCTGACGGTCCAGATCATCTGGGACAAAGGTGGCCGCCTGGCCATGATTGAAGCCGGCGACAAGAGTGGCCGCGTGGCCAAGATCAACGCGCAGCAAGGTTGGCCGCGTGGCCAATTCTGCAGGCTGACTTGATTCTTAAGCTAGGGTTTCTGCATGGTTTTAAGGAAACCATTCACTACCTAATTTGATAGATTTTGTCATAAATGAGATATTTCGGGAATCCGGGACAAGTCTTTGCATGGTTTCTAATTCCTATAAAGTCCTTGTATTTTTGGGAAAGTACTAATAAACTCATTTTCAGGTCGGGTACTAACAGAAATATAAATAATAATAGATATATATATATATTGCTTGAATGGACAAGACTTGCAAGAATGTAAAGATCAACAATAAATGACAAGATCAAAGATAAATAGAGTTCTTAGATGAAGAGAAGGGAGGGGGAGGAGGTGGCTTTACCTATCTTGGTTTAGGCCAATCTTCCTTTCTCTCTTTCACTCTTTGTTCACTCTTACTCACACTATTCTGAGGTGAATTCGACATAGTAACCTTAGTTCTAATATTTCTCCCCCCCCCCTGAAATGATCACCAAGGGGTTCTATTTATAGGGACTGAGGGTGCCCAAACCAGCCGTACGGCTAGGCCCCTCTAGTACCCAAAGCATCCGTATGGCTCAGCCTGGCGAGCTTCTGGATTTTTCCAATTTTATACCAGAGTAGTCCTGGAATTTATAGCTTATCCTAGGGAGGTCCTGGCCTATTAGCTTATCCCAAATGTCATTATTGTTACGCCGACCACCAGGCCGTGAGGCAGTCTAAGAAAAAAGACAATACAATTAGGGATAACGTCACTTCGAAGGAGCGGGGTTGTCTGTCACGACCCGAAAACTAGGCTCTATTTTATTAGTAATAAATAATTATTATTTATTTATTTGCTTATTTATTTATTTAAATTATTATTTATTTAAATATTTATGTGTGCATTTTATGTTTCATAATATTTATGCCTAGCATTTTATTTGAGTCATTTGGGTTAGTGTAGTATTGTTGGGTCTTATTTGTTAGTAGGGAGTGTAAGTATTTGTGTTAGTAGATGGGGAAGGGGTCTAAGTGTAAGTTTTTTTTGAAATAATTCTCCTTACTCCCTCTCTTCTCCCTCACCTCCCTACTCTTTCACCCTCACCACACTCCATCTTTCCCAGCTCATTTCTCTCTCTTCCTAGCTCAAGAAAGGGTAAGTTTCTCTCTCCCTTCTATTCGTACTCAGCTTATAGCCCAGAGGATTGTGACATTCCAGGATGCGGTAGACCGTGCCTACCTTATCGAGCAAGATATTGGGGAACATAAGAGGAAGACCGAGGTAGCTAACCCGAGTAAGCAAGGAGCGCAGAGCAAGTCACAACCAAGGATTGATAACCGGGGTAACTTTGGGGGACAATCTCAGTCCCGAGGACTACCGATCCCAAGGAACCCGGGTACCACTTCCGGGAACCAATGGAACCAAAATAGGAGACTTTGTTCCTATTGCCAAAAGGAAGGCCATTCAGAGGACTGGTGTTGGAAGAAGCAGGGAAGGTGTACCAATTGTGGTCAAATGGGTCATTTTGCAAGGGATTGTACTAGAGGCAGAGGTCAACCAACTGGGGTAGGAGCTGGGTCTCCACAGGGTCAAAAGAGGGATGCTACGGGAAAGCCCAAGGTCCAAGGGAAGGTGTTTGCAATTGATCAACAACAAGCCACAGATGATCCCACAATTATTGGAGGTATTATTTCTATATCTAGTGTGAGCGCACGAGCGTTAGTAGATCCAGGATCATCTCATTCATACATTTCTGTGCAATTTGCTTCTTTGTTAAATGCTGCATCTGAGTCTTTGCCCTATGTGTTAGAGGTGTCAACTCCTATAGGAGAATGTTTGGTGACCGATAGAGTATTTCGTGATTGTGACGTGCTTATATGTGGTCATGTCTTGTGTGCGGACTTGGTAGTCCTTCCTATTCAGTACTTTGATGTTATTTTGGGTATGGATTGGTTGAGCAAGTTTCATGCTTCTGTTGACTGTCGTAGAAAGGTCGTTAATTTTTC
This sequence comes from Campanula takesimana, assembly GCA_026119855.1. NCBI lineage: Eukaryota > Viridiplantae > Streptophyta > Magnoliopsida > Asterales > Campanulaceae > Campanula > Campanula takesimana. The sequence continues at coordinate 598,381 of JAOWBW010000240.1, forward strand.
TATCCCTGATGTGCCTAAATTTGTTTTTGAGGCTATGCCTTTGGGTAGAAAAAATGCGTATCATTTCCTTTGTGAAAGCGAGAAAATTATTGCATCGCGGGTGTGAGGGGTACTTGGCTAGTGTGCTTGATACTAGGAAAGAATCCCCTAGTTGGGAGAGTATTCGGGTAGTTAGAGAATTTCCCGATGTTTTCTCTTCTGAATATAATATGCCTCCCGATCGTGAGATAGAATTTTGCATAGATCTTTTGCCGGGTACAGCTCCGATTTCAAAGGCACCGTATAGGTTGGCTCCCGCAGAGTTGAAGGAACTAAAGGTTCAATTGCAAGAGTTGCTTGATCGAGGGTTTATCCGCCCTAGTGTTTCCCCGTGGGGAGCACCGGTTTTGTTTGTGCGGAAGAAAGATGGTTCGTTGAGATTGTGTATTGACTACCGAAAGTTGAATCAGGTTACAGTGAAGAACAAGTATCCTCTACCTCACATTGATGATTTGTTTGATCAGCTACATGGGTCCGTCGTGTTTTCTAAACTTGACTTGAGGAGTGGGTACCATCAGTTGAAGATTCGATCTAAGGATATTCTGAAGACTGCCTTTCGCACTCGGTATGGTCATTATGAATTCTTGGTTATGCCGTTTGGGTTGACTAACGCGCCGGCCGTGTTTATGGATTTGATGAACCGGGTTTTCCATCCTTATCTTGATTCGTTCGTGGTGGTCTTCATCGACGACATACTCGTCTACTCTAAATCCCGAGAGGAGCACGAGCAGCACTTGAGGACAGTTTTATCCATTCTTGCGAGGGAGCAGTTGTTTGCGAAGTTTAGTAAATGTGAATTTTGGCTCGAGAAGGTTTCATTTCTGGGTCATGTTATTTCAAAAGACGGGATTTCTATGGATCCTTCAAAGATTGAAGCTATAGTGGATTGGAAGAGACCCGAGTCAGTGACCGAGATTCGTAGCTTTTTGGGTTTGGCCGGGTATTACCGAAGATTTATTGAGGGGTTTTCGAGGATTGCTACTCCGATGACTCAGTTGACCCGGAAGGATGTACCGTTTGTGTGGAGTGAAAAATGTCAAAGTAGCTTCGATGAATTAAAGAAGAGATTAACTACGGCTCCTATTCTTGCGTTACCGAATGGAAATGATGATTTCGTAATTTACAGTGATGCTTCGAAAGAGGGTTTGGGTTGTGTTTTGATGCAGAATGGGAAAGTAATTGCGTATGCTTCGAGGAAGTTGACCCCTAGTGAACAGAATTACCCCACTCACGATATGGAGTTGGCGGCGATAGTCTTTGCGTTGCACAAATGGAAGCATTACCTTTATGGAGCGAAGTTTGAGATTTTTACGGATCACAAGAGTTTAAAATATCTTTTCTCGCAAAAGGAACTTAATAACAGACAGCGTCGATGGATGGAACTTTTAAAGGACTATGATTGTACGATTTCTTATCATCCGGGGGAGGCGAATGTGGTAGCCGACGCGATTAGTAGAAAGTCTTATGTGGCATCAATGATGGTCCGTGAGTGGAAAATGCTTGAGGATGTTCGAGATTGGTCTCCTCATGAATCGAGACATGGGGCTATTTTTGCGAATATTAGGGTGTCTCCGACCCTAATTCAGAGGATAAAGGAAGCTCAAAAAGAAGATCCCGAGTTGGTGAAGATAATGGGTAAATTGAAGGAAAAGAACTACGAGGATTTTCTTTGAGTTCGAGTGGAGTTTTGACTTTCCGTGATCGTTTGTGTGTACCCGATGTTGGTGGAATAAAGAGGCAAGTTTTAGATGAAGGTCACAAATCGAGATATACTATTCATCCGGGTAGTACGAAGATGTACCAGAATCTGAAGCAACATTTTTGGTGGAATAATATGAAAAGGGAAATAGCGGAGTATGTTTCGAAGTGTCTAACTTGTCAGCAGGTCAAAGCCGAGCATCAGAGACCCGCAGGACTACTTCAGCCGTTAGAGATTCCGGAGTGGAAATGGGAGCATGTGACCATGGATTTCGTTACGGGACTACCTCGTACCCGTAGGAAGTATGACATTGTTTGGGTAATAGTGGATAGATTGACCAAGAGTGCCCATTTCTTGCCTATTGACATCAGATATTCGATGGAGAAGCTTGCGACCCTTTATATTGATGAGGTTGTCAGATTACATGGTGTTCCGGTTAGTATTGTGTCAGATCGAGACCCGAGGTTTACTTCTAGATTCTGGAAGGCGTTTCAGGAAGCTTTGGGTACAGATTTGCGGTTCAGCACAGCTTTTCACCCTCAGACCGACGGTCAATCCGAGAGGACCATTCAGATTTTGGAGGATATGTTGCGAGCTTGTTTGATAGACTTTTCCGATTCTTGGGATAGACATTAACCGTTAGTGGAATTTTCTTACAACAACAGTTATCAGGCTAGTATCGAGATGGCACCGTATGAGGCCTTGTATGGAAGAAAGTGTAGATCGCCTATTTGTTGGAACGAGGTCGGTGAAGCGAAAGTTTTTGGTATTGATTTGCTTCGGGATTCGGTTGAGAAAGTTAGGGTTATCCGGGATCGATTGAAAACAGCCCAGAGTCGACATAAGAGCTATGCAGATAACCGAAGGCGAGATCTTAGTTTTCAGACCGGTGATTTTGTGTTCTTGAAAGTATCTCCAAAGGTGGGTATTCGTAGGTTTGGGAAGAAAGGTAAATTGGCTCCGAGGTTTATTGGCCCGTTTGAGATTTTGGGAAAGGTTGGACTTCTAGCGTATCGTCTTGCGTTACCGCCATCTTTGGACCGGTTACATAATTTTTTTCACGTTTCTATGCTTCGGAAGTATGTTCATGATCCATCTCACGTGTTACCGAGGGTACCGGAGGATATCGAGCCGGATATGACTTACGAGGAACGACCGGTTCGGATTTTACACGCCAAAGTCCAAGAGTTGAGGAATAAAAGCATTTCATTGGTTAGAGTTCTTTGGAGGAATCATAATGTTGAGGAATCGACTTGGGAGCTTCGTGATGAGATAGAGAGGAAATTTCCGTGGCTTTTTAATTCGGGTAAGTCTCGTTAAAATTCGGGTCGAATTTTCTTTAAGGGGGAGTGAATGTCACGACCCGAAAACAAGGCTCTATTTTATTAGTAATAAATAATTATTATTTATTTATTTGCTTATTTATTTATTTAAATTATTATTTATTTAAATATTTATGTGTGCATTTTATGTTTCATAATATTTATGCCTAGCATTTTATTTGAGTCATTTGGGTTAGTGTAGTATTGTTGAGTCTTATTTGTTAGTAGGGAGTGTAAGTATTTGTGTTAGTAGATGGGGAAGGGGTCTAAGTGTAAGTTTTTTTTGAAATAATTCTCCCTACTCCCTCTCTTCTCCCTCACCTCCCTACTCTTTCACCCTCACCACACTCCATCTTTCCCAGCTCATTTCTCTCTCTTCCTAGCTCAAGAAAGGGTAAGTTTCTCTCTCCCTTCTCTCTACATTTCCATCATCTTCCTCTTGTTATTTCTCATTTCTTAAAACATGAAACTTGTTTAGATCGTCGATAGGATCGTAGGAAGCCAAGAAATTTCGAGTTCCGTCACCTTTGAGAAAATCCGGGTAAGTTACTTTTCCCCCCATTGATGCTAAAAATGTTCATCCTATGCTTAGATGATACTATGATTTCCATTTATTGCTTCTTTGGTTGATTTTGTGATGATTTACATTTTTGTTCATTTTGTGAAATTTTGGTATTTGAATCACCCTTGATTGAGGTTCCTTAGATGATGTTGTTGGAGTCCTTTTGGTTCAAAATGGTGTAGGTACTTTAGTTCACATTTTGGTAGTGTTAGAAATGGTGAAGATTGGGTTTGTTTTGGATTTGGGTTGTTAATGGTAGAAACCCAGATTTTTGGCCGGAATTTGCCTTTCCGGGCAAGGAGGCGCGCGCACCCTCCCATAGGAGGCGCGCGCACCCTTATGCCCCTCTTGAACAAAACCTTCTGTTTCTTGGAGGCGCGCGCACCCTCTCCTCCTCCAAACTTGATTTTCCTTCTGATCAAAGGAGGCGCGCGCACCCTCCCATAGGAGGCGCGCGCACCCTCTCCCCTGGTGTGAAATTTATTTCCCTTTTTGTCCAATCTTTCGAGAGCCATATCTCCCTCATCCGGACTCCGTTTTAGGTGTATAAGCTAGCGTTGTAAAGCTCCCCTCGAGCTCTTCGAGATTAGTGAATAGTTTTGGTTGTGTGCTTGGGTTAACTGAATCCTTTGTGAATTAAATGTGATATGGGAATGGCGTTATCATTGTTGAGATTATTGGAACACTATAATTGTGCGTTGATTGGTTCATTTCACTTTCTTGGTGACTTCTTGGTATGATTCCCTACTTTGGAATCCTTAGTTGTTTATTTGAGCTAGTATTTTATTACTTAGCCCTTACTTGAGAGTCCAGCTGGTATTTTGTGTGTGTTTTGGCGATGCGAAACATTATGATGGCACAGCCAAGTCAATTGTGATGTTGACCATTGTTTTGCCCCATTATTTCCCTCCTCCAGATTGGCCTTGGATGTGAGATGAGCTAGCCCCTTTGTGAGCACTTAGCTATTGGTTTTCGGGCTTTGACTGTGTGTCACTGTCCCCTTGTTATTGGTTCCGGTACCGGGGATTTCTCTTCACCTTTCATGCTATTATGAGGATGATGATTTGTTGATTATTGAAGCTGCGCAGCGACCTTTATTTGGTTTTATCAGTTGGGAAACCTTGGCTAATATCCTTGGTTAATTGTTTATTTCCGCTGCTATCTGATATATGAAAATTGCTATGTGTTATGTGATTTATTATTGATTATTGCATCATAACATGTCATGTAGTTGCATTAGTAACTTATTGAGATTTATCTCACCCCCTTTTCCCTTTTCCCTTGTCTTTGTTTTTCCTTAACCCCCCCCCAGGTGGAAAGGATTAGACTCGCTGATCACGAGACAGGATGTCGTGAGGGTTGAGCTTTTGGGGCAAGTGTATATTGGTGGGTTTACATTATATAAATGTGTAACTCTTTTGGGGATAGTTGTACCACACTTTGACGTCACTAAGATTTGTATATTTTATTATTTTGTAGTGTGAGCTTATGGGGCTTACACTAGTACATTGTCGTTGTTAAATTGTTTTCCAAAACCTGGTGTTACCATCTTTTGTTATGAAATGAAATTTTTATCTCCGATATTTTAGTGTTTAGATTAGTAAGTCGACGTCCAGCTCGCGATCTCAGGCCCGCGGGGTTCGGGGTCGCGACAGTTGGTATCAGAGCTATGGTTTGGCTCTAAGTATAAGTCTAGGTGGACTAGTATGACCTAGGTGGGTAGTTGTGTTCGGAGTGAGTAACGGTTGATGTTTTATGCAGGTAATTGTTCTCAATGGCTAGAAGAAGGACAGGTGAAGGTTCAAGTGGGGCTTAGAATCAGAATGATCTTCGGGAAGAGAACCGTGCCATGTTCCAAGGCATGTTTGAGGCGGCCATGAAGGCTATTCATGATCAAGGTCCAAGAGAGGAGTATGTGTAATATACGGGAATTTTCTATTAATTATATTAAATAAATTTTCTGTTAATTATATTAAATAATTAAATAAATTAATTGGCCATTATTTTAATAGTGGACTGGGCTTAATTGGTTTGTGCTCAATTTTTGGGCCTAGTAGAATAATATAAAGTTGGGCTGAGTTGGGCTTACTTAATTATGATTTGGGCTTACTTAATTAATCAGGTTTGGCCACTTTTTTAAGTCACTCACTCAATGATATCAGAAGGAAGGAAAGAAAAAAAAAAAAAAAAAAAAAAAGAACCCAGATGGAGGGTTTGGGCAGTAACGACAAGACAAAGGAAGAATAGGGTTCGTTTCGTCGTCGCTTGCGGTAACGGAAAGGATAGGAAGGGGTACTGTCTTACCGTCGTTAAAGTTGGAGGTGAGGAGTCGATTAGGAGTAGTATAAAAGGGCGAGAGATGTTGATTTAGGGATTTTACAAACGAGATGAAAATAATGGAAGTCATATTGAGTTGATCAGAGAAGGGGAAGAGAAATCCAACAGTGTTAGTGTCGGCGATCGATAGCTAGTGCGTGACCAAGGTGAGTCAATTCTGCAATTTAGTATTTATACTTTCTTCTGATTTTGAGACAGTAATTAAGAGTTTTATTGTTCATCTTGGGGGTTTTAAGTTGGGATGATTAAGAAGAATTTCAGTGATTGAGGAGTTGTTTAAGTAATACATGTTCAGAAAAGTTCTAGTTTTGCATAGAGAGAGTATGTAGTTAATTTGAAAGTATGTAACTAAATGAAAAAAAAAAAAAAAAAACAAAAAACAAAGAAAACCCAATTACTGTTTGGTGAGTGATGTTCTTGACATTTAGAGAAGAAGGGTAATTTTCGTTGAGTATTTTGTCTAGGTAGCCCTGTTAGTACTTGATTCCAGTCAAGTCTAGAAGTGTTTGTAAAATGGCAAGTAACTTTAAAATCTTCTATTAATTACAGAGACTCCTAAGATGTTTGAGAATCTGTGATTAGTCCATAGTTTTAGAAAGAAAAAGAAATCAGATTTTACTATTTATTTTATAAATAATACGAAATACATCTTTGTTAGATTTTGGGAAGCTCAAGTAAAGGTCCGTTGCTTCGTACATCGAGAATTAATCAAGCTCGCAACTAAGGTAAGGGATTTACGTCTCTTAGTTCTATTGTATATCGTTATTTATTGACCCTCCGTTCCTAGAGTAATTATTGTTTTACCGTTATGGCCGGTAATTTTTATTGGAATTCACTCTAAAGCGTTTCCGTCAGTTAATTTAAATCTGACTTTAAATTGATATTGGATTATTGGTCAATTAAAGAACTTCATTGATAAAAGAATGATCACTTAATGACACCCATTATTTGTGGGTTAATATTGATATACTATTGATACCCGGTCATGAGGGTTAGTTCATGACATGCCTATGTGGCATTAACCATCGATATCGACACCACTGAAATTGTGGTTATATAGGTTATCCGGATATACCGAAACATTGATACATCGACTATTGTACCCCTTTGGGTTACTTTTGAATATTGACTTGATGAGAAGAATATTAAGTGATCATAATTGATTTTACGCATTATCGAATATGGAATTGTGCCATGATTTCTTTCCTTGTATTAAGAAGAGGATTATTGTTTGGATTTATTAATTTGTCCGTTTCATCGAAAATTGTTTATTGATACATTCTTTGAGGTCACCCCTTCTTAGAAACCGAAGGGGCGGCGTAGGACCTTACTGAGCATTGTTCGCTCACCCTTTCTCTAATTCTTTTCTTCAGGTTATAAGTAGGAAAGCAAGACTTTCAGTGGAGATAACTTTGAGACGGACCCGAATAATTAAAGTAATGATTTTCATATTTTAAGTAGACTTTTATTGAGATTGTAATAAATGCCGTGAACTAGTTTTGATGGCTACTAGCCGTTAGTATTGAAAGAAAATTGTTACGCTTCCGTTAGTGATTTTGGATTGTGGTTAGATTTACTAGCCGTGGAGATTTGAATTGTAGTTATGACCGTTACTCCTTTATTTTGGGGACGGATTTATATTATTTAATGGTGTTATAATACTCTGAAATTCGGGGCGTTTCAGTTGGTATCAGAGCATTGGGATTAGAACTTGAAAGGGGTAAGAACTCTGATATTGAATACATGTGGAAAAGCTTTTAGGAAAATTTCCATTAAAAGATATATTGGAGACTTAAGGGATGATTTTTTTTTTTTTTTTATGAAACAAAAATTTCCTTATGGCATTATTGTTGTGATTGAAACTAAAAATGGTTAAAATTTTCATCTTTTGCTAGGAAGCATGGTGAGAACCTACCAAACTGCTAGGAAGACTACTGGTGGAAAAGCACATTTGTTACCCACAAGGATTCCAAGGAGCGAGTTCCTAAGAAAGAGGGAGGAAGTTGAAAAATATGAAAACATGTACTTGAGAGAGAAGGCAGATAACATAACTATGGGAGAAAGGTTGGACGCTACAGAAGAGCGGTTGGAACAAGCGTTAAGTAAGATTCAATCTCTCCAACAGCAGTTAGAAGTGGCTAAAAACAGGATCCAAGAGTTGGAAAATCAGGAAGTAGACATTGAAGAGGACGTACAATCGGAGTGAATGTGATTATGGTGGTTAGGTCAAATAAAAATAAAACGAGAGGAGGCAGACTACTAGATTAAATTATATTGTTTAGGTAATTTTCCAGTTATCCTAAGTACTTGGTGATGTAAGCCATTACCTTATGGATTTAGTTAAGGAATAGTAATTGATGTACTCCCTCCTTTAAAGTTAATAAAAGGAAAATTTTGATTATCTACGTTACCAATTTTGTGAATATGTATAATTGTGTAGTTATGTATTTTTGTCCCATACCCAATATATTGACATGATTGATACCCATTGAATACTATCGAGACCGAATCGAAAGTTATATCGACATCGAAATTGATATTGAAATTGAAATTGAACAAGTCGAATGTACTTGAAACCAATGATTATGAGACAAGTATAAGGTAGACTAATTATATCACCTTGCTTAGTAATTATAAACATGTGATCCTTGACTTTTGGTAATAGGCAATGGAAGGAGGAAGAGGTAGAGGCCGTGCGGGTCGAGGAGGCCGAGGAGGCCGAGGGGGCCGAAGCGGTAGTGTCCAAGACTCTGAGTCTATAGGAGAGGGAGGCCAGAACCACGGCCAGCAGAATAGTAATGGAAACAACCAGGGTCAGCCGGACCCGATGCTTACTGCCCTGATTCAGACATTAACACAGGCAGTTGTGGGGATAGGTCAGACAAATCAGACTTTAGCTCAGGCAGTGACAGCAAGCCTTAATCAAGCCAACGCAGCACCACCACCTCCACCACCTCCACCGGTTAGAGATCCACTGGCGCTATTCCAGAAGCGCAACCCAGAGTATTTTTCTGGTGCCCCAGGCGAGAAGCCTGAAGAATGGATAAAAGGCATTGAAAGAATTTTTCGCACTTTGGAGTGTACTAGCGAGCAGAAGGTAACTTTTGCTACTTTTGTGTTAAAAGGGGAAGCCATGGTTTGGTGGGAGACAGTAATCCAGGCAGGAGTGGCTCGTGGGGTTACCAATTATACATGGGAGATGTTTCTGGAAGCTTTTAATGACAAGTTCTACCCCCCAATTGTGAAGAATATGAAGATATCAGAGTTTATGAATCTAACTCAAGGATCCCTGACTGTGGAAGAATATTTGGCAAAGTTTCTGGAGTTATCTCGTTTTGCCCCGAGGTTTTTTGATGATGAAGAACAGAAGGCTAGGAAATTTGAGGCTGGATTGAATTCGAAGCTGAAATACAGATTGGTACCACTAGAGCTCCCAACTCTAGCTCAAGTGGCAAATAAGGCTCGAGTAGTTGAGCTGGATGCGAAAGAGTATCAAAGTTCTAGAGACAATAAGAAGCGGGGAGCTGAACGCGATACGGGGAAGGAAAGTGGTCAGACTAGTAAGAATGGGAATGATAGTGGGAACTATAAGAAGCGGGCTACTGAAGAAAATCGCCCTAGGGGAGGCCCTCCAGCTACCAACAATCGCTATCAGAACAGGAACTATCAGGGAGGTCAAAATTGGAATAAGGGCCAGAACCAGGATGTGGCTACTCCAATCTGCCGTACTTGTGGGAGGAAACATAAGACTGAAGAGTGTTACTGGAACACAGCCTCTTGCTTTAACTGTGGTAAACGTGGGCACAAGATAAAAGATTGCCCGGAACCAGTGAAGACTGCACCGAATGGAAATGAGAGTAAAGACAAGGACAAAGACAAATCAAATGGAAAGGGAAGGGTGTTCACTATGACAGCTAGGGATGCTCGGGCTTCTAATGATGTGGTGGCAGGTACCATTCAATTATGTAATAGAAATGTTTATGCTTTGATAGACTCAGGTGCTACTCATTCTGTGATTTCTTCCCGATTGGTCAGTCGTTTGAAATTAAAACCTGAAAACCTAGAGATAGCCCTAGTAATTGATACACCCACCAATGAGGCTATTCAAATAAATTCGGTCTATAAATCTTGTACATTGAAAGTGGGGGAGAGGAAATTGTCTATCGACTTCATTGAGTTAGACCTCCGGGATTTCGATGTCATTTTAGGTATGGATTGGTTAGCTGCATATCATGCAAAGATAGATTGTTTTAAGAAAGAGGTGGTATTTTGTATTCCGGGTGAACCAGAATTCTATTTTCAGGGGAAAAGGCCTGAGCGGAAGTCAGGGTTAATATCGTTCTTAAAGGCTCGAAAGATGTTGAAGAAGGGTTGTGAAGGGTTTTTAGCTTCTATTATTGACACTAGAAAGGAAGGCGTTAAGATCGAAATGGTCCCAATCGTAAACGAGTTCGTAGATGTTTTTCCTGAGGACTTACCGGGAATACCGCCTGAGCGAGAAGTTGAGTTTTCTATTGACCTGGTTCCTGGTACGGGTCCTATCTCTAAGGCACCCTACAGAATGGCACCCGCGGAACTTAAGGAGTTAAAAGAACAGTTACAAGAGTTATTAGAGAAAGGCTTGATAAGACCTAGTGTCTCGCCTTGGGGTGCTCCCGTGTTGTTCGTGAAGAAAAAGGATGGATCTATGAGGTTGTGCATCGATTATAGAGAGTTGAATAAGGTGACGGTGAAGAATAAGTATCCTTTACCAAGGATTGATGATTTGTTCGATCAGTTACAAGGAGCGTGTTACTTTTCCAAGATTGATCTCCGTTCTGGGTACCACCAGTTGAGGGTGAGGAAAGAAGATGTCTCTAAGACAGCATTTAGGACCCGGTATGGTCATTATGAGTTCTTAGTGATGCCTTTTGGGTTGACGAATGCTCCTGCAGTGTTTATGGAACTAATGAATAAAGTGTTCCAAAAATTTTTAGATCGATGTGTTATTGTGTTTATTGATGATATCCTAGTTTACTCAAAAACGAAGGAAGAACATGAGGAACATTTGAGGATAGTACTGCAGATTTTGAGGGAACAAAAGTTATATGCTAAGTTCAAGAAGTGCGAATTTTGGCTTGAAGAAGTAGCTTTTCTGGGTCATGTAGTGTCCAAGGAAGGTATATCGGTGGACCCATCGAAAATTGAAGCAGTGGTGAAGTGGGAAAGACCGACCACAGTGACTGAGGTTCGGAGTTTCTTGGGTCTAGCTGGTTATTATAGGCGTTTTGTAGAGGGCTTTTCCAAGATATCATTGCCATTGACAAAATTGATGCAAAAGGATGTTAAGTTTGAATGGACAGAGGAATGTGAGGCCAATTTTCAAGAGTTGAAGAAGCGATTAGTGTCTGCGCCGATTCTTACTCTGCCATCGGAGGTAGAGGGTTTTGTGATTTATAGTGATGCTTCATTGAAGGGGTTAGGTTGTGTTCTAATGCAGAATGAGAAGGTGATCGCTTATGCATCTCGTCAGTTAAAGAGCTATGAGAGAAACTACCCAACTCATGATTTAGAATTGGCGGCAATAGTTTTCGCTTTGAAGATTTGGAGACATTATTTGTATGGGGTACATTGTGAAATATATACAGACCATAAAAGCCTCAAGTACATATTCACTCAGAAGGAGCTGAACATGCGACAGAGAAGATGGTTGGAATTATTGAAGGATTATGATTGTGACATCTTGTATCATCCAGGAAAAGCCAATAAAGTGGCTGATGCTTTAAGCCGTAAGAATAGAGGAAGCTTAGCAGCCATACTAGCAACTGAAGGAGAGTTGATGGAGGGAGCTGAACTTGTAAGCTTAGAAGTCAAGATTGACAGTGAAAGGGGTCGTTTAGCCCATTTGAGCGCACAACCAGCATTGTTAGAAAGAATTAAGGCGGCTCAAGTAATTGACCCGGAGTTAGTAGAGACCTTAGATAAACTGAAGGGTGACGAGTCATCAGAATTTAAAGTTGGGAATGACAATATGTTGAGATATCGGTCAAGGATCTGTGTTCCAGATGATGAGAGTATTAAACGGGAAATCCTTGAAGAAGCTCATTGTTCTCGATTCGCAGTGCACCCTGGTAGCACGAAGATGTACCAAAATGTGAAGGATACGTATTGGTGGATCAACATGAAGAGGGATGTAGCAGACTTTGTGGCTAAGTGTTTGGTGTGCCAACAGATTAAGTGCGAACATCAGAGGCCGGGTGGTTTATTACAGTCGTTACCGATTCCTGAATGGAAGTGGGAACACATTTCTATGGATTTTGTGGTGGGACTACCAAGGACCCTAAAGGGTCATAATGCAATTTGGGTGATCGTTGATAGGTTGACCAAGTCGGCTCACTTTTTAGCTTTCAAAGTTACTGATTCTATGGAAAAGTTAGCTAAAATGTACGTTGATGAGATAGTTAGACTTCATGGAGTGCCAGTATCGATTGTGTCTGATAGAGATGCTAGATTCACATCAAAATTTTGGGGAAGTTTACAGAGAGCATTAGGGACTCATTTGAACATGAGTACTGCGTTTCACCCTCAAACAGATGGCCAGTCAGAACGGACTATTCAAACACTTGAGGATATGCTTAGGGCGTGCTCATTGGATTGGCGAGGCTCTTGGGACGAACATCTAACCTTAGTAGAATTCGCGTATAATAACAGTTTTCACTCTAGTATTGGCATGGCACCGTATGAAGCCTTGTATGGTAGGAAATGTCGTTCGCCGACTTGTTGGGACGAAGTGGGCGAGAGAAAGTTATTGGGACCCGAATTGGTTCAAGTGACTACTGAAAAGATTCAATTGATAAAGAAGAGATTATTGACAGCACAAAGTAGACAGAAGTCGTATGCAGACAAACATCGTCGTGAACTTAAGTTTGATGTGGGAGACCATGTATTCTTAAAGATATCTCCTACAAAGGGTGTTATGAGATTCGGAATCAGAGGAAAGCTTAGTCCGAGGTATGTCGGACCCTTTGAGATTCTTGATCGAGTGGGAGAGGTGGCTTATAGACTGGCATTGCCACCGGCTCTGTCGGGAGTCCACAATGTTTTTCATTTGTCCATGCTACGAAAGTATGTCCCTGACCCAAGCCATGTCATGGAATTTGAACGGCTACGTTTTCGAACGGATCTGAGTTATGATGAAGAACCGATTCGGATTGTGGATAAGAAGGACCAAGTATTAAGAAAGCGCATCATCCCATACGTGAAGGTTCAGTGGAGTAACCATTCTGTTCGAGAAGCTACGTGGGAGTTGGAAAGCGAGATGCGGGAGAAATACCCTAAATTGTTCATCGAATGAGGTACGTCAAGTTTAGAGGACTAAACTTATTTTAAGGGGTGAGAGTGTAATATACGGGAATTTTCTATTAATTATATTAAATAAATTTTCTGTTAATTATATTAAATAATTAAATAAATTAATTGGCCATTTTTTTAATAGTGGACTGGGCTTAATTGGTTTGTGCTCAATTTTTGGGCCTAGTAGAATAATATAAAGTTGGGCTGAGTTGGGCTTACTTAATTATGATTTGGGCTTACTTAATTAATCAGGTTTGGCCACTTTTTTAAGTCACTCACTCAATGATATCAGAAGGAAGGAAAGAAAAAAAAAAAAAAAAAAAAAAGAACCCAGATGGAGGGTTTGGGCAGTAACGACAAGACAAAGGAAGAATAGGGTTCGTTTCGTCGTCGCTTGCGGTAACGGAAAGGATAGGAAGGGGGTACTGTCTTACCGTCGTTAAAGTTGGAGGTGAGGAGTCGATTAGGAGTAGTATAAAAGGGCGAGAGATGTTGATTTAGGGATTTTACAAACGAGATGAAAATAATGGAAGTCATATTGAGTTGATCAGAGAAGGGGAAGAGAAATCCAACAGTGTTAGTGTCGGCGATCGATAGCTAGTGCGTGACCAAGGTGAGTCAATTCTGCAATTTAGTATTTATACTTTCTTCTGATTTTGAGACAGTAATTAAGAGTTTTATTGTTCATCTTGGGGGTTTTAAGTTGGGATGATTAAGAAGAATTTCAGTGATTGAGGAGTTGTTTAAGTAATACATGTTCAGAAAAGTTCTAGTTTTGCATAGAGAGAGTATGTAGTTAATTTGAAAGTATGTAACTAAATGAAAAAAAAAAAAAAAAAAAACAAAAACAAAGAAAACCCAATTACTGTTTGGTGAGTGATGTTCTTGACATTTAGAGAAGAAGGGTAATTTTCGTTGAGTATTTTGTCTAGGTAGCCCTGTTAGTACTTGATTCCAGTCAAGTCTAGAAGTGTTTGTAAAATGGCAAGTAACTTTAAAATCTTCTATTAATTACAGAGACTCCTAAGATGTTTGAGAATCTGTGATTAGTCCATAGTTTTAGAAAGAAAAAGAAATCAGATTTTACTATTTATTTTATAAATAATACGAAATACATCTTTGTTAGATTTTGGGAAGCTCAAGTAAAGGTCCGTTGCTTCGTACATCGAGAATTAATCAAAGCTCGCAACTAAGGTAAGGGATTTACGTCTCTTAGTTCTATTGTATATCGTTATTTATTGACCCTCCGTTCCTAGAGTAATTATTGTTTTACCGTTATGGCCGGTAATTTTTATTGGAATTCACTCTAAAGCGTTTCCGTCAGTTAATTTAAATCTGACTTTAAATTGATATTGGATTATTGGTCAATTAAAGAACTTCATTGATAAAAGAATGATCACTTAATGACACCCATTATTTGTGGGTTAATATTGATATACTATTGATACCCGGTCATGAGGGTTAGTTCATGACATGCCTATGTGGCATTAACCATCGATATCGACACCACTGAAATTGTGGTTATATAGGTTATCCGGATATACCGAAACATTGATACATCGACTATTGTACCCCTTTGGGTTACTTTTGAATATTGACTTGATGAGAAGAATATTAAGTGATCATAATTGATTTTACGCATTATCGAATATGGAATTGTGCCATGATTTCTTTCCTTGTATTAAGAAGAGGATTATTGTTTGGATTTATTAATTTGTCCGTTTCATCGAAAATTGTTTATTGATACATTCTTTGAGGTCACCCCTTCTTAGAAACCGAAGGGGCGGCGTAGGACCTTACTGAGCATTGTTCGCTCACCCTTTCTCTAATTCTTTTTCTTCAGGTTATAAGTAGGAAAGCAAGACTTTCAGTGGAGATAACTTTGAGACGGACCCGAATAATTAAAGTAATGATTTTCATATTTTAAGTAGACTTTTATTGAGATTGTAATAAATGCCGTGAACTAGTTTTGATGGCTACTAGCCGTTAGTATTGAAAGAAAATTGTTACGCTTCCGTTAGTGATTTTGGATTGTGGTTAGATTTACTAGCCGTGGAGATTTGAATTGTAGTTATGACCGTTACTCCTTTATTTTGGGGACGGATTTATATTATTTAATGGTGTTATAATACTCTGAAATTCGGGGCGTTTCAGTTGGTATCAGAGCATTGGGATTAGAACTTGAAAGGGGTAAGAACTCTGATATTGAATACATGTGGAAAAGCTTTTAGGAAAATTTCCATTAAAAGATATATTGGAGACTTAAGGGATGATTTTTTTTTTTTTTTTATGAAACAAAAATTTCCTTATGGCATTATTGTTGTGATTGAAACTAAAAATGGTTAAAATTTTCATCTTTTGCTAGGAAGCATGGTGAGAACCTACCAAACTGCTAGGAAGACTACTGGTGGAAAAGCACATTTGTTACCCACAAGGATTCCAAGGAGCGAGTTCCTAAGAAAGAGGGAGGAAGTTGAAAAATATGAAAACATGTACTTGAGAGAGAAGGCAGATAACATAACTATGGGAGAAAGGTTGGACGCTACAGAAGAGCGGTTGGAACAAGCGTTAAGTAAGATTCAATCTCTCCAACAGCAGTTAGAAGTGGCTAAAAACAGGATCCAAGAGTTGGAAAATCAGGAAGTAGACATTGAAGAGGACGTACAATCGGAGTGAATGTGATTATGGTGGTTAGGTCAAATAAAAATAAAACGAGAGGAGGCAGACTACTAGATTAAATTATATTGTTTAGGTAATTTTCCAGTTATCCTAAGTACTTGGTGATGTAAGCCATTACCTTATGGATTTAGTTAAGGAATAGTAATTGATGTACTCCCTCCTTTAAAGTTAATAAAAGGAAAATTTTGATTATCTACGTTACCAATTTTGTGAATATGTATAATTGTGTAGTTATGTATTTTTGTCCCATACCCAATATATTGACATGATTGATACCCATTGAATACTATCGAGACCGAATCGAAAGTTATATCGACATCGAAATTGATATTGAAATTGAAATTGAACAAGTCGAATGTACTTGAAACCAATGATTATGAGACAAGTATAAGGTAGACTAATTATATCACCTTGCTTAGTAATTATAAACATGTGATCCTTGACTTTTGGTAATAGGCAATGGAAGGAGGAAGAGGTAGAGGCCGTGCGGGTCGAGGAGGCCGAGGAGGCCGAGGGGGCCGAAGCGGTAGTGTCCAAGACTCTGAGTCTATAGGAGAGGGAGGCCAGAACCACGGCCAGCAGAATAGTAATGGAAACAACCAGGGTCAGCCGGACCCGATGCTTACTGCCCTGATTCAGACATTAACACAGGCAGTTGTGGGGATAGGTCAGACAAATCAGACTTTAGCTCAGGCAGTGACAGCAAGCCTTAATCAAGCCAACGCAGCACCACCACCTCCACCACCTCCACCGGTTAGAGATCCACTGGCGCTATTCCAGAAGCGCAACCCAGAGTATTTTTCTGGTGCCCCAGGCGAGAAGCCTGAAGAATGGATAAAAGGCATTGAAAGAATTTTTCGCACTTTGGAGTGTACTAGCGAGCAGAAGGTAACTTTTGCTACTTTTGTGTTAAAAGGGGAAGCCATGGTTTGGTGGGAGACAGTAATCCAGGCAGGAGTGGCTCGTGGGGTTACCAATTATACATGGGAGATGTTTCTGGAAGCTTTTAATGACAAGTTCTACCCCCCAATTGTGAAGAATATGAAGATATCAGAGTTTATGAATCTAACTCAAGGATCCCTGACTGTGGAAGAATATTTGGCAAAGTTTCTGGAGTTATCTCGTTTTGCCCGAGGTTTTTTGATGATGAAGAACAGAAGGCTAGGAAATTTGAGGCTGGATTGAATTCGAAGCTGAAATACAGATTGGTACCACTAGAGCTCCCAACTCTAGCTCAAGTGGCAAATAAGGCTCGAGTAGTTGAGCTGGATGCGAAAGAGTATCAAAGTTCTAGAGACAATAAGAAGCGGGGAGCTGAACGCGATACGGGGAAGGAAAGTGGTCAGACTAGTAAGAATGGGAATGATAGTGGGAACTATAAGAAGCGGGCTACTGAAGAAATCGCCCTAGGGGAGGCCCTCCAGCTACCAACAATCGCTATCAGAACAGGAACTATCAGGGAGGTCAAAATTGGAATAAGGGCCAGAACCAGGATGTGGCTACTCCAATCTGCCGTACTTGTGGGAGGAAACATAAGACTGAAGAGTGTTACTGGAACACAGCCTCTTGCTTTAACTGTGGTAAACGTGGGCACAAGATAAAAGATTGCCCGGAACCAGTGAAGACTGCACCGAATGGAAATGAGAGTAAAGACAAGGACAAAGACAAATCAAATGGAAAGGGAAGGGTGTTCACTATGACAGCTAGGGATGCTCGGGCTTCTAATGATGTGGTGGCAGGTACCATTCAATTATGTAATAGAAATGTTTATGCTTTGATAGACTCAGGTGCTACTCATTCTGTGATTTCTTCCCGATTGGTCAGTCGTTTGAAATTAAAACCTGAAAACCTAGAGATAGCCCTAGTAATTGATACACCCACCAATGAGGCTATTCAAATAAATTCGGTCTATAAATCTTGTACATTGAAAGTGGGGAGAGGAAATTGTCTATCGACTTCATTGAGTTAGACCTCCGGGATTTCGATGTCATTTTAGGTATGGATTGGTTAGCTGCATATCATGCAAAGATAGATTGTTTTAAGAAAGAGGTGGTATTTTGTATTCCGGGTGAACCAGAATTCTATTTTCAGGGGAAAAGGCCTGAGCGGAAGTCAGGGTTAATATCGTTCTTAAAGGCTCGAAAGATGTTGAAGAAGGGTTGTGAAGGGTTTTTAGCTTCTATTATTGACACTAGAAAGGAAGGCGTTAAGATCGAAATGGTCCCAATCGTAAACGAGTTCGTAGATGTTTTTCCTGAGGACTTACCGGGAATACCGCCTGAGCGAGAAGCTTGCGACCCTTTATATTGATGAGGTTGTCAGATTACATGGTGTTCCGGTTAGTATTGTGTCAGATCGAGACCCGAGGTTTACTTCTAGATTCTGGAAGGCGTTTCAGGAATCTTTGGGTACAGATTTGCGGTTCAGCACAGCTTTTCACCCTCAGACCGACGGTCAATCCGAGAGGACCATTCAGATTTTGGAGGATATGTTGCGAGCTTGTTCGATAGACTTTTCCGATTCTTGGGATAGACATTTACCGTTAGTGGAATTTTCTTACAACAACAGTTATCAGGCTAGTAACGAGATGGCACCGTATGAGGCCTTGTATGGAAGAAAGTGTAGATCGCCTATTTGTTGGAACGAGGTCGGTGAAGCGAAAGTTTTTGGTATTGATTTGCTTCGGGATTCGGTTGAGAAAGTTAGGGTTATCCGGGATCGATTGAAAACAGCCCAAAGTCGACATAAGAGCTATGCAGATAACCGAAGGCGAGATCTTAGTTTTCAGACCGGTGATTTTGTGTTCTTGAAAGTATCTCCAAAGGTGGGTATTCGTAGGTTTGGGAATAAAGGTAAATTGGCTCCGAGGTTTATTGGCCCGTTTGAGATTTTGGGAAAGGTTGGACTTCTAGCGTATCGTCTTGCGTTACCGCCATCTTTGGACCGGTTACATAATGTTTTTCACGTTTCTATGCTTCGGAAGTATGTTCATGATCCATCTCACATGTTACCTGGGGTACCGGAGGATATCGATCCGGATATGACTTACGAGGAACGACCGGTTCGGATTTTAGACGCCAAAGTCCAAGAGTTGAGGAATAAAAGCATTTCGTTGGTTAGAGTTCTTTGGAGGAATCATAATGTTGAGGAATCGACTTGGGAGCTTCGTGATGAGATAGAGAGGAAATTTCCGTGGCTTTTTAATTCGGGTAAGTCTCGTTAAAATTCGGGTCGAATTTTCTTTAAGGGGGAGTGAATGTCACGACCCGAAAACAAGGCTCTATTTTATTAGTAATAAATAATTATTATTTATTTATTTGCTTATTTATTTATTTAAATTATTATTTATTTAAATATTTATGTGTGCATTTTATGTTTCATAATATTTATGCCTAGCATTTTATTTGAGTCATTTGGGTTAGTGTAGTATTGTTGAGTCTTATTTGTTAGTAGGGAGTGTAAGTATTTGTGTTAGTAGATGGGGAAGGGGTCTAAGTGTAAGTTTTTTTTTTGAAATAATTCTCCCTACCCCCTCTCTTCTCCCTCACCTCCCTACTCTTTCACCCTCACCACACTCCATCTTTCCCAGCTCATTTCTCTCTCTTCCTAGCTCAAGAAAGGGTAAGTTTCTCTCTCCCTTCTCTCTACATTTCCATCATCTTCCTCTTGTTATTTCTCATTTCTTAAAACATGAAACTTGTTTAGATCGTCGATAGGATCGTAGGAAGCCAAGAAATTTCGAGTTCCGTCACCTTTGAGAAAATCCGGGTAAGTTACTTTTCCCCCCATTGATGCTAAAAATGTTCATCCTATGCTTAGATGATACTATGATTTCCATTTATTGCTTCTTTGGTTGATTTTGTGATGATTTACATTTTTGTTCATTTTGTGAAATTTTGGTATTTGAATCACCCTTGATTGAGGTTCCTTAGATGATGTTGTTGGAGTCCTTTTGGTTCAAAATGGTGTAGGTACTTTAGTTCACATTTTGGTAGTGTTAGAAATGGTGAAGATTGGGTTTGTTTTGGATTTGGGTTGTTAATGGTAGAAACCCAGATTTATGGCCAGAATTTGCCTTTCCGGGCAAGGAGGCGCGCGCACCCTCCCATAGGAGGCGCGCGCACCCTCTCCTCCTCCAAACTTGATTTTCCTTCTGATTAAAGGAGGCGCGCGCACCCTCCCATCGCGCGCTGGTGTGAAATTTATTTCCCTTTTTGTCCAATCTTTCGAGAGCCATATCTCCCTCATCCGGACTCCGGTTTAGGTGTATAAGCTAGGGTTTTAAAGCTCCCCTCGAGCTCTTCGAGATTAGTGAATAGTTTTGGTTGTGTGCTTGGGTTAACTGAATCCTTTGTGAATTAAATGTGATATGGGAATGGCGTTATCATTGTTGAGATTATTGGAACACTATAATTGTGCGTTGATTGGTTCATTTCACTTTCTTGGTGACTTCTTGGTATGATTCCCTACTTTGGAATCCTTAGTTGTTTATTTGAGCTAGTATTTTATTACTTAGCCCTTACTTGAGAGTCCAGCTGGTATTTTGTGTGTGTTTGGGCGATGCGAAACATTATGATGGCACAGCCAAGTCCATTGTGATGTTGACCATTGTTTTGCCCCATTATTTCCCTCCTCCAGATTGGCCTTGGATGTGAGATGAGCTAGCCCCATTGTGAGCACTTAGCTATTGGTTTTCGGGCTTTGACTGTGTGTCACTGTCCCCTTGTTATTGGTTCCGGTACCGGGGATTTCTCTTCAGCTTTCATGCTATTATGATGATGATGATTTGTTGATTATTGAAGCTGCGCAGCGACCTTTATTTGGTTTTATCAGTTGGGAAACCTTGGCTAATATCCTTTGTTAATTGTTTATTTCCGCTGCTATCTGATATATGAAAATTGCTATGTGTTATGTGATTTATTATTGATTATTGCATCATAGCATGTCATGTAGTTGCATTAGTAACTTATTGAGATTTAACTCACCCCCTTTTCCCTTGTCTTTGTTTTTCCTTAAACCCCCCCCCCCCCCAGGTGGAAAGGATTAGACTCGCTGATCACGAGACAGGACGTCGCGAGGGTTGAGCTTTTGGGGCAAGTGTATATTAGTGGGTTTACATTATATAAATGTGTAACTCTTTTGGGGATAGTTGTACCACACTTTGACGTCACTAAGATTTGTATATTTTATTATTTTGTAGTGTGAGCTTATGGGGCTTACACTAGTACATTGTCGTTGTTAAATTGTTTTCCAAAACCTGGTGTTACCATCTTTTGTTATGAAATGAAATTTTTATCTCCGATATTTTAGTGTTTAGATTAGTAAGTCGACGTCCAGCTCGCGATCTCGGGCCCGCGGGGTTCGGGGTCGCGACATTGTCGATAGAAATAAGCATCCCAATCTGACGGGACGACGGCTTTAACCGATTTTTCGTTGCATGGCTGGACCTAGTGGTATAGGATTCCTACGTATCCCGTTCGCGGGGAATCAAGCCTAACGTAGTTCGGAGGTACGCGGGGTTACTTAGATCCTCAAGGAGGCATGACTCTAGGGGTCAGAGGCGAGACATGGTCAACTTGGCTCTATGGGAGAGGGTTGACTTGCTGGGGATACGGTAAACTTGACTCTATAGGAGAGGGTTGACTTACACGGGACAGATTTTTACTGGGCTTACGTCGGGGATGGCCTATGGTGACTATTCTAAGTCTAAGCTTGACCGGGGTCAACTCTATCTTCGGGGAGATTGACGGGAAAACTGGTCTTACGTCCCTCTAAGGACTGCCGGGACAAAGGCTCTAGCCTATAACGACTATTCTAAGTCATAGCTTGACCGGGGTCAACTCCATCTTTGGGGAGATTGATGGGAAAACTGGTCTTACGCCCTCTAAGGACTGCCGGGATAAAGGCTCTAGCCTATAATGGCTATTCTGAGTCAAGGTTTTAATCTTAAGGGTCACTCGGGGGACGAAGATTTGGTCAAGCCTACACTACGGGATGGTTGACACATTTTCTTGATACCGGGAAAGAGCCTAGGGGTGACCTTCAAGACTCATTGTGGACAAAAAGGGTCCAAGACTTTGGAAAAATCATTTTGAGGGGAGATCAAAAGCATTTTGCTTGAAACATTGTCTTTGATAAATGATGCCAAATGGCCAAATTTGAAAATGCTTACTTTTGAAGGCAAATCTTTTAACGAAACATGTTTAGTCAAATTTTGGTTTTAACTTAACCGCGAGGTTTATATGCATAAAGTCCTTTTGAGCTTTGTCCATTTCTTAGGAGCGGTCGGGAGTAGAGAAACCTCTGTTGTCGATGTCGGGGTAGCCCCATGTCCTTGTTCCTATTGATGGCGACGTAGCCCCAATGTCATTGAATTTGTCGAGGTAGCCCCATGTCCTTGTTGCTGTTGATGGTGGCATAGCCCCCATGTCATTGAATGTCTCGGACTAGCCCCATGTCCTTGTGGAGGTAGCCCCAATGCCGTCCTCCGACCCGTTGTCGTCTCGCGTCCTTTGATGACGTTAGGAACCCATCCCTTTTTTCATGACGCACTCTTTCTTTTGCCTAGGCTGCCCTTTCGGGTTTTCAACCTAGCTGGCATCTCTTTTGCGTCTTTTATGGCACACCCTATTTTTAGCCTAGGCCGCCCTTACGAGTTTTCAACCTAGCGGGCTACTTTTTGGTGCCTTTCTTCTTTTTTTTTTTTTTTTTCATATAAGTGATCCAGCCGACTTGATAGAACGAGGACTTAATATATCTTTTGGAGGAAACATGCAAGGGCCTTTATTTAGGCGGGAGAGAGTCCCTTTATTTTGGTGAACAATGTATTATCATGGAACGGGAGGAAGCCCTTGCTCGACAGAATACAAGTGTTTAGCTCTTTCCAAAGATGTAGAGAGAAGAAGACTTGTTGAGACATTTGAAACTTGCCCTAGTTAATATCATCAAATAATTGCTGGAATGGACCATGTTTATTATTAAGTCAAATTATAACAAGCAATTAGCCTTAACATGTATAAATGTTGTGATCAATTAAGATTAAGATTCGATCAATGGCAAGATCAAAAGGTGTTTATGGGGAGATTGGTCATTATCTGGGAAATTGGTCATTGATGGGACCAAGGGAAGAGAACCGGGTCATTTTGGGAGGATCGAGGTTTGATGGATTCATTTCATGCTGTGACTGGACCCGAAGGTTGCCTATGTTCCTCTCAGTTTGAGGAGCTCAGGTCGCCGTAGTTCGGCCGTGGGGCCTTCTTTTGCTGGGGTTGGTGTCCTTTCGAAGGATGTTGTTGCTTTTCTGATGTAGATCGCTTTTCTTTGCGGTGAACTCCTCGGGATGTTCTTTGAGGTGGACTTTTGCAGTGAACTTGGTGAGCTTTTGAGGTAAACTTCCTCTTTGCCAATATTCATTTGCTTTCCTTTTTTCCATTATCCATTTCTTTCTCTCTTATTATTTTTTTAGAGAGAGGGGAAACATTAGCCCTAACTTGCTATCTTGGACATTGGCTCATTTGTAGGTAGCCCCTTGGTGGAATTCTGCCACTTCTTACTTTGACTTTTGAATATCTGGGAAGTCCTTTGCTTGGTTGCGCACGCGCGATTGTGGTTGAATCTTGGAGGGTTGAGCAACAACATCCTCGCATTTTCATTGTCTCGGGATGCCTTTGATGCGCATCAAGGATTTGTATAGGAAAGGTGTATCGGGTTGTGTATCGGGGTAATGTATGAGGGAAGATTTGTCATTGATGGTTTCTTCATGCCAATTGATCACAACATTTATTCATATCAAGATTAATTGTTTGCATTTGGCACTTTTCATTTGTGTTAGGTCTATTCATCCTTAATGAGTCGTCATTGACTAGTATGCTTAGAAGTCAATTCGTCATTTTGGGGACGTAGCAATCAATTGATAATAACAAGCAAGGCAACTTCAAGAGTAAACATATATTGCAAATAATGTCTCAAGTCTAGAGAGAAGAGAAGGAAAATGACTCTTTTATTTAGATAACTTTGTACATACATGTCCAAGTGCGAAACTCTGTAAAAATAAAAAGACACGGTCCAGAATGGACTCCTTTTTTTCTTTCTAGAACCTACGAGGCTGGAAGACTCACATTTTTTTTTCATTTTTTTTTTTTTTTTAAGGATGGGTTCCCATGAAGCACGATGATCCATTTTCTTCCACATTGTTGGAGGGGTTGTCGGCGGCATATTCCATGTCTTCCACGGGGAACTCGGGTTCCATGTCGTCGGGAAAGATGTCGCGAGGCCTCTACTTGGCTTGGCGTTGCAATTGCCGGGGTCGTCTACTCATGAGGGCGAGTTGGGAGCTTGCCTGTTGGCCAAGCCTTTTGGTAATTCCCTTTCAAGGTGCGTAATCTCCGTGCATTGCATTCGGCGAGAGTATGGATTTTCCTGTGATGTAACCGCATTTGGCCTTCCGAAGCTTGGGCTTCTTCTTGTAGACGGTGTCCCAATTGTTTGATCTCATTGCTCATGTGGACGGTTGTTTCGAACGCCAATTCGGATGTGGGCTCCTTGGTCAATGCTTCCAGTGGACAGAACCGCGAAGCACTTTTAGCATATTAAACCTCAAGGTGAAATTATAACCATGATTTGAGAAAAATGCTTCATTATCGGATTAGCTTTTTAGGAAAAACTTGATCTTTTATTTTAAGAAAACTTGATCTCCATTTTTTTTTTTTAATTTTATTTATTTTATTTTATTTTATTTTTGGAAGACACACCTTTGTTTTGAGTGAAAAACTCACACACATTTTTTTTTGTAAGCTTTTGACAAGGCAGAAATGGCAATAATAATCTTATTAAGAGAACTAATAATGGACCCAAAATGGTCACCACATGGCATCAACCGGGGAGTCAAGACTTTAACCAAACCTAACAGACATCTTAACCGACTTTTCCTAAAGACTTATCATACGCCCTAAAAGAAACTGGCTCTTCCTAAGGATGAAAACAGACTCCTTCTAAGGGGAGGTTGATAGGAGAGGTTTCAGAACTCCGTCGTTTGCTGTGGCAACCGCAACACCATTCATTTCCCAACCCGGGGCATTCAGCCCTTCAGACATTTTCTGTGCCACTGATCTTTTCCAAATGCCTTCCGTCGTTTCGGCTTTGCTGATTTTAGGAACCACCATTTGGGACACTGATTTTGTCAATTTTTCCAAAACAGGCTCTCCCACTATGGGATTGACAACTCTGTCAACTATGGGCTCTTTTTCCTTGGGGCGGACACCACTCCATTTATTGATCATCGGGGAAGTCACAGATTTGAGCATGTTGACGCTCGGGTCATTGGCTGTGTCGGGGGTGTGGGGGCGTCCAAGCTTCCTCTTCTCAATTAGTTTTGAGATGATGCGTCTTATGGCGGTGCAATCATTGGTATCATGGCCGTGGTAGTTGTGAAAGGCACACCTTTGGGTCTTGTCTCGACGTTTTTCAAGATTCTTTGGCCGAAAATCTTCGAGGGGCCACATGAGGCCTTGTTTGACCAATCCTTCAAATACTTTGCTTATGGGCATTCCGAAATCCTCAAACTTTGTGAAATGGAGCTTGGCTCGGCCCTTGGCTTTTCTTACATAGTTGACCGGAGTGTGGTGGGGATGAGAATCACCGCTACTCAATGCAAAGGGGTGCCCATCGAGTGTCCTTTCAAACTTAGCTTCCATTTGCCTTCTTTTTCCCAACAACGTACCCGACTGAGGTCCAACATGAGGATTCTGTGGAAGTGCATTGGTGTAGGAATACCCATAACCTTGGTTGCTTGCAGGAATATACATTTGAGGCATACAAGGAACTTGTGGTCCAAAAGGTCTTGGATTATAGAAATGATACGGGCCACCCCGGAATCTCATCGGAAAATCTGGTGGAGGCAAGTTAGTGATGCCTGGTCGGGTATCCATATATGGTTTAAACAGTGACTGATCTCTGGTGACTTGGTTGATGGAATTGAATCGAGAAGGGACACGATTGGGAAGGTGTTGTGAGTATGATGCTTGAGGCGTAACTGGTGTGAACAGTGGTTTGCGGGCCTTTTGAGTGGGTTGTGTTTGGGGTTTTATAGGAGGTGTCTTATGGGAGATGTTGGATTTGGGATGAGGCGGAGTGAGGAAGATTTGAGTAAGAGGCTCGTTGTGGACGACGGCGTGTTGGGGCGAAGAAATGGAGGTCTCGGTATTTTGATGAGATGGAGGGGGAATATTTGGTTACAATCCGGGGGTCGGGTAGCTTCCACCCTTTCATTATGGTTGGTCACCTTGGTGAATGGCCCATCAATTTGAAACAGAGCTGTAACACCTCTTTGCCTCGTCGACTCATCAGACGGAGTTTGCGTTTCTCTGTGGCTATCTGTGATGACTTCTTTCTCAGCCCCGGGGGTTTCTGAAGCTTGGAACAACTCTTCGTTCGTTAGGCCATTCGAATTATCCGCGGCGTCATTTCTCAATCTACTGTCCACTGAAGTGATCTTTCTGAGGTACCGGATCGGAGAGGTTGTAGTGACCGGGGAACTTTCTGACTCCACACGCACCAGTCGGCGACATGATGCTCTCTTCCTCTTCATCTAAGCCACGAAAAAAAAGGTAGTTTAGGCTCGGGTAAACATTGGGTGAACACTTGGGTTAAAGACACACGTGTCTCTATTTGGGATATTTGACCGGGCCGAAGTTGCCTACGTTCCCCTCACCACGAGGGAGGGGGTCCCACGTGATGAGAGGCTCAGGTCACCGTAGTTCAGACCGGTTTAGAATTCTAAGAGGAAAAGAAGAACATGACTGACTTCTTGGGAGATAATGGGGATCCACCCAAAGACTTGACTGACTTTCTAGGGGACCGCGCCTAGGGTTCCAACGGAAGTCTTAATGGGGACCTAGGGGACAACGCCTAGGGTTCCTCAAATTTTCAACAGGAAACTTAGCGGGAATCTCGACGGGAATCACAACGGGGAACTAGGGACTATGCCTAAGGTTCCAACGGGAATCTCAACGAGGATTATAACGGGGAACTAGGGACTATGCCTAAGGTTCCAACGGGAATCTCAACGAGGATCACAATGGGATCACAACGGGGATCACAACGGGATCACAACGGGGATCACGACGGGAGTCTCGGAGGATAACGGGCATCCGTCCGAAGACTTAACAAAATCACTTAATGGAAGTCTTGGAGGATAACGGGAATCCATCCAAAGGCTTAACAAAATCACTTAATGGAAGTCTTGGAGGATAACGGGGACCCGTCCAAAGACTTAACGAAATCACTTAACGGAAGTCTTGGAGGATAACGGGGATCCGTCCAAAAACTTAACAAAATCACTCAACGGAAGTCTTGGAGGATAACGGGGATCCGCCCGAAGACTTAACAAAATCACTCAACGGAAGTCTTTGAGGATAACAGGAATCCATCCAAAGACTTAACAAAATCACTTAATGGAAGTCTTGGAGGATAACGGGGACCCGTCCAAAGACTTAACGAAATAACTTAACGGAAGTCTTGGAGGATAACGAGGATCCGTCCAAAGACTTAACAAGATGACGCTAGTTAACGCAAGAATGTGATGCGTCAAAGACAAGAAGCACAAATGGAGCAAAGTCATGCAATGTGCAATTATTTATTCATCCAAGTTTACTTAAAAAGCATTTTTATTCCTAACTGGTTGGAAAAGATTTCTCTTCTTTTTCGCAACTATTCTACATCCTGGATCAGTGGAGGCCATCACTACGCCTATAGACCCCTCGTTTTTCACCTGTATTGCACGCTCCCAAGGACGGACTATCCCGGGCGAGGGTCCTATAGGGCACGCAGCTTCCACCGATCAGAAGAAATGAACCTAGGGTCTAGTGCATCGTAAGGTTCCCAATACGCGGGTCATCCTAATCATGGTTAAGCCCCAGTCGGGATCGAGACTTTTCTCCGAACCTACACCGAAGGCTGCACCGACATTCTGACATGACCTCATTTTGAATGAGGCGTCTCGATCCTTGACCATGGGCTTAAGGATGATTAAAATAACTCGTTCATTAGGGCTTAACGACACGGTGTCACCCTATCCTTAGTACATGGCCCTTGCTAATTGCGGTCGTCACTAACACACGAGTTGAAGGCTGGTTAGGCCACGCTTGCATTACATCAAGGAGTCACAACTCGGGCATTAATTTGGCCACAATTAGCTTTGGACACGCGTTATGGACATGGCAACGTGAGCTAGACCAAAAACCAACCAAGGTCACGGTATTTGTGTGTCACGGACAAGTGTGGTTGACTCGGCTCGGAAGGGAAGGTGGAATGGACCCGTGCGCGCATCGAAGGGAACAAGAGTGCCCAACGAGCTGCATCGTGGCATCCATCCCGGGTTAAAAGGGCATTTGGAACGTGCAAGGTCAAGTGCGTGTAGTGTGAAGCCATTCTATGTTCCCCTTTTAGTCAAAATAGAGATTTTTAATCCGTTTTTCGATATGATGAGCATGGCATAAGCAAGATATGAAAAAGTATGAACAAGCATGGATTAAACAATTTATACACACAACAAATCAAGGAATATGAACAAACAAAGACCAAAACTTGTACATGTACCAAGTTGTGCGCAATAAAGAATTTTGAATCAAACTTTTGCAAAAGAAATGTTTTACATTGAAACCCTTTTGTACAAAGCAATTTGTGCACAACAAAAAGACTTAAGAAAAACCCTTACAAAAAGGATTATGCATGATGAGGTTTTGGAAACCATTTTATTGACAAAAGATCATGCAAAACCAAGTTTTATCACCTTTTAAAATCAAGTTTTGGTCAAAAGAATGAAGGTAATGTGCACAAGTAAGACTGTAAATTTGGAACCTGGACAAGTAGAAGCAGAGGGGCACCCAGAATGTCGCAGCCCTGCACCAAACTGTTAATTGGCAACATTCTGGCCCCTACCCAAAGTAGCCGTACGGCTAAAGCAAGAGGGTAAAGATTTTTCTCAGTTTCTCCAACTTCTGATCATCAAGCCCCAGTTTATTGTATTTCCAGAACGTATGTACTCAAAACAGACCAAACAGAAACATCAAACACACACAAATATGCAAGAAGTCAACTAACGGGAACAGGAGTTTGACCCACACAAGAATGCCCCCGAATCTTCTAGAAAGAAGTCCGAAAGCACTCTAATCCCCAGCGGAGTCGCCACTGTAAGGATCCCGCCCCAAAAAAAGAAACACGATGCACGTTTCATGGGCGAAATACCAAACACGGGAACCGGACCAATTTAACGGAGTCGCCACATTTTGTTAATTTTAAACTTAACAAAATGATAAAGGTTTGAGTTCAAAGGTTCGGAGGTCAGGTTACAACTTGGGAAGAGTTTTTACGTCCTCCCAAGTTGCCTCGGACAAAGCCGAGTCTCCCTTGTTAGTTAACAAAAGTGCATGGGTGTGTGTGTGTTTTAACGGAAAATCTTTGTTTTAACTTTTTATTCATCTTTTCAACTGAAAAGGGGGTTTGTTTGACAAGAAAACAGAAGACAGAAGGGTAAAATGGTCAATCTCCCCATACGGCCAAAGTAGCCATACGGATGGGGAGACCACTCCTGGGATTTTACAGTTTGTTCAAGCAACAGTCCAGTTCCAGGCAGAAACAGAGCATTCTGCTTGAACTGGACCAAACTGTTCTGATTCCAGTTTGTTATTCCAACACAAAATAACATTAACAACTCATTCCTATGCCATTTGATCAACAAAGAACCTCCCAAAACAAGAGTTTGGGCATGATCAAAGGCAATCATGGGAGAAACATGAAAAAGGTGGCCAATATGCCCTTTTGAGCCATAGTGACCATTTGATGAGTAAAGATTGAAACTTTACCATCAAAATGGCTCTTCTAGGCAAGATTAATCCTTTAGGGACAAGAACAAACCATAAAGATTGGATCTTTATTACCCAAACTTGGGAATTTTGGGCTAGATCAAGGTGATGAGGATAAAGATTGAGACTTTATCCTCAACATGATCATCATAGCTTAAAATGAGCAAAATGAACAACAAGAGCATCATCCATGACAAGAATGTAAATGAACAATCAACAAGCCATGATCAAACTAGGTTTGAACCTCTTCCACACAAAGTATGGAGGGCACCTTTAATCATCTCATGGCTTGGACTAGGAAATTTAAATAGTAATAGATATATATATATTGCTTGAATGGACAAGACTTGCAAGAATGTAAAGATCAACAATAAATGACAAGATCAAAGATAAATAAATATAAATAATAATAGATATATGTATATTGCTTGAATGGACAAGACTTGCAAGAATGTAAAGATCAACAATAAATGACAAGATCAAATATAAATAGAGTTCTTAGATGAAGAGAAGGGAGGGGGAGGAGGTGGCTTTACCTATCTTGGTTTAGGCCAATCTTCCTTTCTCTCTTTCACTCTTTGTTCACTCTTACTCACACTATTCTGAGGTGAATTCGACAGAGTAACCTTAGTTCTAATGTTTCTCCCCCCCCCCCTGAAATGATCACCAAGGGGTTCTATTTATAGGGACTGAGGGTGCCCAAACCAGCCGTACGGCTAGGCCCCTCTAGTACCCAAAGCATCCGTACGGCTCAGCCTGGCGAGCTTCTGGATTTTTCCAATTTTATACCAGAGTAGTCCTGGAATTTATAGCTTACCCTAGAAGGGTCCTGGCCTATTAGCTTATCCCTGAAACGGTGCTAAGGCTACCTCTAAGATAGGTCGGTTTCAGATTGGGGTACTTACAGTCACCCTTAGGTTTGAGATGCCAAGTTCCTCACCCGACCTTAACGGTCACCCTTAGGTTTGAGACGCCAAGTTCCTCGCCTGATCTTAACGGTCACCCTTAGGTTTTAGACGCCAAATTCCTCGCCCGACCTTAACTTCAATCCTTAGGTTTGAGACGCTAAGTTCCTCGCCCGACCTTGAGACGCAAGTTCCTCGCCCGACCTTATCGGCCACCCTTAGGTTTGAGACGCCAAGTTCCTCGCCTGACCTTGATGGTCACCCCTTTAGTTTGAGACTCTAAGTTCCTCACCTGACCTTGAACGTTCACCCTTAGGTTTGAGTAGACTTAAAGTTTCTATTCCCTCGAATAGGGATACGTAGGAATCCTTTACAGATAAGGGTCCAACCACTTGACCACCTCGGTCACCTTCTCTCCCATCTTGGTAGTTCACCAGATCAGAATTCTTTCTCTTATCGACAACCCCGCTTTCTTCAAAAGTGACGTTGCTGAGGGGCTCTGTAAGTACTACGATCCGGATTACTATTCTCAAATAATCAAATGGAGGAGTTAAGGGGTAATTTGGGACTTAATTGGGTAATTATAATGTTTAAAGGGTGTTTTAGGCATTAATTAAATTATTTTAGAAGGGGAAAGACCTTTTGGTAATTTCTAGAAAGCCAGGACCATGGGTTTATTCCCCACAAAGCCCAAAAGGACTTTGTGGGAATTTCCAGAAAATCATCCAAAAGAAGGGAACGGTCGCATAACCCAGGCGCGCTTTCTCAAAGCGCACACGGACGCCAGCCGACAGCCTCGCCACGTGGAAGCTCGCGATTCGCTGCACGAATCCGGCTGTCCCCCACGTGAGGCGCAAGCGCCCGACAAGCCCCGCCACTCGCCTTCCTCTGATTGGTCCGTCGCCCAGCCATGTCTCCCTCACCCTCACAGCCCCCACGTGCTTTGTTCTGATTGGTCCTTCACCCACTTTGTGTCACCCACACACCCCTTTCTGGAAAATCAATTCCCAGCCCATTTCACATCCAAAAATTCCCCATTTTGTGCACAAAAATGATCTAATTTCAACCCATTTTGTGATCAAAAAATATCTCATTTGCTTAGCCCCTAAGCAAGTAAAAAGCCAATAGTGGAGGGACCAAAATGTTAATCTTAAGTTACAAACAAGCCCCTAATCCTTCCTATAAATAGAGAGCTCATCCTCTCTCATTTCATGAAGAAGGCTCCCCTAGAGTTACTCTCTAAAAAATTTCTCTCTCCGAAATTAAGTAAATTTCTTTGTGGAAGATTGTGATCAATCCATGTCAAGTGAAAATCTTAGAGTCCAAGATCTCTAAGTGAAGAAGAATAGAGGCAAACTTGGGTCAATCAATTAATGATTTACCCTAATCTTGCTTAAAGGTTGAACCTTCACTTTATTGTCATCTTCATCTTTTTTTTTTGTTGGAATTTTAGCTTTGTTCATCTTTTTGCTCATAAAAATGTAGTCTTTATATATGTGAATGATTGGATCCAAGTACTCTCATGATCCCAATGGTTTCATCTTACACTTTTATAGTGTATTAAAATGATGAACTAAGTGGAGAGGAGTATTTGTTATATTTATGTCATTTACTTTATGTCTTTACATTTATGAAATTTACTTTATGTTTTTACATTTATGCAATTTACTTTATGTCTTTACATTTATGTAATTTTGCTTTCATGTCTTTACATTTATGTCTTTAATTTTGGCTTGGTGATCCATTGAACATCTTGGAGAGAGCCTTGCACATTTATCTTGTATTTGTTTATTTATTATCATAATCTCTCTCTCTCTCTCTCTCTCTCTCTCTCTCTATATATATATATATATATATATATATATTATAAATGTTCATATATTTCAAATCTTGTAGAGATTAACCTTATTTAGATGATAGGGTCTTAATCCCTATTCATCTAAATTGTGGCAAGTAAAAGGTATTATTGCTAGATTCTCTCTCTTGACTTTGCTAGTCTTTTTCATGGCTAAGTAAAAGTCAGTCCCTAAAAAATACCTTATTTTACTTGGGTAGTTTATCTCTTCTATTAAAATTATCAAAAAAGGGGCATTAACATGCCCATATTTTATTTCCAAAATCACCTTCTAAAATAAAGCGGTTTTTCCCATTTCCAAAATACACACACACACACTTGCACATTTTTTGGTCAACAAACTAGGGAGACTAGGTATTTCCGAGGCAGATTGGGTGAACCGCGATAAGTTCTTCCCAAGACGTAACCTGACCTCTGAACTCATTTTCTCAATCCTTTTCCGTTAAATTTGGGTTTAAAATTAAAAATTAACGTGGCGACTCTGTTTTATCGAACATAAGGTGCCGTGTTTGATTCTCGAGGGGAAACTTTTCCATGATTTCCCGCGGGTATCTCACAGCAGTCACTTATGCATATAATATAAAAACATTAAGGGTTAATTACAAATTAGGGCCCAAAGTCTTATATGAGGTCCCCAATCGGGGCCTGACTTTTTTTTTTGGCAATTTAGGGCCTGTGTTGATATTTTTTCCCCAAATTAGGGCTTTTTGACGATGTTCATCCAAAAACCCCGTTAAGTTAACATGTGTGTGGCACGTGACTTTGAGTGAGGGCTTTTTCGGTCAGTAATATTTAAGGGCTTGCTCTATAAGCCTTATAGTATAAGGCGTGAAAATGCCCACGCTTTCCCTCCATACACTGTAACGCCCCGAATCCTTAGATTTGATATGAACCGTAGAATTCGACATGTCACTACTACTTTAAAAGGGATAAAATTTAAAACTAAAACCAACTATACTCCTTTAATGGAGTAGGAGAAACACTACAGAAGATAGTTCAACACTTGACCACCTCTTACCACTTTACATAACCAAAAACTAACTACTACTCTTCCATTACTCGGCATACAAGCCGGTAAACAAACGAAGACAACTTTAATTACATATACACAACGGTACCCCAAAAATTCTGAGTTACATACTCAGCCTAACCCACGTCCTCACATAACAAAAGTATAATAACCTACCCAAAAAAAAATTCCCTTAGCACCAGAACTGGATACTACGATCATCACCTCGAGCTATCGCTAGCCTTCTTTGGATCTAAGGAAAACAAAGAAACAATAAACGGGGTGAGATAAAATCTCTGTAAGTTACTACGATAATAACATGATATGCATACAAATAACAATTAAGCATACTAGTCTCACATATAGAGATATATAACAAGTAGCACATCATAAGAGTAGTAATCCTACTCATGAAGCATCACGTATAGCTAAGTACACATCACAAAGGATATTTCTTTCCTCCTTATTACTCCATACCCAAACATAACGTTGATGTAGATCTTCATATTGAAGGCAGCTTTACTATATCAAAGGAGACCCGTTACCTAGTATCTCAAACCAAGAACCAAGAATAAAAGAGCTAGTCAATCATTGTGCTTAATGCTCCAATCATTGAGAAAGCTAGACCCCTACCGTGATCAAGAGTAGGAGCAAACGGTCACAGATGCATAGATTCACGGTTATTACTCAGCCCCAGCTCTCATAATAAACGTGAACCTATACACCCCTGAAACACATAAACCAGCTGGACTCACAACCAAGTACACAAGTAATATTTACTTGACATTATGAAACTAGTACTAGGCCCAAAGTAAGGGACTAGACTATCAACCATGTACATCACTTGGGCATAATTGCATAAAATGATCAAATTCACTTGTAATACATTTACTATGTATCATTCACCAATTCATCTTCTAGTAATCATGAAGAGTTTAAACAATCATTTACTTAGCAATATAAGTTCTCATAACACATACCAAGTACTCCCTATCATTTCCCAACACTTATGAATAAAAATGATCAAATAAGGCTGAAACAGGGGAAGGGTGCGCACGCCTCCCCTCCAAGGGTGCGCGCGCCTCCCTAAATCAGAAGTGAGGCCTTGTCAATTTCAACCAAGGGTGCGCGCGCCTCCCCCACAGTGGGTGCGCATGCCTCCAACTACTGAAGCTTAGGGAATTCTCACATCTAGAGGATGCGCGCGCCTCTCCCAAAAAGGGAGCGCACGCCTCCAACAAAACTCAAAATAATTCAACTTCAGATGATGGGTGCGTGCGCCTCCTTTCATGGGGTGCGCGCGCCTCCACCACGAAATCCAGCTCCCAGAATTCAGTTCCTGGGTTGTTCTTGCCCAATTATCACTTTACCATAACACATAAAAACCCAGCAACATAACCCTTTTCCCCATCTTGTTCTACCCCTCCCAAACCTCAATTTACACACCACTACAACCTTTAAACTAAACAACATCCTAGAAATTTGAAATCAAAGACAACAACCTAAAAATTCACATACTTCATATTTCTTCACCAAAACAAATGTTGATTCAAGCATTCCTTACCCATATCTTCATATAACTCAAGAATGACTAATTTCAACCTTAAATAGGGAATTTAGTAACTTACCTACTCCGAAGAAATATCAAGAAAATGGAAATTGAACCGATAGAATTACTCTATTCAATGCCCTGAACATTTATATATATATATATATAGAATTTTAAATGGAGTAGTAAATTAAAAGAAAGAAAATTAAAAAAAAAAACCTTACTTTCTTTTCCCTTGGCCATGAACACAGAGAAAGCAAATTGAGTGTGTGTGTGTGTGTGTTACAGTGAAAAGAAGAAAATGGGATAAGAATCCCCAAAATAATATCTTCTACAATTTTCTTCCTACTAACCTCTCCTAATTCTCTAAATCCATGTAAAGGTCAGTTTTCTTTAATACCACCTAGGTCCTTCATGACTAACTCAATAATTCCCCACAATCCACATTAACCCACATATTCAAATAATATACGCAAGTTTAAGAAATTATTATCTAACACATAAAATGCACATATACTTCACATAATAATTTTTAATTATGTAAAAATGCAAAATATGAAAATAAAATTGGGTGGGGCGTTACATCCTCCCCATCTTAAAAGAAAATTCGTCCGCGAATTTTTCTGACTAAATGATCACATTACTTACCAACGTTATCAAATAGACTCGGGTATTTCTCTAGCATTTCTCGCTCGGTTTCCCAAGTAGCTTCTTCGATCTCGTGATTCCTCCATAATACCTTCACAAGGGGAATTCTCTTAGTACGCAAGACTTGTTCCTTCCGGTCAAGAATCTCTACCGGTAACTCCTCGTAGGATAAATCAGGTTGGAATTCCCTAGGTTCATACTCGAGAACATGAGATTCGTCCGCAATATACTTACGAAGAGTAGAGACATGAAACACATTATGTACCCCGTAAAATGATGGCGGTAAAGCAAGTCTATAAGCCAATTTCCCAATCCTCTTAAGTATTTCAAATGGTCCTATATACCGAGGAGTCAACTTCCCTTTCTTCCCAAATCGTTTCACACTTTTCTGAGGCGACACTTTCAAGAACACGAAATCCCCAACTTGGAATTCAAGATCTCTTCTTCTGTTATCAGCATAACTCTTTTGACGACTTTGAGCTGTCCTCAATCTATCCCGAATCAATCTCACACTCTCTACCGAATGTTGAACCATTTCGGGTCCCAAAAGCTTTGCTTCCCCGACCTCATCCCAACATATAGGTGATATACATTTACAACCATACAATGCTTCATAGGGGGCCATCTCAATACTAGACTGGTAGCTATTATTATAAGCAAATTCGACTAACGGTAAATGAACATCCCAACTACCTTTGAAGTCAACAGCACATGCCCGTAACATATCCTCGAGAATTCGTACCAACCTTTCTGATTGCCCATCTGACTGTGGGTGAAATGTCTGATGGGTTTCCTAGTAACATGCGCAGCGGAATATAGCAATTAAAATTTTAAGAGCCATGGATCCGTTCATATGATTAAATCAAATACAATATAAGAATAAAGGAATAAACTAACCCTTGATGGCTATCAACTTCTCTTGGTCTTTGGTGGAGGTTTGAAGACTTGATCACGATCACAAAGCTTGAACACGAACTTTGAAGATGATGATTTTCACCCTCTAGCGGTATCCACACTTCGAACGAATATCAAAGGAGCTTCTTTGATCTTGGTTGCTAGACCAATATTATGAAACACACTTTCACAATATAATAAAGAACTATATGGAATTTATTTGTGAATTATTTTGTTCCTCAATCAAGGATATCTTAGAACAAAATAATATCTCTCTCAAACTCTTTGAGACTCACAAAATCACTTGTTCATATGGTCTGGCCGAATTGGGGTTTTTATACACAATTAAGACCTATTCCAAATAGGAATCTTGTGCCAAAAAACCTTCCTAAATCGAATTAGGAAATTCCCAATCGGGAGCACCAGGCGCCCGCCTGGTACCACCCAGGCGCCCGCCTGTTTGGGCAGAAGGTTAAGGCTAATTCCGGCTTGAACAGGCGCCCGCCTGGTTCAACCCAAGCGCCCGCTTGGTTGACCAGGAGGCCCAGATCATTTCCAGAAATTCCCTTGAAGTCCTTCGACCCTAAATTCCAATATAGTCCTCTTATTTAAGATTCGTTCTATTGTGTGTGACCCTCTAGGATTATACTAAGTTGGCAATGGGCTCAAACATGATTCCATAAGATATGATTAGGTTCTAGCAAACCGTCATACCTACCCAAATAGTATAACTAGATACAAGTTCGCATTCCTTTAAAATATGTCACAATCCCTTTGTCCACGATGTCATTGAACATAAGTCATGGTCAAACAGTCAACTTATTTTTGTTCAATACTTTCTCGATTCCGAATATGTTGATAATTCAAATGCTATTGATCTAATCAATCCATTTGAGTCCGGCCGAACATTTCATCAACATCATTCCTTCGAGGGGCCCAAGCTTGACATCTCTCCGTGGAGGGACAAATCCATTTAGCTTATTATTCTTCCCAACGGGAATCCGATTATGCCAATCATACCCTTTATAACTACCGTGTTAAGGTAGCGTTTGAATATGTCAAACACAATGTTCATCGAGTGGAAGACTATAATAACTTCATGTCTAAGGATTCAAATGACATAACTAATATGAGATATATGTACGACATAGACCATGACATAAATCTCATACAGCGGGTCATGTCCAGTACCTTGTTCCAAACAAGTACCCATAAATCTAACATGATCATCTCATGATCATTTAGCCTTTATACTAGTGCTTAACAAGTACTAGGGACGGAGATTATGATAGGTAAACATGAACAACAATAATAATCAAAACATCTCTTTTATTGATATGAAATAAATGATAACAATTACAACGTTTATTAAACGTGCCTAGGGCACCACTACCAACAATCTCCCACTTGCCCTAGGCCCAATCTCCCATGTATCTAATACCCATGGACCTAACATGACCATCATGTTTAGCTTGTGGAAGTCCTTTTGTTAGCGGGTCCGCAACATTGTCATCAGTAGGTACTCTGCATATATTTACGTCTCCCCTATCAACGATCTCTCGAATG
The DNA here is from genome assembly GCA_026119855.1 of Campanula takesimana. Lineage (NCBI taxonomy): Eukaryota > Viridiplantae > Streptophyta > Magnoliopsida > Asterales > Campanulaceae > Campanula > Campanula takesimana. Next base: position 636,636 of record JAOWBW010000240.1, read on the forward strand.
ATATGAAAACGCCTAAGTATGTGTTTGGATTTTTGATGTGCTCTTGGTTCCTTTGCTTGAGCAATAGCACCATTATTATCACAATAAAGGTCTATTGGATTAGCAATACTAGGAACCACTTCAAGTTCAGTTATGAACTTCTTAATCCAAACAGCTTCCTTTGCAGCATCCGATGCAGCAATATACTCAGCTTCTGTTGTAGAATCAGCGGTTGTACTTTGCTTGGAACTCTTCCAGCTTACAGCTCCACCATTTAACATAAACACAAAACCCGATTGCGATCGGCTATCATCTTTGTCAGTTTGGAAGCTTGCATCCGTGTAAGCATTTACAACGAGATCATCTTCCATTCCTCCATAGACCAAAAACGAGTCTTTAGTTCTTCTCAAGTACTTAAGAATCGCTTTTACAGCTATCCAGTGATTTTCGCCAGGGTCGGATTGATATCTACTTGTCATGCTCAAAGCATAAGATACATCCGGCCTAGTACAAATCATGGCATACATGATGGACCCAATTGCCGAAGCATATGGAACATCATTCATTTTCTCACGCTCATCTTTTGTCTTAGGACATTGAGTCTTGCTTAGAGAAACTCCATGTAACACGGGCAAGGTTCCTCTCTTAGAATTTTCCATACGGAATCTTCTAATGACCTTGTCAATGTATGTACTTTGGCTTAAACCAAGTAGCCTCCTTGATCTATCTCTATAGATCTTAATGCCAAGAATATACGCGGCTTCACCCATATCTTTCATTGCGAAGCACTTTCCTAACCAAGTCTTCACAGACTGAAGTGTAGGAATGTCGTTTCCAATGAGCAATATGTCATCCACATATAAAATAAGGAATAGCACTATGCTCCCACTAATCTTCTTGTATACACAAGGCTCATCTTCGTTCTTGATGAAACCAAACTCTTTGACCGATTCATCAAAACGGAGATTCCAACTCCTTGAAGCTTGCTTCAATCCATAGATGGATCTTTGCAATTTGCATACCTTAGAATCTTGTTCAAAACCTTCTGGTTGTGTCATATACACATCCTCTTGGAGTTTTCCATTCAGGAAAGCGGTTTTGACGTCCATCTGCCATATTTCATAGTCATGATATGCGGCAATGGCAAGCAAAATTCTTATAGACTTGATCATTGCTACGGGTGAAAAGGTCTCATCATAGTCAATACCATGAACTTGCCTATAACCTTTCGCTACAAGCCTAGCTTTGTAAGTATGCACCTTCCCATCCATGTCAGTCTTCTTCTTGAAGACCCATTTGCATCCTATGGTTTTTACACCTTCGGGTGCATCAATCAAATTCCAAACTTGATTGTCTTGCATGGATTGTAATTCGGATTCCATGGCTCCAAGCCACTTGTCCGAATCAGGAGAAGACATCGCCTCTTGGTAGGTTGACGGTTCATCATTCTCAATGATTTCTACCTCATTACTATCCGTTATGAGAAATCCATATCTCTCGGGCTCGGATCGTAACCTACTAGATCTGCGAGATGCTTGTGTATTTTGAACAGGTTCCACAACTCCTTGTGGTTCTTGTTCTTGTTCCACTATTGGTTCAATGTTATTTTCTGGGTCTCGAATTTCTTCAAGATTTATTTTACTCCCACTGATTTCTTTGGAGAGAAACTCTTTCTCTAGAAAGACACCAGTTCGGGCAACAAACACTTTGTTGTCCTCTCGGTTGTAAAAGTAATATCCTTTAGTTTCCTTAGGATATCCCACGAAAATACATTTATCAGATTTGTGTGCTAGTTTGTCAGAGATAAGTCTCTTAACATAAACTTCGCAACCCCAAATCCTCATGAAAGATAAACTAGGTTTCTTTCCACTCCACATCTCATATGGAGTCTTTGGAACCGATTTAGTTGGAACTTGATTTAGTGTGAAAGCAGCGGTTTCTAGAGCGTAACCCCAAAAGGATATTGGAAGATCAACTTGACTCATCATTGATCGAACCATGTCTAACAAAGTCCGATTCCTCCTCTCGGACACACCATTCCATTGTGGTGTTCCAGGTGGAGTCAATTGTGAAACTATTCCACAATTATTTAGATGATCATCAAATTCTTGACTTAAGTATTCTCCACCTCGATCTGATCGAAGTGCCTTAATGCTTTTGCCAAGTTGTTTTTCTACTTCATTTTGAAATATTCTAAATATCTCAAATGCTTCACTTTTATGTTTCATTAGGTAAACATACCCAAATCTACTATAATCATCAGTGAAAGTTATGAAGTATTGAAATCCTCCCCTAGCATTGCTACTTAATGGTCCGCATACATCGGAATGTATCAACCCCAATAAGTCGCTTGCCCTTTCACCCAACTTGGTAAAAGGTGTCTTAGTCATTTTTCCAAGAAGACACGACTCACAAGTATCATATGACTCTAAGTCACATGAACCCAAAAGTCCGTCCCCATGGAGTTTTGAGATACGCTTCTCATTAATATGACCAAGACGGCAATGCCACAAATAAGTATGATTTACATCATTAGGTTTAGATTTCTTATTTACATGATAGACATTATTTTCATTCTTGACATCCAAGATATAAAGGCCATTAAATGAATTAGCAATACCATAAAGCACATCATTTAAATAAATAGAAAATTTCTTATTCTCAATAAGAAACTTAAAACCTTCATTATCCAAACAAGAAATTGAAATAATATTTCTGCTTAAATCCGGAACATAATAACAATTGTTCAAAACAAGAATTAATCCGGAAGGTAAAGTGACTTCATAAGTCCCTACGGCTAATGCAGCAACTCTTGCTCCATTTCCCACGCGTAGATCTACTTCACCTTCTTTAAGCAGTCTCCTATTCTTTAGTCCCTGCACATTTAGACAAATGTGAGAACCACATCCGGTATCCAATACCCAAGAATCAGTGGTAGAAAGGAGAATATCTATCATATAGATACCTGAAGTCGACGCAGCCTTGCTGCTCTTCTTCTTCTTTTGCTCTTCCAAGAAAGCCTTGCAATTACGTTTCCAATGACCAATTTCTTGACAATGGAAACAAATTGCATCCTTTTGTGTATCGGGTTTTGCCTCAGAAGCCTTGGCAACCTTTGCCTTGCTTATCTTGGGTTTGACAACTTTTGCCTTACCCTTTCCTTTGGCACTAGCCTTCTTCCCATCATGAACCAAGAGCACGGGAGAACCTTTCTCCACAATTTTCATCTCTGCAGTTTTGAGCATCCCATGCAACTCAGAGAGATTCTTATCCATTCCATGCATGTTATAATTCATCACAAACTGATTATAACTTTTAGGCAATGAATTAAGAATGAGATCCGTGGCTAGCTCCAATGGGATTGGATAGCCAAGTTTCTCAAGGTGCTCTACATAACCTTTCATTTTAAGAAAGTGAGGACTCACTTGTTGCCCTTCATTCATTTTACTAGTAGTGAATGCAACAATGGTCTTGTACCTCTCTTGCCTAGCTTGCTCTTGAAAGATGGTTCTCAACTCCACGCCTATCTCATAGGCTTCCAAATGTTCCAAACTTTGTTGGAGTTTTGAACACATAGCAGCAAGCATGAGACAACTTACATCTCTAGAATCATTACGATGTTTCTTGTAATTGTCTCTTTCTACCCTAGGGGCAGTAGGCGGTGGTTCAGCAGGGAGAGGCCCATCGAGAATGTACAACTTATCTTCTTGCCTAAGAACAATTCTTATGCTTCGGATCCAATCCATAAAGTTTGTACCATTCTCTTCGAGCTTATCCTTCTCAAGGATCGATCGCAACGACATTGATTGAGTGTTATTAGTCATTATCTACAAATATGCAAAAAATTTCCAAAATTTAATAAGTACCGTTTTTCATTAAAGAGATAAATAATGTATTTTTCAAACAAAATACTCCCACTAAATTATATAACCTTCATATACATCCAATGTATAATATAATTTAAATGGGTTAAGATCCAACTTTAATTTAATTTCAAGTCCGCTAAGGCGGATTACACAAAATCAAATTAATTAAGTAGACAACTCTTGTCAATCATATCTCATATGAATCTTAGTTCCTTTTATGAGATTCTTTTAGAAATCTAATTTCAAAAAGCATGTTAAACCTCATCTTTGCCTAGGCCCAAAACTGTTTTGACGCCCAATTAAGTCTAACCATTTTAAACGCATAGTTAATGTGTCCCGCTAGGGCGTGCCCACATTATCTATCTTGCTCAAACATAAATAAATTTAATGCACCTCGCTAGGGCGAATCTACATTAAAATCACTCATGTACTAACAAGTGTTTTAATCATGGCATGGCAATAAAAGACTTAAAACTTTCTTTGAAGGTTCATCACATATAGCATATAACACATTTATGAGCACATAATATAAACATGTAACACATCAAGTTTAGCCACTAAATTAATCCCATTAATTTAAGCATGATATTTATGTGTCATTAGTTTCTCTATAATTATGAGGATAAGACTATTTCAACTTCGGTTATTATCTCCAAATTAAGACAACAAGAAGTGCGGTCGAACTAAGCCATTAGGCAACCACAATCCCGCACTAATTCAAGAAACCAAGAAAGTAGTCCATGTGGCCGAAACTAAGCAATAGATGGTCTCGATGAACGTAGGCCAATTGCATTCACAATTCCACATGGATCTCCAATCATTGAATCAAGAACTTTGTTTCTCAATTTTAGCAATTATGAACTCTTCATAATTCTAACTTCGTTTTATCTTTGAAACTTTGATTGCGATCAATTTTGGGAAACACAATCTCGATGAACGCAGATTAGCCATCCAAAACTTGAACCAATCTAGGAATCACAAGACTAAAACAAATAGGAAAATCAAACCCCAAAATCCACACACAAACCAACTACCCAAAACCCATTCCAGATCAACAAGTCTGGAGTGGTTCTGTTACTGGTTTTGTCGAATTTATCGAAAATTCCATATTCAGATTTTAACCAAAATCAGAACAAATTTTGACCACCGAGCGCCCGCCTGCAAAGGACCAGGCGCCCGCTTGAATGGCCAGAATAGTATAGAATTTTAAAGTTCGAAAATTTTGTCTCAAAATTATTTTTCCCCGATTATTAAAACTTTGATCCAATCAAAAATCAATAATCGAAATAATTCAGAATCCACCATAATTTTTATTGCGATTGAATCGTGCGATTAAAGTTTGAAAAACAATAAACCACATAAAATCACAAAACACATAAACATCATATAATCCAATATTCATATCATGCTTGGCACATAAACAATTTATATACACACAACATGATCCAAGTATTGATTTAATCAACATGAACGGCGCTCTGATACCACTGATGGGTTTCCTAGTAACATGCGCAGCGGAATATAGCAATTAAAATTTTAAGAAACCCAAAGCCATGGATCCGTTCATATGATTAAATCAAATACAATATAAGAATAAAGGAATAAACTAACCCTTGATGGCTATCAACTTCTCTTGGTCTTTGGTGGAGGTTTGAAGACTTGATCACGATCACAAAGCTTGAACACGAACTTTGAAGATGATGATTTTCACCCTCTAGCGGTATCCACACTTCGAACGAATATCAAAGGAGCTTCTTTGATCTTGGTTGCTAGACCAATATTATGAAACACACTTTCACAATATAATAAAGAACTATATGGAATTTATTTGTGAATTATTTTGTTCCTCAATCAAGGATATCTTAGAACAAAATAATATCTCTCTCAAACTCTTTGAGACTCACAAAATCACTTGTTCATATGGTCTGGCCGAATTGGGGTTTTTATACACAATTAAGACCTATTCCAAATAGGAATCTTGTGCCAAAAAACCTTCCTAAATCGAATTAGGAAATTCCCAATCGGGAGCACCAGGCGCCCGCCTGGTACCACCCAGGCGCCCGCCTGTTTGGGCAGAAGGTTAAGGCTAATTCCGGCTTGAACAGGCGCCCGCCTGGTTCAACCCAAGCGCCCGCTTGGTTGACCAGGAGGCCCAGGTCATTTCCAGAAATTCCCTTGAAGTCCTTCGACCCTAAATTCCAATATAGTCCTCTTATTTAAGATTCGTTCTATTGTGTGTGACCCTCTAGGATTATACTAAGTTGGCAATGGGCTCAAACATGATTCCATAAGATATGATTAGGTTCTAGCAAACCGTCATACCTACCCAAATAGTATAACTAGATACAAGTTCGCATTCCTTTAGAATATGTCACAATCCCTTTGTCCACGATGTCATTGAACATAAGTCATGGTCAAACAGTCAACTTATTTTTGTTCAATACTTTCTCGATTCCGAATATGTTGATAATTCAAATGCTATTGATCTAATCAATCCATTTGAGTCCGGCCGAAAATTTCATCAACATCATTCCTTCGAGGGGCCCAAGCTTGACATCTCTCCGTGGAGGGACAAATCCATTTAGCTTATTATTCTTCCCAACGGGAATCCGATTATGCCAATCATACCCTTTATAACTACCGTGTTAAGGTAGCGTTTGAATATGTCAAACACAATGTTCATCGAGTGGAAGACTATAATAACTTCATGTCTAAGGATTCAAATGACATAACTAATATGAGATATATGTACGACATAGACCATGACATAAATCTCATACAGCGGGTCATGTCCAGTACCTTGTTCCAAACAAGTACCCATAAATCTAACATGATCATCTCATGATCATTTAGCCTTTATACTAGTGCTTAACAAGTACTAGGGACGGAGATTATTATAGGTAAACATGAACAACAATAATAATCAAAACATCTCTTTTATTGATATGAAATAAATGATAACAATTACAACGTTTATTAAACGTGCCTAGGGCACCACTACCAACAATGTCGTGCTGAAATTCAATTTAGTACCCATTGCCCCTTGAAGAGCTTGCCAAAATAGGGATGTAAACCGAGGATCTCTATCGGATACTATACTCACCGGAACCCCATGAAGCCGGACTATCTCCTGAACATATAGAGAAGCCAATTGAGTCAATGAATACCCCACAGAAACAGGCAAAAAGTGAGCCGACTTGGTTAACCGATCTACTATAACCCAAACTGCTTCATAACCCTTTAGAGTACGTGGTAAACCGGTTACAAAATCCATGGTGATATGCTCCCATTTCCATTCAGGAATCTCTAAAGGTTGTAACAAACCTGCAGGACGTTGATGTTCCACTTTCACCTGTTGACATGTTAGGCATTTAGACACATAATCTGCAATCTCCCGTTTCATACAGTTCCACCAGAAATGCTTCTTCATATCTTGATACATTTTCGTACTTCCCGGATGTATGGTATACTTTGTCTTATGAGCCTCCTCTAATACTTGCAATTTAATCTCACTATCAACTGGAATACAAAGCCTACCACGAAAAGTAAGAATCTAATCATTATTAAAGGCAAAGTCGGGTTGTTTACCTTCTTTCATTCCATTAACAATCTTCTGTAATTCAGGATCAATATTTTGAGCTTCTTTAATCTGTTGAAGTAGAACAGATGTAGCATTTATATTCGCGAAACTCATGCCATGACTCGACTCATAAGGATTCCAGTCTCGCAAATCTTCTAGCAATTTCCACTCTCGTTCCATTAAATGTGCAATATAGGTGTTCCTACTCAAAGCATCTGCCACCACATTATCCTTTCCCGGGTGATACAAAATTGTACAATCATGATCCTTCAATTTTTCCATCCATCTGCGTTGTCTCATGTTAAGTTCTTTCTGAGAAAATAAATACTTTAGGCTCTTATGATCTGTGAACACTTCAAATCTAGCCCCATATAAATAATTCCTCCACTTGTGTAACGCAAATATAATCGCAGCCAGCTCTAAGTCATGAGTAGGATAATTCACTTCATAAGGAGTCAATTTTCTCGAGGCATAAGCAATTACCTTACCATTTTGCATTAACACACAACCCAACCCTTCTTTAGAAGCATCCGTGTAAACCACAAAATTATCTGACCCCTTAGGCAAAGCCAATACTGGAGCCACTCCTGAAAGCTCGCTTCACATTTGTTATCCCATTCGAAGGCTATAGATTTTCGAGTCAAGCTTGTCATTGATGTAGCAATTTTAGAAAATCCCTCAATAAACCTCCGATAATAGCTTGCCAATCCCAGAAAACTACGTACCTCAGTGACTGTAGTTGGTCTCTTCCATTTAACTATGGATTCTATTTTAGAGGGATCAACAGAAATACCACCCTCTGACACTACGTGTCCCAAGAAAGAAACTTCTTCTAGCCAGAAGGCACACTTACTAAATTTGGCAAACAATTGCTTGTCCCGAAGAATACCCAATACCATCCTCAAATGTTGCTCGTGCTCCGCCTTGGATTTAGAATAAACCAAGATGTCATCTATAAAAACCACAACAAAACAATCTAGATAGGGTTTGAAAACCCGGTTCATCAAATCCATAAACACCGCAGGAGCATTCGTCAACCCAAATGGCATAACCACGAACTCATAATGTCCGTACCTGGTACGTAAGGCTGTCTTTGGTATATCTTCTTCTCGGACTTTCAATTGATGATATCCGCTTCTTAAATCAAGCTTCGAATAAACCACGGACCCCTGAAGTTGATCAAACAGGTCGTCAATGTGAGGTAGCGGATACTTGTTTTTAATTGTTACCTGATTAAGCTCCCGGTAGTCAATACATAATCGCAGAGCACCATCCTTCTTCTTCACAAATAATACTGGTGCACCCCAGGGAGACACACTAGGCCGGATAAACCCTTTCTCCAATAACTCCTCGAGTTGCTTCTTCAATTCCCTTAACTCCACGGGAGCCATTCTGTATGGAGCTTTAGATATCGGTGTAGTACCTGGTAATAGCTCAATACAAAACTCAAGTTCCCGGTCCGGTGGCATACTATATTCAGTAGAAAACACGTCCGGAAACTTAGACACCACAGAAATATCCTCTAGCTTTGCTACAGACATACTTTTGTCAATCACACAAGCAAGATACCCGGTGCAACCCCCAGACAACAACTTCCTAGCCCTCAAAGCAGATATAACATGAAAACTACACATAGGTCTATCACCTTCAAAAATAAATTCAGGCAAACTCGGCACAGAAAAAGTAACCACCTTTTGATGACAATCGACAGATGCATAATGCATATAAAGCCAGTCCATACCAAGTATCACATCAAAATCCCTTATGGGCAATACTACTAGGTCAGCTTGAAGGGTATGATTACTTATAAGCACATCACAATTCTTATATACTTCTGTAGCTAGCATGCAATCTCCCATTGGAGAAGATACTTCTAACACATAAGGCATAGCATCAGGAACAACAGGTAAATGATACACAAAATGTAATGCCACATAAGAATGAGATGATCCTGGATCTATAAGAACTCGCGCTCGCGTACTAAAAACAAAAATGGTACCTCCTATCACTGCTGTTGACTCAGCCACCCTGTGCTGATCAATAGAAAATACTCGACCTTGAACCTTATGCCGACCCCCACTATCCCGCTTACTACTCGAAGCCTGCTGTCCGGTACCTTCTCCCGAAGTTCCCTTACTCTTTGGGCAATCCCTTTTGAAATGTCCACTCTCACCACAGTTTAAGCATTTTCCTTGCTTCAACCAACACCGGTCTTCAGTATGGCCATCCTTGGAACAATACTTGCAAGTCCACTTTGAACTCGAAACATTCGGCTTTGAACCCACTGATACACTTCCCATACTTTCTGCTTGCCTCTGAGGTCGACCACTCGGTCGGTTAAATCCACCCCTTTTACTTCCGGTACTCTGAGCCCTTTCTGGAACACGTACTGATGGTTGACCTCCTGTAGCAACTCCCGGTTTAACTCTATGTTCATCAATGTCATTCTCAATTGCATATGCCCTCTCAACTGCTTGTCGGTAACTAGTGAGTTGTAAGGAAAGAAGTTGCTTCCTATACTCCGTCTTTAATCCCTTCACGAACCTTTGAGCCCTCTTTATTTCAGTTGGAACTAGATGACTACAATACCTCGCAAGTTTAGTGAATTCGGAGGAATATTGCCCCACCGTCATGTTCCCTTGTACTAGATTCAGAAAATCCATCTCTCTTCGATCTTGGACAACCGAGGGAATGAACTGTGAGTTGAACTCTTTAAGGAAATCCGCCCAAGTATGTTGTACATCTTTCTCTTGCTCCCAGCTTTGGCATAACACCTTCCACCAGTGCTCCGCAGCTTTTTCTAATTTAAAAGTTGCAAAGGTTACCTTCTCTTTATCCTCACATTTCAGAGCAGCGAATATCTTCTCAATACTTTCTATCCACTCCTCAGCTTTTACTGCATCGGTTTCTCTATCAAAGCTACGAGGTTGCATTTTCAGGAATTTGGTAAGACGACTGGCATAACCCTTGTCATCAGCTCCTGACTGTGTCTGCCCCGGATTATTTTGTCCTTGTTGGTTGGAGACAAATTGAGCCAATAATTGAAACATCTGCTTGTAATCCACATTATGATCATTACCCACTTCCACAGAAGGAGTTTCAGATTCCTCATTTCCCTGAGTACTACTACCAATATCCTCAGAATGACTCATCTCCACCCTACACATAAACACTCGACGTTAATAAAACAACCCAAAAACCAACCCACCTAGGCCATAGACCCTATCCAGGCTTAGAGCTAACCATAGCTCTGATACCAACTGTAACGCCCCGAATCCTTAGATTTGATATGAACCGTAGAATTCGACATGTCACTACTACTTTAAAAGGGATAAAATTTAAAACTAAAACCAACTATACTCCTTTAATGGTGTAGGAGAAACACTACAGAAGATAGTTCAACACTTGACCACCTCTTACCACTTTACATAACCAAAAACTAACTTCTACCCTTCCATTACTCGGCATACAAGCCGGTAAACAAACGAAGACAACTTTAATTACATATACACAACGGTACCCCAAAATTCTGAGTTACATACTCAGCCTAACCCACGTCCTCACATAACAAAAGTATAATAACCTACCCAAAAGAAATTTCCCTTAGCACCAGAACTGGATACTACGATCCTCACCTCGAGCTATCACTAGCCTTCTTTGGATCTAAGGAAAACAAAGAAACAATAAACGGGGTGAGATAAAATCTCAGTAAGTTACTACGATAATAACATGATATGCATACATATAACAATGAAGCATACTAGTCTCACATATAGAGATATATAACAAGTAGCACATCATAAGAGTAGTAATCCTACGCATGAAGCATCACGTATAGCTAAGTACACATCACAAAGGATATTTCTTTCCTCCTTATTACTCCATACCCAAACATAACGCTGATGTAGATCTTCATATTGAAGGCAGCTTCACTATATCAAAGGAGACCCGTTACCTAGTATCTCAAACCAAGAACCAAGAACAAAAGAGCTAGTCAATCATTGTGCTTAATGCTCTAATCATTGAGAAAGCTAGACCCCTACCGTGATCAAGAGTAGGAGCAAATGGTCACAGATGCATAGATTCAGGGTTATTACTCAGCCCCAGCTCTCATAATAAACGTGAACCTATACACCCCCGAAACACATAAACCAGCTGGACTCACAACCAAGTACACAAGTAATATTTACTTGACATTATGAAACTAGTACTAGGCCCAAAGTAAGGGACTAGACTATCAACCATGTACATCACTTAGGCATAATTGCATAAAATGATCAAATTCACTTGTAATACATTTACTATGTATCATTCACCAATTCATCTTCTAGTAATCATGAAGAGTTTAAACAATCATTTACTTAGCAATATAAGTTCTCATAACACATACCAAGTACTCCCTATCATTTCCCAACACTTATGAATAAAAATGATCAAATAAGGCTGAAACAGGGGAAGGGTGCGCACGCCTCCCCTCCAAGGGTGCGCGCGCCTCCCTAAATCAGAAGTGAGGCCTTGTCAATTTCAACCAAGGGTGCGCGCGCCTCCCCCACAGTGGGTGCGCATGCCTCCAACTACTGAAGCTTAGGGAATTCTCACATCTAGAGGATGCGCGCGCCTCTCCCAAAAAGGGAGCGCACGTCTCCAACAAAACTCAAAATAATTCAACTTCAGATGATGGGTGCGTGCGCCTCCTTTCATGGGGTGCGCGCGCCTCCACCACGAAATCCAGCTCCCAGAATTCAGTTCCTGGGTTGTTCTTGCCCAATTATCACTTTACCATAACACATAAAAACCCAGCAACATAACCCTTTTCCCCAGCTTGTTCTACCCCTCCCAAACCTCAATTTACACACCACTACAACCTTTAAACTAAACAACATCCTAGAAATTTGAAATCAAAGACAACAACCTAAAAATTCACATACTTCATATTTCTTCACCAAAACAAATGTTGATTCAAGCATTCCTTACCCATATCTTCATATAACTCAAGAATGACTAATTTCAACCTTAAATAGGGAATTTAGTAACTTACCTACTCCGAAGAAATATCAAGAAAATGGAAATTGAACCGATAGAATTACTCTATTCAATGCCCTGAACATTTATATATATATATATATATATATATAGAATTTTAAATGGAGTAGTAAATTAAAAGAAAGAAAATTAAAAAGAACAAAACCTTACTTTCTTTTCCCTTGGCCATGAACACAGAGAAAGCAAATTGAGTGTGTGTGTGTGTGTGTGTTATAGTGAAAAGAAGAAAATGGGATAAGAATCCCCAAAATAATATCTTCTACAATTTTCTTCCTACTAACCTCTCCTAATTCTCTAAATCCATGTAAAGGTCAGTTTTCTTTAATACCACCTAGGTCCTTCATGACTAACTCAATAATTCCCCACAATCCACATTAACCCACATATACAAATAATATACGCAAGTTTAAGAAATTATTATCTAACACATAAAATGCACATATACTTCACATAATAATTTTTAATTATGTAAAAATGCAAAATATGAAAATAAAATTGGGTGGGGCGTTACATATACTACACGCATTTCTATTTTCTCTCTCTCTCTCAAGTATTACGATAAAATTGGGTGTTCTACCATGAGGAACGACAACGGAACCTACAGATGTGGAGATATTGTACGAATGCAGATGTTATGGAGTGAACGAAATCCAGGTAGAAGGTTTCTACAATGCCCAAAGAAATCGGTAAGTAATTACAATCCTATTAACCCCAATTTTGACTTGATTTTGTTAGCCCTAATTTTGACTGGAAAAATTGGAAATTTGCAGGGGGATTGTGGTTATTTCTTATGGTATGACCCAGAGATTTGTTCAAGATCAAAGGAAATAATACCTGGGTTGCTCTGGAAGAGGAATAAAATGGAGGATGAAATTAGAGGATTGAAAAGGACACAAAAGTTGTTGCTGCTACTGTTATTGTGTTCTTGGGTGATTTTTTTACTGGTGTTGGTTTTAGTAGTGTATAACTTTTAAAGATTTGTAATGTTGTTGTGATTTTGCGTTTCTGTGACTTGGGGTTTTTGTTGTAATACTATGCATTTGTGCTTAATGAATGGAGATTGGACAATCTCTTGTTTGGTGAAGCATTGCCTTTGTTTGTTAATGTTATCAATTGTCAATTTGGTATAATCCAACCACACTAGATCAATGCATTCAGTATTTGATGTAGTGCAAAGACATTATAAATAGAGTCATGAAGTTTAATGGAAATGACGAAAAATCCCTCACTCAAAGTCACGTGCCACACACATGTTAACTTAACGGGGTTTTTGGATGAAAATCGTCAAAAAGCCCTAATTTGGGCAAAAAATATCAACACATGCCCTAAATCGCCAAAAAAAAAGTCAGGCCCCGATTGGGGACCTCAATAAGACTTTGGGCCCTAATTTGTAATTAACCCAAACATTAATTAATAGCATAATAGTGTGGTTTCCCCCCAAATTAATGTTTTGCCACCAGATTAGTAATGCTTATATTAAGATCACAGACTCCCCAAATATCACATTTTGACTTTGATCCCCCTGGAAAATTACAATTTACCCCTCAATATTTACATTATCCCCTACATATATAAACCAAATTAAAGTCAATGACCATTAATATTTCTCTTAAGCTTGTGATTGGAGTGAAAGGAGAAAGCCGGAGTGCAGAGGAGCCACCCACACCATCGTGCATCGTCGAAGCCACCTTGTTTTATTTAAGCTTCCGAACAGGTATCTTCCGTCCACTTCTTCCTTTACCTGCTAATCTTTTTTATCTACTCTCAAATCCAAAAACCCCCATGTTTATAAAATCCCCAAAAAAATTAGGGTTTCAGAACAGAGTGTTGGAAAGAATTTATGAAAAATATTGTCATTGATAATGTAGGTATAAATTCATAATTTAGTTTAGTTAGTGACTCGTTTTCGTGGTACATTTCATTCTGGTTCTTTTGTTTTGTAGAGAAGTTGTAAGGAATGGACAAAAACAGTGACATAAGCTCTAGGTGTATGCCAGAAGATTTGATTATTGAAATCCTCTTGAGGCTTACCGTTAAATCACTCATGCTCTTTAAAACTCTAGACAAATACTGGCACGCTGTCATCATAAGTTCAAATTTTGTTTATAATCACCTCAGCATAAACCATCAAAGTTCCCGTGTACTCGCTGATCAGTATATTCCAGGTCCTTTAAGATATGAATTCTGCTTTGCACTGTTATCAAATCAATCTGTATCCCATCTTGATACTCATTATCTTCGTCTACCTCGTTATATAAACGTGATACTTGGCCCTGTTAATGGTTTATTCCTCTTTGGTCATGGTGACAATGACATTCGTTTCGCTCTTCTGAACCCCGCGACAAGAGATGAAGACCATTTTTATACCCGAGACGATACTTAATCGTGGGTTATATTCTTGTACGTGTTATGGATTTGGATTTGACCCCTTGATCAAAGACTACAAAGTGGTTGGTTTGTGGGAAACATCAGAGGAAGACGTTCTTGTAAACATGGCTGTGTATAGTCTTCAAAATGATTATTGGAAACACACAAGGCCGAAGATGCATAACATTCCACCTCCTGATTCCATTGCACCCTATATTAACGGTGCATGTCACTGGCTTTTGGAGGACTCGAATATACTCTCATTCAACTTTGGCACCGAAGTCCTCAAAATATAAACGGCCCACTAAATGTCCATCCGCCAATGCATATCCAACCATCGATTTCCACAATAACAAAACAGTCGGCATGCTTGTTGGTACATATAAAAACCTACCTCCTAATAGCCTTGAATTTGAGAAATTAAATGCGTTCGTAATGAATGAGGAGGGTTGTTGGACAAAACTATTTACTGTAGATGTAAGCGATCTAAGCGTTACGTATGCGGTCGTATGGTACCTAAGGAGCCGCACGGCTCCTAGCCCTTTCTGCCTCATTTTTCGTTCATTTTAATTATCCGCTATGTGTGTGTGACCCAATAGGATAATACTAAGTTGGAAACGAGTACGAACCATTCAGACCTCGTTAGTCATAAGCGGACTCTAGCAAGCCATTATGACTACCCAATTAGTATAACTTTGAAATCCAAAGTTTCCTAAAATAGAACATAACACAATTTCTTTGTTACACGATGTCTATTGAACTTAAGCCATGGCTAATGATCAACTTACTTTTTTCAATGCTTTCTTGATCCCGAATGTATTGATAATACAAATGGCATTGATCCAATCAATTCATTTGAGCATGGCCATGCATTTCATCAATACCATTAATCGAGTGGCCAAAGCTTGACATCTCTCTTGATGAGGAACAAATTCCTTCTTGGCTTATTACCTTTCCCTACATGATTGTAAGTACCCTAATCTGAAACCGACCTATCTTAGAGGTAGCCTTAGCACCGTTTCAGGGATAATCTAATAGGCCAGGACCTCCCTAGGATAAACTATAAATTCCAGGACTACTCTGGTATAAAATTGGAAAAATCCAGAAGCTCGCCAGGCTGAGCCGTACGGATGCTTTGGGTACTAGAGGGGCCTAGCCGTACGGCTGGTTTGGGCGCCCTCAGTCCCTATAAATAGAACCCCTTGCTGATCATTTCAGGGGGGGAGAAATACACATTAGAGAGGTCACTCTGCAGGAATTGCCACAGAGAAAGAGTGAGAGTGATCACATACAAAAAAGGAGAGAAGAAAGGAAGATTGGCCTTAACCATCATAGGTAAAGCCACCTCCCCCCTCCTTTCTCTTCATCTTACTCCTATTTTCTTTCTTATATCTTGGTTATACATGTATTTATTCTTCATTCATGCAAAGACTTGTCCATTTCAAGCACCTTTTGTTTCTTGCAAGACTTGTCCATTATCAAGCACTACATATCTATCTATTATATTACTATCTTCTCCAAGCTATGAGAAGTTCCAAGGTGCCCTCCATACCTTGTATGGAAGAGGTTCTAAACCTAGACACTCATAGACTTGTTGATTGTCATTTACATTCCTTATTCATTTAAATGGTATGCTTGTTTGGCCATGATAATCATGAGGATGATGAAACCTTAGTGTTCATCACTTTCCTCTTTGGTTTAGCCTCAAAATCCCACTTTTGGGTCATAAAGATTCAATCTTTATATGTTATTTTGACTCTTGGAAGGATTTTAAGTCATAAAATGTCATCTAGGTGATAAAGTTCCAATCTTTATTCACTAAATGACCAACTTTGGTCCAAAGGGGACATTCATCAACTTTCTTGATTTTGTCCTATGATTGCTCATGATCACACCCAAATACTTGTTTTGGGGAACCAAGTGATGATCATTTAGCATAGGAATGATGTTATAAAACTTGTAAAATGATTTCTTGCAAACTGGGATCACAAACAGTTTGTCCAGCTTCAGACAGAATACCCTGTTTCTGTTCTGAACTGGACTGTTCTTGAGCAAACTGTAAAACCCCAGAATCGCCTCCTCCAGCCGTACGGTTACTTTAGGTAGGAGGGCAAAATTGTCTGTTTTGCCCTCTGACCTTTATCTTATCACTCAAGGCCCCCTTTCTCAGCCAAGTTTCTCAAATAAAATCAACGACAGAATTTTTCCATTAAATACACACACACACATATGCACATTTTAACTAACTTAGGGAGACTCGTCTTTGTCCGAGGCAACTTGAGAGGACGTAAAAACTCCTCCCAAGTTGTAACCTGACCTCCGAACCTTTGAACTCAAACCTTTGTCATTTTGTTGGGTTTAAAATTAACAAAATGTGGCGACTCCGTTAAATTTGACCGGTTCCCGTGTTTGGCATTTTGTCCTCGTGCGAACCTTGCTTGTTTCACCCCGAGGGCGGGATCCTTACAGTGGCGACTCCGCTGGGGAGTAGAGTGCTTTCGAACTTCTTTCTAGAAGGTTCGGGGGCATTCTTGTGTGGGTCGAACTCCCGTTCCCGTTAGTTGACTTCTTGCATATTTGTGTGTGTTTGTTGTTTCTGTTTGAACTGTTTTGAGTACATACGTTCTGGAAACACAATAAACTGGGGCTTGATGATCAGAAGTTGGAGAAACTGAGAAAAATCTTCACCCTCTTGCTTTAGCCGTACGGCTACTTTGGGTAGGGACCAGAATGTTGCCAATTAACAGTTTGGTGCAGGGCTGCAACATTCTGGGTGCCCCCTCTGCTTCTACTTGTCTAGGTTCCAAATTTACAGTCTTACTTGTGCACATTACCTTCATTCTTTTGGCCAAAACTTGGTTTTAAAAGGTAATAAAACTTGGTTATTCATGATCTTTTGTCAATAAAATGGTTTCCAAAACCTCGTCTTACAATAACCCCTTTTGTAAGGGTTTTCTTGAGTCTCCTTGTTGTGCACAAATTGCTTTGTACAAAAGGGTTTCAATGTAAAATATTTCTTTTGCAAAAGTTTGATTCAAAATTCTTTGTTGTGCACAACTTGGTACATGTACAAGTTTTAGTCTTCGTTTGCTTATATTCTTTGATTTGTTGTGTATAGATTGCTCAATTCATGCTTGTTCATACTTGTTCATATCTTGCTTATGCCATGCTCATGATATCGAAAAACGAATTGAAAATCTCTCTTTTTACTCAAAAAAGGAGCATAGAATGACTTCACACCACGCGCACTTTACCGTGCACGTTCCAAATACCCTTTAAACCTGGGGTGGATGCCATGATGCAGCTCGTTGGGTGCTCTTGTTCCCTTCGATGCGCGCACGGGTCCATCCCACCTTCCCTTCCAAACTGAGTCAACCACACTTGTCCGTGACACACAAATACCGTGACTATGGTTGGTTTTTGGTCTAGATCACGTTACCACGTCCTTGATACGTGCTCAAAGCTAATTGTGGCCAAATTAATGCCCGAGTTGTGACTCCTTGATGAAATACAACCGTGGCCTAACCAGCCTCCAACTCGTGTGTTAGTGACGACCGCAATTAGCAAGGTCCATGTACTAAGGATAGGGTGACACTGTGTCGTTAAGCCCTAATGAACGAGTTATTTTAATCATCCTTAAGCCCATGGTCAAGGATCGAGACGTCTCATTCAAAATGAGGTCATGACGGAATGTCGGCGCAGCCTTCGGTGTAGCCTTCGGGGAAAAGTCTCGATTCCGACTGGGGCTTAACCATGATTAGGATGACCCGCATATTGGGAACCTTACGATGCACTAGACCCTAGGTTCGCTTCTTTTGATCGGTGGAAGCCGCGTGCCCTATAGGACCCTCGCCCGGGATAGTCCATCCTTGGGAGCGTGCAATACAGGTGAAAAACGAGGGGTCTATAGGCGTAGTGATGGCCTCCACTGATCCAGGATTTAGATCAGTTGCGGAAAAGAAGAGAAATATTTTCCAACCATTTAGGAATAAAATGCGTTTCAAGTAAAGTTGAATGAATAAGTAATTACACGTTGCATAAGTTTACTCCGTTTTTGCTTCCTGTCTTTGATACATTGCATTGTTTCGCTAACCAGTGTCACCTCCGTTAAGTCCTGTTAAGTCTTTGGAAGGATCCATGTTATCCTCCAAGACCGCCGTTAAGTCCCGTTGAGTCTTTGGAAGGATCCATGTTATCCTTCAAGACTGCCGTTAAGTCCTGTTAAGTCTTTGGAAGGATCCATGTTATCCTTCAAGACTGCCGTTAAATCCTGTTAAGTCTTTGGAAGGATCCATGTTATCCTCCAAGACCTCCGTCAAGTCCCGTTAAGTCTTTGGAAGGATCCATGTTATCCTCCAAGGCCTCCGTCAAGTCCCGTTAAGTCTTTAGAAGGATCCATGTTATCCTTCAAGACCGCCGTTAAGTCCTGTTAAGTCTTTGGAAGGATCCATGTTATCCTTCAACACCGCCGTTAAATCCTGTTAAGTCTTTGGAAGGATCCATGTTATCCTTCAAGACCGCCGTTAAATCCTGTTAAGTCTTTGGAAGGATCCATGTTATCCTCCAAGACCTCCGTCAAGTCCCGTTAAGTCTTTGGAAGGATCCATGTTATCCTTCAAGACCCTCGTTAAGATCCCCGTTGAGACCCTAGGCAAAGTCCCCTAGGTCCCCGCAAAGATCCCCGTTAAATTCTAAGAATAGTCCCCTAGGAAGCCAGTCAAGTCCTTGGATGGATTCTCGTTAAGACGTCAGTCGTGTTCGTCCCTCCCTCCTAAGATTCCAAACCCATTCGAACTACGGTGACCTGAGCCTCTCGTCACGTGGGACCCCCTCCCTCGTGGTGAGAGGAACGTAGGCAACTTCGGCCCGGTCAAATATCTCAAATAAAGACACATGTGTCTTTAACCCAAGCGTTCACCCAGTGTTTACCCAAGCCTAAAGCTACTTTTTGTCTTCCCCGTGGCTCAGATGAAGTGGAAGAGAGCATCATGTCGCCGTCTAGTGCGTGTGGAGTCAGAAAGTTCCCCGGTCACTACAACTTCTCCAACCCGGTACCTCGGAAAGGTCACTTCAGTGGACAGTCGCTTGAGAAATGACGTTGCAGACAATCCGGATGGCCCAACGAACGAAGAGTTGTTCCAAGCTTCAGAAACCCCCGGGGCTGAGAAAGAGGTCATCACAGAAAGCCATAGAGAAACGCAAACTCCGCCTAATGAGTCGACGAGGCAAAGAGGTGTTACAGCTCTGTTTCAAATCGATGGGCCCTTCGCCAAAGCAACCAACCACAATGAAAAGGTGGAAGCTACCCGACCTCCAGACTGTAACCAAAGATTGCCCCCTCCATCTCACCAAAATACCGAGACCTCCATTTCTTTGCCCCAACGCGCCGTCATCCAAAACGAGCCTCTCACTCAAATCTGCCTCACTCCGCCTCATCCCAAATCCAACATCTCCCATGAGACACTTCCTATAAAACCCCAAACACAATCCACTCAAAAGGCCTACAAACCGCTGTTCACACCAGTTACGCCCCGAGTATCATGCTCACAACACCTTCCCAATCCCATCCCTTCTCGATTCAATGCTATCAACCAAGTCACCAGAGATCAGTCACTGTTTAAACCATATATGGGTACCCGAACCGGCATCACCAACTCGCCTCCACCAGGTTTCCCGATGAGATCCCACGGAGACCCGTATCATTTCTATGGTCCGAGACATTTTGGACCACAAGCTCCTTGCATGCTTCCAATGTATATTCCTGCAAGCCACCAAGGTTATGGTTATGGGTATGCCTACACCCATGCACCTCCACAGAATCCTCATGTTGCACCTCAGTTGGGCACGTTGTTGTAAAAGAGAAAGCAAATGGAAGATAAGTTTGAAAGGACACTCGATGGGCACCCCTTTGCATCGAGTGGCGGTGATTCTCATCCCCACCATGCTCCGGTCAACAATGAACGAAAAGCCAAAGGCCGAGCCAAGCTCCATTTCACAAGGTACGAGGATTTCGGAATACCCATAAGCAAGGTATTTGAGAAATTGGTTAGGCAAGGCCTTGCAAAACCTCTTGTCAACTACCAACCCACAAACCCCAAGGGACGTCTCGACACAACTGAATGGTGTGCCTTTCACAACTACCATGGGCACGACACCAACGATTGCATTGCTCTGAAACGTATCATCCGGAAGTTAATCGCGCAAGGAAAGCTTGAACGCCCTGGTTTGGGAAATTGATGGTGCTGCAGTTGCCGTAACACAAGATGAGCCTCAAAACCCTTTCCATCGCCCTTTTTTAGGAAGAGTCAAAGTCCATTGTTAGGACGTGTGATAAGTCTTTAGGGAAAGTCGGTTAAGATGTTTGTTAGGTTGAGTTAAAGTCTTGATTCCCCGGTTGATGCCATGTGGTGACCATTTTGGGTCCATTGTCAGTTCTCATTAATAAGATTATTATTGTCATTTTTTTTGCCTTGTCAAGAAGTTTACAAAAATTTGTGTGTAAGTTTTTCACCCAAAACAAGAAGTGTGTCTTTCAGAAAAAGAAAAATAGAGATCAAGTTTTCTCAAAATAAAAGGTCGTGTTTGCCTCTCGAATCATGGCTAATAATTTCACCTTGAGGTTTAAAATGCTAAAGTCCTTTGCGGTTTTGTCCCCCGGAAACATCGTCCAAGGAGCCCACATCCGAATTGGCGTCTGAGACAACCATACACATGAGCGGGAAGACCAAACAATTGGGACACCGTCCGCAAGAAGAGGCCCGTGCTTCAGGAGCCTGAGAGTGGCTACACCAAATGAAAGACTGTGCCCTCGTCAAGTGCCATACACGAAGGTTATGCACTTTGGAAACGGAATCACCAAAAGGCTTGGCCAACAGGCAAGCTCCCAACTCGCCCTCATGAGGAGACGACCCCGGCAATTGCAACGCCAAGCCAAGTGGAGGCCTCGCGACATCTTTCCCGACGACATGGAACCCGAGTTCCCCGTGGAAGACATGGAATATGCCGCCGACAACCCCTCCAACAACTGTGGAAGAAAATGGATCATCGTGCTTCATGGGACCCATCCTTAAAAAAAAAAAAAATGTGAGTCTTCCAGCCTCGTAGGTTCTAGAAAGAAAGAAAAAAGGAGTCCATTCTGGACCGTGCCTTTTATTTTTACAGAGTTCCGCACTTGGACATGTATGTACAAAGTTATCTAAATAAAAGAGTCATTTTCCTTCTCTTCTCTCTAGACTTGAGACATTATTTGCAATATATGTTTACTCTTGAAATTGCTTTGCTTGTTATTATCAATTGATTGCTACGTCCCCAAAATGACGAATTGACTTCTAAGCATACTAGTCAATGACGACTCATTAAGGATGAATGGACCTAACACAAATGAAAAGTGCCAAATGCAAACAATTAATCTTGATATGAATAAATGTTGTGATCAATTGGCATGAAGAAACCATCAATGGCAAATCTTCCCTCATACATTACCCCGATACACAACCCGATACACCTTTCCTATACAAATCCTTGATGCGCATCAAAGGCATCCCGAGACAATGAAAAGGCGAGGATGTTGTTGCTCAACCACCAAGATTCAACCACGATCGCGCGTGCGCAACCAAGCAAAGGACTTCCCAGATCTTCAAAAGTCAAAGTAAGAAGTGGCAGAATTCCACCAAGGGGCTACAAATGAGCCAAGGTCCAAGATAGCAAGTTGGGGCTAATGTTTCCCCTCTCTCTAAAAAATATGATAAGAGAGAAAGAAATGGATAATGTAAAAAAGGAAAGCAAATGAATATTGGCAAAGAGAAAGTTTACCTCAAAAGCTCACCAAGTTCACTGCAAAAGTCCACCTCAAAGAACATCCCGAGGAGTTCACCGCAAAGAAAAGCGATCTACATCAGCAAAGCAACAACATCCTTCGAAAGGACACCAACCCCAGCAAAAGAAGGCCCCACGGCCGAACTACAGCGACCTGAGCTCCTCAAATTGAGGGGAACGTAGGCAACCTTCGGGTCCGGTCACAGCATGAAATGAATCCATCAAACCTCGATCCTCCCAAAATGACCCGGTTCTCTTCCCTTGGTCCTATCAATGACCAATTTCCCAGATAATGACCAATCTCCCCATAAACACCTTTTGATCTTGCCATTGATAGAATCTTAATCTTAATTGATCACAACATCTATACATGTTAAGGATAATTGCTTGTTATTATCTTGACTTAATAATAAACATGGTCCATTCCAGCAATCATTTGATGATATTAACAATGGCAAGTTTCAAATGTCTCAACAAGTCTTCTTCTCTCTATATCTTAGGAAAGAGCTAAACACTTGTATTCTGTCGAGCAAGGGCTTCCTCCCCTTCCATGATAATACATTGTTCACCAAAATAAAGGGACTCCCTCCCGCCTAAATAAAGGCCCTTGCATGTCTCCTCCAAAAGATATATTAAGTCCTCGTTCTATCAAGTCGGCTGGATCACTTATATAAAAAAAAAAAAAAAAAAAAAAAGGCACCAAAAAAGTAGCCCGCTAGGTTGAAAACCCGTAAGGGCGACCTAGGCAAAAAACAGGGTGTGCCATAAAAGACGCAAAAGAGATGCCCGCTAGGCTGAAAACCCGAAAAGGGAGGCCTAGGCAAAAGAAAGAGTGCGTCATGAAAAAAGGGATGGGTTCCTAACGTCATCAAAGGCCACGAGACGACAACGGGTCCACACCAACATCAAAAGTCGGAGGACGACATTGGGGCTACCTCCACAAGGACATGGGGCTACCCCGACACATTCAATGACATTGGGGCTACGTCGCCATCAATAGGAACGAGGACATGGGGCTACCCCGACATCGACAACAAGAGGTTCCTCTACTCCCGACCGCTCCTAAGAAATGGACAAAGCTCAAAAGGACTTTATGCATATAAACCTCGCGGTTAAGTTAAAACCAAAATTTGACTAAACATGTTTCGTTAAAAGATTTGCCTTCAAAAGTAAGCATTCTCAAATTTGGCCATTTGGCATCATTTATCAAAGACAATGTTTCAAGCAAAATGCTTTTGATCTCCCCTCAAAATGATTTTTTTTTTCAAAGTCTTGGACCCTTTTTGTCCACAATGAGTCTTCAAGGTCACCCCTAGGCTCTTTCCCGGTATCAAGAAAATGTGTCAACCATCCCGCAGTGTAGGCTTGACCAAATCTTCATCCCCCGAGTGACCCTTTAGGTTAAAAAACCTTCGTCCCCAGAGTGACCCCTATAGATTAAAACCTAGACTTAGAATAGTCATTATAGGCTAGAGCCTTTATCCCGGCAGTCCTTAGTGGGACGTAAGACCAGTTTGCCTTTGTCAAACTCCCCAAAGGTGGAGTTGACTCGAATGTTTTGTCCCGGCAGTCCATAGTGGGACGTAAGACCAGTTTTCCTTTATCAAACTCCCCAAAGGTGGAGTTGACTCGATTGTTTTGTCCCGGTAGTCCTTGGTAGGACGTAAGACCAATATAGTCATTATAGGCTAGAGCCTTTGTCCCGGCAGTCCTTAGTGGGACGTAAGACCAGTTTGCCTTTGTCAAACTCCCCAAAGGTGGAGTTGACTCGAATGTTTTGTCCCGGCAGTCCTTGGTAGGGCGTAAGACCAATATAGTCATTATAGGCTAGAGTCTTTGTCCCTGCAGTCCTTAGTGGGACGTAAGACCAGTTTGCCTTTGTTAAACTCCCCAAAGGTGGAGTTAACTCGAATGTTTTGTCCCGGCAGTCCTTAGTGGGACGTAAGACCAGTTTGCCTTTGTCAAACTCCCCAAAGGTGGAGTTGACTCGAATGTTTTGTCCCAGCAGTCCTTAGTGGGATGTAAGACCAGTTTGCCTTTGTCAAACTCCCCAAAGGTGGAGTTGACTCGATTGTTTTGTCCCGGCAGTCCATGGTAGGACGTAAGACCAATATAGTCATTATAGGCTAGAGCCTTTGTTCCGGCAGTCCTTAGTGGGACGTAAGACCAGTTTTCCTTTGTCAAACTCCCCAAAGGTGGAGTTGACTCAAATGTTTTCTCCCGGCAGTCCTTGGTAGGATGTAAGACCAATATAGTCATTATAGGCTAGAGCCTTTGTCCCGGCAGTCCTTAGTGGGACGTAAGACCAGTTTGCCTTTGTCAAACTCCCCAAAGGTGGAGTTAACTCGAATGTTTTGTCCCGGCAGTCCTTAGTGGGACGTAAGACCAGTTTGCCTTTGTCAAACTCCCCAAAGGTGGAGTTGACTCGAATGTTTTGTCCCGGCAGTCCTTAGTGGGACGTAAGACCAGTTAGCCTTTGTCAAACTCCCCAAAGGTGGAGTTGACTCGATTGTTTTGTCCCGGCAGTCCTTGGTAGGACGTAAGACCAATATAGTCATTATAGGCTAGAGCCTTTGTCCCTGCAGTCCTTAGTGGGACGTAAGACCAGTTTGCCTTTGTCAAACTCCCCAAAGGTGGAGTTGACTCGAATGTTTTGTCCCGGCAGTCCTTGGTAGGACGTAAGACCAATATAGTCATTATAGGCTAGAGCCTTTGTCCCGGCAGTCCTTAGTGGGACGTAAGACCAGTTTGCCTTTGTCAAACTCCCCAAAGGTGGAGTTGACTTGAATGTTTTGTCCCGGCAGTCCTTAGTGGGACGTAAGACCAGTTTTCCTTTGTCAAACTCCCCAAAGGTGGAGTTGACTCGAATGTTTTGTCCCGGCAGTCCTTAGTGGGACGTAAGACCAGTTTGCCTTTATTAAACTCCCCAAAGGTGGAGTTGACTCGAATGTTTTGTCCCGGCAGTCCTTAGTGGGATGTAAGACCAGTTTGCCTTTGTCAAACTCCCCAAAGGTAGAGTTGACTCGAATGTTTTATCCCGGCAGTCCTTAGTGGGACGTAAGACCAGTTTGCCTTTGTCAAACTCCCCAAAGGTGGAGTTGACTCGAATGTTTTGTCCCGATAGTCCTTGGTAGGACGTAAGACCAATATAGTCATTATAGGCTAGAGCCTTTGTCCCGGCAATCCTTAGAGGGACGTAAGACCAGTTTTCCCGTCAAACTCCCCAAAGTTGGAGTTGACCAAAGTAAAACCTTGACTTAGAATAGTCATTATAGGCCGTCCTTGACATAAGCCCAGTAGAACTCTTTGACTAAGAATAGTCATTATCCCCGGCCGTCCTTCGTAAGTCCAACCATGTAGTCAACCCTCTCCCATAGAGCCAAGTTGACCATATCCCGCCTCTGACCCCGTGAGTCATGCTTCCTTATAAGCCAACCCTCTCCCATATAGCCAAGTTGACCATATCCCGCCTCTGACCCCGTGAGTCATGCTTCCTTATAAGTCAACCCTCTCCCATAGAGCCAAGTTGACCATATCCCGCCTCTGACCCCGTGAGTCATGCTTCCTTATAAGCCAACCCTCTCCCATATAGCCAAGTTGACCATATCCCGCCTCTGACCCCGTGAGTCATGCTTCCTTATAAGTCAACCCTCTCCCATAGAGCCAAGTTGACCATATCCCGCCTCTGACCCCGTGAGTCATGCTTCCTTATAAGTCAACCCTCTCCAATAGAGCCAAGTTGACCATATCCCGCCTCTGACCCCGTGAGTCATGCTTCCTTATAAGTCAACCCTCTCCAATAGAGCCAAGTTGACCATGTCCCGCCTCTGACCCCGTGAGTCATGCTTCCTTATAAGTCAACCCTCTCCAATAGAGCCAAGTTGACCATGTCCCGCCTCTGACCCCGTGAGTCATGCTTTCTTATAAGTCAACCCTCTCCAATAGAGCCAAGTTGACCATGTCCCACCTCTGCCTCGCCTAGAGTCACGCTTCCTTGTCTATGTCCCGGTAAGTCAACCCTCTCCAATAGAGCCAAGTTGACCATGTCCCGCCTCTGCCTCGCCTAGAGTCACGCTTCCTTATCTATGTCCCGGTAAGTCAACCCTCTCCAATAGAGCCAAGTTGACCATGTCCCGCCTCTGCCTCGCCTAGAGTCACGCTTCCTTGTCTATGTCCCGGTAAGTCAACCCTCTCCAATAGAGCCAAGTTGACCATGTCCCGCCTCTGCCTCGCCTAGAGTCACGCTTCCTTGTCTATGTCCCAGTAAGTCAACCCTCTCCAATAGAGCCAAGTTGACCATGTCCCGCCTCTGCCTCGCCTAGAGTCATGCTTCCTTGTCTATGTCCCGGTAAGTCAACCCTCTCCAATAGAGCCAAGTTGACCATGTCCCGCCTCTGCCTCGCCTAGAGTCACGCTTCCTCGTCCATATCCCCAGCAAGTCAACCCTCTCCCATAGAGTCAAGTTGACCATGTCTCGCCTCTGACCCCTAGAGTCATGCCTCCTTGCGGACCTTAGTAACCCCGCGTACCCCCGAACTACGTTAGGCTTGATTCCCCGCGAACGGGATACGTAGGAATCATATACCACTAGGTCCAGCCATGCAACCAAAATCGGTTAAAGCCGTCGTCCCGTCAGATTGGGATGCTTATTTTTATCAACAACCCCGCTCCTTCGAAGCGACGTTGCCGAGGGGCTCTGTAAGTACCCCAATCTGAAACCGACCTATCTTAGAGGTAGCCTTAGCACCATTTCAGGGATAATCTAATAGGCCAGGACCTCCCTAGGATAAACTATAAATTCCAGGACTACTCAGGTATAAAATTGGAAAAATCCAGAAGCTCGCCAGGCTGAGCCGTACGGATGCTTTGGGTACTAGAGGGGCCTAGCCGTACGGCTGGTTTGGGCGCCCTCAGTCCCTATAAATAGAACCCCTTGCTGATCATTTCAGGGGGGAGAAATACACATTAGAGAGGTGACTCTGCTGGAATTGCCACAGAGAAAGAGTGAGAGTGATCACATACAAAAAAGGAAAGAAGAAAGGAAGATTGGCCTTAACCATCATAGGTAAAGCCACCTCCCCCCTCTTTTCTCTTCATATTACTCCTATTTTCTTTCTTATATCTTGGTTATACATGTATTTATTCTTCATTCATGCAAAGACTTGTCCATTTCAAGCACCTTTTGTTTCTTGCAAGACTTGTCCATTATCAAGCACTACATATATATCTATTATATTACTATATTGTCCAAGCTATGAGAAGTTCCAAGGTGCCCTCCATACCTTGTATGGAAGAGGTTCTAAACCTAGACACTCATAGACTTGTTGATTGTCATTTACATTCCTTATTCATTTAAATGGTATGCTTGTTTGGCCATGATAATCATGAGGATGATGAAACCTTAGTATTCATCACTTTCCTCTTTGGTTTAGCCTCAAAATCCCACTTTTGGGTCATAAAGATTCAATCTTTATGTGTTATTTTGACTCTTGGAAGGATTTTAAGTCATAAAATGTCATCTTGGTGATAAAGTTCCAATCTTTATTCACCAAATGACCAACTTTGGTCCAAATGGGACATTCATCAACTTTCTTGATTTTCTCCTATGATTGCTCATGATCACACCCAAATACTTGTTTTGGGGAACCAAGTGATGATCATTTAGCATAGGAATGATGTTATAAAACTTGTAAAATGATTTCTTGCAAACTGGGATCACAAACAGTTTGTCCAGTTTCAGACAGAATACCATGTTTCTGTTCTAAACTGGACTGTTCTTGAGCAAACTGTAAAACCCCAGAATCGCCTCCTCCAGCCGTACGATTACTTTAGGTAGGAGGGCAAAATTGTCTGTTTTGCCCTCTAACCTTTATCTTATCACTCAAGGCCCCCTTTCTCAGCCAAGTTTCTCAAATAAAATCAACGACAGAATTTTTTCGTTAAATACACACACACACATATGCACATTTTAACTAACTTAGGGAGACTCGGCTTTGTCCGAGGCAACTTGAGAGGATGTAAAAA
Organism: Campanula takesimana; assembly: GCA_026119855.1. Classification (NCBI taxonomy): domain Eukaryota; kingdom Viridiplantae; phylum Streptophyta; class Magnoliopsida; order Asterales; family Campanulaceae; genus Campanula; species Campanula takesimana. The sequence goes on from JAOWBW010000240.1 coordinate 665,310, forward strand.
CTCCTCCCAAGTTGTAACCTAACCTCCGAACCTTTGAACTCAAACCTTTATCATTTTGTTGGGTTTAAAATTAACAAAATGTGGCGACTCCGTTAAATTTGACCGGTTCCCGTGTTTGGCGTTTCGCCCCATACACCATCGCGTTTCCGCGCGCGGGGCGGGATCCTTACAGTGGCGACTCCGCTGGGGATATAGAGTGCTTTCGGACTTCTTTCTAGAAGGTTCGGGGGCATTCTTGTGTGGGTTAAACTCCCGTTCCCGTTAGTTGACTTCTTGCATATTTGTGTGTGTTTGATGTTTCTGTTTGAACTGTTTTGAGTACATACGTTCTGGAAATACAATAAACTGGGGCTTGATGATCAGAAGTTGGAGAAACTGAGAAAAATCTTCACCCTCTTGCTTTAGCCGTACGGCTACTTTGGGTAGGGCCAGATTGTTTCCAATTAACAGTTTGGTGCAGGGCTGCAACACTCTGGGTGCCCCTCTGCTTCTACTTGTCCAGGTTCCAAATTTACAGTCTTACTTGTGCACATTACCTTCATTCTTTTGGCCAAAACTTGGTTTTAAAAGGTAATAAAACTTGGTTATGCATGATCTTTTGTCAATAAAATGGTTTCCAAAACCTCGCTGTGCATAATCCTTTTTGTAAGGGTTTTCTTGAGTCTTCTCGTTGTGAACAAATTGCTTTGTACAAAAGGGTTTCAATGTAAAATATTTCTTTTGCAAAAGTTTGATTCAAAATTCTTTGTGGTGCACAACTTGGTACATGTACAAGTTTTGGTCTTTGTTCGCTTATATTCCTTGATTTGTTGTGTATAGATTGCTCAATCCATACTTGTTCATATCTTTTTTATGCCATGCTCATGCTATCGAAAAACGAATTGAAAATCTCTCTTTTTACTCAAAAAAGGAGCATAGAATGACTTCACACCACGCGCACTTGACCGTGCACGTTCCAAATACCCTTTAAACCCGGGGTGGATGCCACGATGCAGCTCGTTGGGCGCTCTTGTTCCCTTCGATGCGCGCACGGGTCCATCCCACCTTCCCTTCCGAACCGAGTCAACCACACTTGTCCGTGACACACAAATACCGTGACTATGGTTGGTTTTTGGTCTAGATCACGTTACCACATCCTTGATACGTGCTCAAAGCTAATTGTGGCCAAATTAATGCCCGATTTGTGACTCCTTGATGAAATGCAAGCGTGGCCTAACCAGCCTCCAACTCGTGTGTTAGTGATGACCGCAATTAGCAAGGGCCATGTACTAAGGATAGGGTGACACCGTGTCGTCGAGCCCTAATGAACTAGTTACTTTAATTATCCTTAAGCCCATGGTCAAGTATCGAGACGCCTCATTCAAAATGAGGTCATGACGGAATGTCGGCGCAGCCTTCGGTGTAGCCTTCGGGGAAAAGTCTCGATTCCGACTGGGGCTTAACCATGATTAGGATGACCCGCATATTGGGAACCTTACGATGCACTAGACCCTAGGTTCACTTCTTTTGATCGGTGGAAGCCGCGTGCCCTATAGGACCCTCGCCCGGGATAGTCTGTCCTTGGGAGCGTGCAATACAGATGAAAAACGAGGGGTCTATAGGCGTAGTGTTGGCCTCCACTGATCCAGGTTTATAGAATAGCTGCGAAAAAGAAGAGCAATCTTTTCCAACCAATTAGGAATAAGACATGCCTTGAGAAAAATGAAATAATAAAGGTTGAGCCCTTGAATTGTGCACTAACGTTTGTTTATGTGACAAAACCGGACGAGATAATCCAAGGAATAAATGATTTTTTAAAAAAAAAAAAAAAAAAAGAGAGAAAAGGAGATTGCTAAATTCATCAAACGCTTGGCTTGGGCTTCTCCCCCCTAAAAGAGAGTCAAATTGGTTACCCTCTTCGGGTCAGTATCCCTTGTGTGTCGAGTCTTTGTCTTACTTTAAAGCATGGCTTCTCGAAAATCCTTCCACGATGCCCTTACGGTTTGTTGGTCATTTGTATCATAGGAAACAATGGAAAACAAGTCCCAAGCAATTGAGACAGATATCCGTCTGGACGTGCAAGCAAGGTTAGAGGGTAGGGTTAAGCTCCTGGAACAAACAGTGAGTACGATGAGAGACCAAATGAGAAAGACAGAGGTCGACCGCAATGAAGCGGTCAAGGTGGTCCAACAACTCCGAAAGGAGATTAAGGAAGCACTTCATAAGAAAGTCGAGGAACTATGGGAAGAGGGGGGAAAGAGACTCAAGAAGGACCTTGAGGAAAAATATGATCACCGGTACGATCTCCTGCACAGCCGAGCCGAATTGACCGATGAATTGGAGAGGCACAACTCAAGGAACACCCGAGAGTGTCTCCACGAAATTGTAAAGTCCATTGAGGAGCTCAAAAGGTCTTCCGAGAAGTCTTCCTCCCCACCAAAGACTGCTCCCAACTAGCTGGCCCCAGTCGAACAAGAGCCCCGCGGTCAGCTCCGATCTGTCGCGGTATCCCATGGAAAGCCCGCAGCGGCTGTGGGAGAATTTCACCTCCAGGGCAAAGGGGCTCACTACCGCTAGTTCCACGAGTTGGGGATGCCTAGAGAGCAAGTGTTGGACCACCTACTCGAGGCCGGTAACGTTGAGCTTCTTGGCCGGTATGTGATATGGACGGAACCGGTTGGAGCCCGTCATGACTCAAAGCAACATTGCAAATACAACCAAGCACCAGGTCATTCCACAAATGCATGTCTCACCCTGAGAAATCACATCCAAGCACTCATCGATGAGGGCATCATCACCAAACAAGGGGACAAGTGGGTCTGAGTCAGGGACGCAAGAAGGAGGAGCGAGGAAGAGAAGAAGTCGTTGGGAGTGGCCTAGTATTTGTGTTCTAGAGAGTCTCCTAAATCCGTAGTGGATATAGTCTTTTGTCTTTCTTTTTCTTTTAGCTTTCCGAAAAGGCCCTGCGAGGCCAAAGTATGTAAAAAGCCACAATGTGGCGATGGTTGAGCCAATAGTCAAGTCCAAGTTGTAAAAATTGAGTCTTCCGTGAAATGAATTGTCTTCTACTTCTATTCTCCCTAGACTTGAGGCATTATTTGAAAATTACACTAACTCTCGGAATCACTCCCATTAATGTTTCCAAATGATTGTTATATCCCCGATATGATGAGTTGATTCCCCCAAACATAGAAGTCAACAACGACTCATAAAGGGACGAATGGATCTAAGCGTAAAAGGTACTAAATTCCAATAATTAATCTTAAGATGAATGAATGTTGTGACCCGTTGGCATGAAGGAGACCATCAATGGCAGATCTTCCCCCATACACTACCCGATACACGACCCAAGACACCTTTTTGAGGCAAACTCCCGATGCACATTAAAAGCATCCCAAGACAATGAGAAGACGAGGACGTTGTTGCTTAGCCACCGAAGTTCAGCCATAAGTGCACATACAGACTTCCCGAGGATAGGTGGAAAAAAAATTGCAAAAAGAAATGCTTGCATAAAGAGCCCGTCCATATCAAAAGGGGTACACCCAGAAGGGCCCATCTCAAAGAGTTCACCCAAGGAAAAGCCAGTAATGACGTCCTCCGAGACAGCAAAAGGTACCAACCCCGGCCAAGGGGGGGCCCAAGAGCCGAACTACGGCGACCTGAGCTCCTCACATTGAGGGAAACGTAGGCAACCTTCGGGTCCGGTCATAACACGAAATGAATCCCCCAAACCTTGGTCCTCCCAAAGGACCCGGTTCTTTTTCCCCGGTCTCATCAATGACCAATTCCCCGAATAACAACCGGTTCCCCAGACAATGACCAATTCCCCAGATAATGACCAATCCTCCCATAAACACTTTCTCCTCCCGATCTTGCCATTGATCGAATCTTAATCCCAACGGGTCATAACAGTTATGCACACTAAGGCTAATTACTTGAATTTTGACCTAAATACTAATCAAGATCCGTTCAAGCAAACATCTTGATTACATTAATTGAGGTTGATTCCGAATGCCTCAACAAGTCTTCTTTTCCACATCTTAGGAAAGAGCCAAACACGTGAATTTCTGTCCATAGGCTTCCTCTCTCAGAAAAGGGACTCACTCCCGTAAAAGCCTATGTGTGTCTACTCGTGTGAGCAAGTGTGATATGCTCTTGTCTGTGTCAAAGTTAACTTTGCTTCTGTCCATGTCAAGAGTCAACTAGGCCACTCTTAAAGAGGGAGGGTAGAGAAAACTTGGAAAGGAGGAAAGTGCTATGGTTGGACAATCAAGGGAGAGAAACCCAAAGAGTGATTCCTAGAAAGGTAAAACACTGGGGCTACCAAACCACGGTCGAGAAACCCGAGGATTAGTCTCCGGCAAGACATTACACTGGGGCTGACCAGCCGTAATCGCGCAATGGAAAGACCGACGAAAAGTCATGCTTTGAGTAAAACGGTCTAAGTCAAATAAACCTTCTCATCTGTCAAAATTCCCTAGGAACACCCAAAAAATTTGGTCAAAAAGGTCAACCTTCTGCGTCAACCGTACGGATGGTTTGTGCTTGTGAAAATTTTCATGTCAGCAGCCCATACCAAACTGCCTGCAAGTGAGACTCACTTTCACTTGTCAAAAAAAAAAAAAAAAAAAAGAGCCATGTCAAGGTATGTCCCAGTTGCACATAATTGAGTCTAAACACGTTCCGGTTAACAACATCGAAAGCATAAGTCTTCACGAGACCTAAGCCAGGCGTAAAACGAATTTACAAGGGGTTTAAACTCAATAAAGCAACAAGTTTTCATGACATATTGTTTTGCAAAAATAAAACAAAGACAAAAAGAAAATTGTTCAAAGACAGGTACACCTACTCAGAATCCGGGTCAGAATCAGGGGGCGGTAAATCGGACAGACCCGGCCCCCGAGTGAAATAAGTGCTAGGGTCAAAATGGAAGAGGGATTTTGCTAAGCTCATGTCCCCACTGGTGGAAGGCTGCAAGGAACGCCAGGTAGATTGGGAAGCAGTACCGGAACGGTCAACAGAAGAGGTCTCAGGTCGCTCCAAGGTCAGATGGGCGAAAGGATCCGGAGCGATCTCAGGGGTACCGGAAGCCCGCAGAGAATCCCGGAGAGAGGAAGTATCCACAGCACTCATGGACTGACTGCGGACGAAGGAAGGAGGCAGCTCAACACTCGATGCCCTCTTACGAGGCCTCTCCTCACCGCTCACCAAACTCCGGCCCGGCACGAAGCCGTGTTCCCTCTGAGTCCCCTTGCGAGAACGACCTGTAAAATTTCTGAACCACTTTTTGGCCTTCCCCATGAAGGTAGGCCACCGCAGTAACGCTCGTCCCGCAATCTGCACATGGAAATGGGAGAGTTCAGCAAAAGAGAATGAAAGGTGAGGACATGGGCGCGAGAATGGGAAAGAAAGCATACCGCGTCATCAGGAATGTCCTCAACAGGGGCTCCCCCTTCGGTAACAGACACGGCTACCATGTGAACCCGGCCATCGGTATAGATGAAAGAGTAGTCCTACCACGCCGGAGGAGCTACCCCAGAAGCCACCACCTGTGGCGATCTCAGCCTCGTGGCCACGAACCGCCCGTATGGCTCATCGGTAATCAAACCAATCGCATCTACCCCCACAAGATGCGGGTCCTCTCCCCGATCAACCACAAACATGGCCTCAGGTGGGTCCATCGGTACCCTCTGCATGAGCCCCAGTCCATGCTGCCAAAGCACCCTCTCGCCTAAATAAAAGCCCTCCCCTCGGAAACCCACCAACAGCCTACTCTGCCGGGTCACCCTCAGAGCCTCGCTCGGGTCAAAGCCCACCTCCTGCCCCTCGTACCGAGACCAAGGGAAAAGGTTGAGCTCCGCTGGCATGACACCCCTCAAAACTGCCTTCACATCGGTATAACGAACAGAGACACGTCCCTTGGACCCCCTCTTCTCCCTAGCTTCCCTAGCCCAGCAAGTCATGGCCGGAAAAACCAGGTCTCGGTCAACGGCCAGTCTCTACGGATAGCTACCGAAAACCTCATAGTACCAAGCCTGAAAGAAGACACATAAGAAGTGCCATCAGTGCAAAAGATGAGGTAAAGGGACAAATAGGACAGAGGCAGAAAAGAAAAGGATACCTCGAGAACAAATTGGAAGCAAGCCAGGGACTTGCTCGCCCTTCGGCTATATTTATCGAGCTCCATGTACAGCTCGGCCAGACCTGCTTCTCCCCAAGCAATATCCCTGATGGCCTCGGGAGTGGTGAGTGACCCAAGAAGGGGAAACATGCACGTTGTGTCAGCATTAGCAAAAATGGTGTTGCCAAGGAGGAGCCACACGTAAGAGCGCCCAAGCTGCTCAGCTGTGATCCGACCCGCCCAATACTCTGGGATGTTGGCCCGAATGACCCTCTCAACGTTCTGAACCAGGATGCCCAAACCCTTGGTGGGGCCCGCAATCTGCACATAGAAATGGGAGAGTTCAGCAAAAGAGAATGAAAGGTGAGGACATGGGCACGAGAATGGGAAAGAAAGCATACCGCGTCATCAGGAATGTCCTCAACAGGGGCTCCCCCTTCGGTAACAGACACGGCTACCATGTGAACCCGGCCATCGGTATAGATGAAAGAGTAGTCCTACCACGCCGGAGGAGCTACCCCAGAAGCCACCACCTGTGGCGATCTCAGCCTCGTGGCCACGAACCGCCCGTATGGCTCATCGGTAATCAAACCAATTGCATCTACCCCCATAATATGTGGGTCCTCTCCCCGATCAACCACAAACATGGCCTCAGGTGGGTCCACCGGTACCCTCTGCATGAGCCCCAGTCCATGCTGCCAAAGCACCCTCTCGCCTAAATAAAAGGCCTCCCCTCGGAAACCCACCAACAGCCTCCTCTGCCGGGTCACCCTCAGAGCCTCGCTCGGGTCAAAGCCTACCTCCTGCCCCTCGTACCGAGACCAAGGGAAAAAGTTGAGCTCCGTTGGCATGACACCCCTCAAAACTGCCTTCACATCAGCATAACGAACAGAGACACGTCCCTTGGACCCCCTCTTCTCCTTAGCTTCCCTAGCCCAGCAAGTCATGGCCGGAAAAACCAGGTCTCGGTCAACGGCCAGTCTCCACGGATAGCTACCGAAAACCTCATAGTACCAAGCCTGAAAGGAGACACATAAGAAGTGCCATCAGTGCAAAAGATGAGGTAAAAGAGACAAATAAGACAGAGGCAAAAAAGAAAAGGATACCTCGAGAACAAATTGGAAGTAAGCCAGGGACTTGCTCGCCCTTCGGCTATATTTATCGAGCTCCATGTACAGCTCGGCCAGACCTGCTTCTCCCCAAGCAATATCCCTGATGGCCTCGGGAGTGGTGAGTGACCCAAGAAAGGGAAACATGCACGTTGTGTCAGCATTGGCAAAAATGGTGTTGCCAAGGAGGAGCCACACGTAAGAGCGCCCAAGCTGCTCAGCTGTGATCTGACCCGCCCAATACTCTGGGATGTTGGCCCGAATGACCCTCTCAACGTTCTGAACCAGGATGCCCAAACCCTTGGTGGGGCCCGAGAATCCGATGAGTGCCTGGAGCTCTCCCTCAGACATTCTATCCCTCCAAACGACTGGATGTCCGTCAAAGGAAAGCCCAGTGATGGCAGCAAAATCAACCGGGGTCACAGTTACCTCCCCCCAACTCAAGTGGAAAGTGTGGGTTGTATCCCACCAATACTCACCAAGGTCATTGAGGAGCCCCATACTCTTGTTGGTATTCACCAACCGGCCCACGGCCTCGATGAAGGGCACCAATCCTGTGCGTGCCACCTACTCCCTTGGACCAGGGATACCGTCAACGGACTCAGGCATGGCTTCCCACAAAGAGAAGCAATCATCCGGTGACCCTCGAGATTTGGGATCACCGCCCTGCAGGTAAACACATCAAAGGTATGAATAACATAGTTTACAGATACCAATGCTCGTAATGATTGCACAAGGCAAAAGGAAAAAGAATAACAAATAGAAGAAAAGGTTTCGGTCCCCTTTAAAATTGCATAAGTCATTTTAAGGGCCATTTTTGGAGAAAAATTCTCGTCCCCTTTAAAATTGCATAAGTCATTTTAAGGGCCATTTTTGGAGAAAAGTTCCCGTCCCCTTTAAAATTGCATAAGTCATTTTAAGGGCCATTTTTGGAGAAAAGTTTCCGTCCCCTTTAACAATGCATAAGTCATTTTCAAAGGTCATATTCGGAGAAATTATCATTTTGGTCTCAACAATCATATACCCGTCCCACGAACATGCAGCAACATGTCCTAGAAGATGCTAGCATGCACCAAGTTGCGCCAAAATGACTAGTCAAGCCTAAGGTACAAGTAGTTTATGCATAGGCCGTGGGCAACATACTTTGATTTTGGGGAGTATAGCTAGGCATGTCCAAATGAGGCTACGAGCACATACTCACGTCCCAAATGGTCCCAATAACACAAAAATGAGGTCAATTTCACGAAATTGTGTCAAGAAATGCAAAAATCTCAAATGGCATGGACAAGAACCCTAAGCCTAGGAGAGACGTACAAGACCCAAATCTGAGTGGGAAGAGCTTAAGAATGCTTACCCCGTCACCATGGCACAATTGAACGGTGGGAGACTTGTAGAAACCCGCTCCCTCATCCCGAAGATTAACAGTGTAGCCTCGAAAATTTCGAGCCATGTCTAGCCTCTTCTCCGCCCCTCTAGGGTAACCCGCGCGTGCCCGACCCACCATGGTTGATCCTTGAACAATTATAGCAAGAAAATTTGCGAGTTGGTGGAGTTTCCCTCTCAATTTCGCCTATCTCCTTTCGGTTATTTCGACTGAGTTTTGAAAAATAGGTGAGACCATCCGTATGGCTGCTGTGTTTTGAAAAAGAAAGAGATGACCTCCACATCCGTATGGATGGTTTGGGCGAGGAAAAATCTCAGCCTGAAATTACCCTTGTGCCCCTCGCACCTTGAACAAGATTTCCCAGAATTCGGAAATGCCCTCCTTAGCTCATGCAACTTGAATCGAACCTAGAAATTTTAAGTTCCCGAAAATCCGGCAGTCCTAGCGACGTAAGCCCAGCTTTGTGAAATTAATTATGGTCGTCCTAGACGTAAGCCCATGTTGACCCGGTTGACCAAGTGAGAGTCAAGCCCCTTCTGAAAACATTTAGGTCCCCCGAGTGACCCATTTTGAGAAAAGTCTAGGTCCCCCGAGTGACCATTCTGAGAACATTTAGGTCCCCCGAGTGACCATTCTGAAAACATTTAGGTCCTCCGAGTGACCCTTGTTGAAAAGTCTAGGTCCCCCGAGTGACCATTCTGAGAACATTTAGGTCCCCCGAGTGACCCATTTTGAGAAAAGTCTAGGTCCCCCGAGTGACCATTCTGAGAACATTTAGGTCCCCCCGAGTGACCCATTTTGAGAAAAGTCTAGGTCCCCCGAGTGACCATTCTGAGAACATTTAGGTCCCCCGAGTGACCCATTTTGAGAAAAGTTTAGGTCCCCCGAGTGACCCATTTTGAGAAAAGTTTAGGTCCCCTGAGTGACCATTTTGAGAGAAGTCTAGGTCCCCCGAGCGACCCTTTTGAGATAAAATTTGGGTCCCCCGAGCGACCCTCTGAGACAAAAATTTGGCCGTCCTCGACGTAAGCCCAGTTAAAAGTTAAAAAGAAACCGTCTTTTGCCTAGTACTTATTTGGCCGTCCCTGACGTAAGCCCAGTTAAAAATTTGTCATGGCCGAACCTGACGTAAGCCCAGTTAAAAATTTGTCATGGCCGTCCCTGACGTAAGCCCAGTTAAAAATTTGTCATGGCCGTCCCTGTCGTAAGCCCAGTTAAAAATTTGTTGAGAAAATTTGGCCGTCCCTGACGTAAGCCCAGTTAAAAATTTGTTGAGAAAATTTGGCCGTCCCTGACGTAAGCCCAGTTAAAAATTTGTCATGGCCGTCCCTGACGTAAGCCCAGTTAAAAAACTTGTTGTCAAAATATGGCCGTCCCCAACGTAAGCCCATTAGCTATGACTTAGAATAGTCATTATAGGCTAGAGCCTTTGTTATGGCCGTCCCCGACGTAAGCCCATTAGCTATGACTTAGAATAGTCATTATAGGCTAGAGCCTTTATTATGGCCGTCCCCGACTAAGCCCATTAGCTATGACTTAAAATAGTCATTATAGGCTAGAGCCTTTGTCATGGCCGTCCCCGACGTAAGCCCATTAGTTATGACTTAGAATAGTCATTATAGGCTAGAGCCTTTGTCATGGCCGTCCCCGACGTAAGCCCATTAGTTATGACTTAGAATAGTCCTTATAGGCTAGAGCCTTTGTCATGGCCGTCCCCGACGTAAGCCCATTAGTTATGACTTAGAATAGTCGTTATAGGCCAGAGCCTTTGTCATGGCCGTCCCCGATGTAAGCCCATTAGTTATGACTTAGAATAGTCGTTATAAGCCAGAGCCTTTGTCATGGCCGTCCCCGACGTAAGCCCATTAGTTATGACTTAGAATAGTCGTTATAGGCTAGAGCCTTTGTCATGGCCGTCCCCGACGTAAGCCCATTAGTTATGACTTAGAATAGTCGTTATAGGCTAGAGCCTTTGTCATGGCCGTCCCCGACGTAAGCCCATTAGTTATGACTTAGAATAGTCATTATAGGCCAGAGCCTTTGTCATGGCCGTCCCCGACGTAAGCCCATTAGTTATGACTTAGAATAGTCATTATAGGCTAGAGCCTTTGTCATGGCCGTCCCCGACGTAAGCCATTAGTTATGACTTAGAATAGTCATCATAGGCTAGAGTCTTTGTCATGGCCGTCCCGACGTAAGCCCAGTAAAAATCTGTAAGTCAACCCTCTCCTATAGAGTCAAGTTGACCATATCCCCAGCAAGTCAACCCTCTCACATAAGAGCCAAGTTGACCATGTCTCGCCTCTGACTCCTAGAGTCATGCCTCCTTGCGGACCTTAGTAACCCCGCATACCCCCGAACTACGTTAGGCTTGATTCCCCGCGAACGGGATACGTAGGAATCCTATACCACTGGGTCCAGCCATGCAACCAAAATCGGTTAAAGCTGTCGTCCCGTCAGATTGGGATGCTTATTTTTATCGACAACCCCGGTCCTTCGAAGCGACGTTGCCGAGGGGCTCTGTAAGTACCCCAATCTGAAACTGACCTATCTTAGAGGTAGCCTTAGCACTGTTTCAGGGATAAGCTAATAGGCCAGGACCTCCCTAGAATAAGCTATAAATTCCAGGACTACTCTGGTATAAAATTGGAAAAATCCAGAAGCTTGCCAGGCTGAGCCGTACGGATGCTTTGGGGACTAGAGGGGCCTAGCCGTACGGCTGGTTTGGGCACCCTCAGTCCCTATAAATAGAACCCCTTGCTGATCATTTCAGGGAGGGGGAGAAATACACATTAGGGAGGTCACTCTGCTGGAATTACCACAGAGTAAGAGTGAGAGTGACCACAAACCAAAAAAGGAGAGAAGAAAGGAAGATTGGCCATAACCATCATAGGTAAAGCCACCTCCCCCCTCCTTTCTCTTCATCTTACTCCTATTTTTTTCTTATATCTTGGTTATACATGTATTTACTCTTCATTCATGCAAAGACTTGTCCATTTCAAGCACTTTTTATTTCTTGCAAGACTTGTCCATTATCAAGCACTATATACCTATCTATTACATTACTATCTTGTCCAAGCTATGAGAAGTTACAAGGTGCCCTCCATACCTTGTATGGAAGAGGTTCTAAACCTAGACACTCATAGACTTGTTGATTGTCATTTACATTCCTTATTCATTTAAATGTTATGCTTGTTTGGCCATGATAATCATGAGGGCTATGAAACCTTAGTGTCCATCATTTTCCTCTTTGGTTTAGCCTCAAAATCCCACTTTTGGGTCATAAAGATTCAATCTTTATGTGTTATTTTGACTCTTGGAAGGATTTTAAGTCATAAAATGTCATCTTGGTGATAAAGTTCCAATCTTTATTCACCAAATGACCAACTTTGGTCCAAAGGGGACATTCATCAACTTTTTTGATTTTCTCCTATGATTGCTCATGATCACACCCAAATACTTGTTTTGGGGGACCAAATGATGATCATTTAGCATAGGAATGATGTTATAAAACTTGTAAAATGATTTCTTGCAAACTGGGATCAAGAACAGTTTGTCCAGCTTCAGACAGAATGCCCTGTTTCTGTTTTAAACTGGACTGTTCTTGGGAAAACTGTAAAACCCCAGAATTGCTTCCTCCAGCCGTACGGCTACTTTAGGTAGGAGGGCAAAATTACCTGTTTTGCCCTCTGACCTTTATCTTATCCCGTGTTTGGCGTTTCGCCCCATACACCATCGCGTTTCCGCGCGTGGGGCGGGATCCTTACAATCATGTGAAAGACTGTAATTGTAGATACCCCGGGAAACCACAACTTGGCTAGAGCGGTGAATTATCCTAGGATGTCTAACTTGTTTTAGATTGTTTAGAGTCGCCACCTATGTTTTTAAAGGAACATAAGAAAAACCTAGAAATAGCCTAATTTATGTACAAAACCAGAGATTCGGGAGAGAAGGGTTCGGGGGTTAGGTGACGGAGTGGGAAGTACTTAAACACCCACTCCGCCCCGCTTATGCGGGTCTTGCTACTATTGGTGTTCTAATGCTAAATGTCCTTCAATTTATTAACAGTGCTAACAATTATAATGTAAAGAAAAAGGGGAAAAAAAGAGAATTGTTTTATTTATAAATTTATGCTAAACAATTACATTAAGAAATGTATAGGAAATTAAAGTAGAGATTAAAATGTAGGGAGATAACCTTAACCAACTTTAATGTAGTAAAGTGGTCATTTGGTCATGTCCCAATTGATGGGGATTGCATACTAGTAAGACTAGAATAAAAGAGAAGAAGAATAAAAGTACCTTTAGAAAAGAGGACCTTAGACTTTGACTTGAAGATGGTGTTGTTTGTAGAGAAATGGTTGTGCAACACTTTGTGTAGTGTTTGTTTGTAGGGAAAATGTGTTGAGAGAACTTGTGTATAGTTCTCGTAGGGAAGATGAAGTTGGTCCTTTTTTAAGGTAAAAATGAGAGGTTTTTATAGGTAAAAAGAGGAGGGAAAACTTGGAGGGAAATTGGTCAATTCATGTGAGATGGAATTGACCAATAAAAAATAAGATAAATAAAATAATAAATGAAATAAATAAAAGAAAATCAAATAATAATAAAAAGAAATATTTTGTTTTTTAATGAAAAGGCTAGAATAAAGGATTGGGAGTTTTTGGAACAAAGGGGGGATGAACTTGGATGTAAAAAGAGGTTATTTTGTAAACTAGGAAAAGGAGGGAAATAAGGTGCAATCCGTTACTGCCAAAGTGGGAAGCGCGCGAGTCCCGCTTTTGGGGCGAGACGCGCGCGCAGCCCGTTAACAGTTCCGGAAGCGCACGCGGCAGAAAAGGACAGAATGACCCTAAAAGTTAACTCTGTTAAGCAGTTTAGTCCAAAACTAACGGAATTAGTTAGGAACTTAACCGAAGTAACAGAAATCAACAAAAATAAGTTAAAGAAAAATACTTTGTATGCAATCGGGGTGAGAGGTCCAAGGCGGGGTGTCTACAGAGCCCCTCGGCGACGTGGATTGCAAAGCAAAACGCGTCGACGAAAGTAAAAACACCCGCCGAGGACATCGACAAAGAAAAAGAAAGAAAAGAAAGCAAAGACTCGATGAAAGCAGTAATTTGAAATTGCTAGAGATAGGGGTGCGCTCCCTGTGTGAGCATCTTTTGTTGGTAGAGGGGGTAGCATGATCCGTTGGTAAACCTGCCGGCTGAATCCGTTAAGTGAGGCCGTTAGTGAACCCTTGAATGAGGCCGTTAGTGAACCTTAGAATGAGGCCGTTAGTGAACCTTTGAGGAGGCCGTTAGTGAACCCTTGAATGAGGCCGTTAGTGAACCTTTGAGGAGGCCGTTAGTGAACCCTTGAATGAGGCCGTTAGTGAACCTTTGTTGAGGAGGCCGTTAGTGAAATCCGTTGATGAGGCCGTTAGTGAACCTTTGAGGAGGCCGTTAGTGAACCTTCGTTGACGAATCCGTTAGTGAAATCCGTTGATGAGGCCGTTAGTGAACCTTCGAGGCCGTTAGTGAACCTTTGTTGACGAATCCGTTAGTGAAATCCGTTGATGAGGCCGTTAGTAAACCTTCGAGGCCGTTAATGAACCTTTGTTGTCGAATCCGTTAGTGAAATCCGTCGATGAGGCCGTTAGTGAACCTTCGAGGCCGATAGTGAACCTTTGTTGGCGAATCCGTTAGTGAAATCCGTTGATGAGGCCGTTAGTGAACCTTCGAGGCCGTTAGTGAACCTTTGTTGACGAATCCGTTGATGAGGCCGTTAGTGAACCTTCTAGGCCGTTAGTGAACCTTTGTTGACGAATCCGTTAGTGAAATCCGTTGATGAGGCCGTTAGTGAACCTTCGAGGCCGTTAGTGAACCTTTGTTGTCGAATCCATTAGTGAAATCCGTTGATGAGGCCGTTAGTGAACCTTCGAGGCCGTTAGTGAACCTTTGTTGACGAATCCGTTAGTGAAATCCGTTGATGAGGCCGTTAGTGAACCTTTGACGAATTGTTGCTTTGAAGCCGTGTGCTGTTTGGCGTTGCAGTTGACTTTTGCGGGGATGCGGGCATGGTTGACTGTGGACTATTTTCTGCTGGGGATGAAGTGCCTCGAGTTGAAGATGCTGTTTGACTTCGCGGTGGTACCTGTTATGTGCTTTGCAGGTATATGTGCTAGTGCAAGAAGATGCATGAAGTGTGAAATGAAGAGAGAAATTGTGCTCGTGGTGCAATGTTATTTGAAAGCAGTTTTGCATGAGAGAGAGATTTGCGAGGATGAAGAAATTTCTTTTGTGTGCTGTGTGATTTTGAGGAAAGTATTAATGAATGATGTTCATACCTTCACTTACCATGGCCGCTTGATTCGGGATGGAGATGTTGTGGCTTTGATGAAGATGATGAACTGCTGCTGTTTTCGATGGAATGTTGGTGAGATGACATTCTGAATGATGGGTTGGTCATGCCAAAGGCTGCCTACGTATCAAGGATGACGAAGAACGCTGAGGAAGAAGCTATGGAGCACATACTTATACGCAAGTAACGAAAAAGAAAAAGAAAAAGAGAAAATCTTTATTTTTTTTATTTTTTTTTAATTTTTTTTTTAGAAGGAAAAGAATATGTACACATGCGAGAAAAGGATTTTTAGTTCGTGGATGAACCATTTTAGACATTGTGTGTTTGTAAAGCCAACCCAAGATCAAGTCATGTGCGATCGAAGTCCGGATTGCCTTGCTTGAATTCTGTCGTTGTCGTCGTCGTGCCCAACGAAGATTGATGTCTAACCCCGCCGGTGTGCCCAACGAAGATTGATGTCTAACCCCGCCGGTGTGTCTGACGAAGATTGATGTCTAGCCCAAGAGATTTGTTGATTATGGGGCTTAAAAAGACTTTTGATGCCGAGATAAGGGGTCGCTGATTGTGAAGCCCCTAGATCGCCTTTGATGCCAAATTTGGAGTGACTTGCATAGCCCCAAGATAAATCAGCTCTTTGGTCCACTCAAATGAACCGTCTTTTGTTGTTGACGTGAGCAAGCTCCAAGCTTCGAGAGATTGCTAAGCCTCAAATGTCATGGACTTGTTGCTTGCAGGCTTGGAGATGGTGAAATGTGAAGACCTTTCATTGTAAAGTTCCCAAATTATCTTGTGATCGGCTCGGCATTGAGCGCGGATGTACCGTCGGGTAGAATTCTTGATAGAGATCCCCTTCTTGCTCTTACTGGGGAGATGAATGGCCTCATTGTGGTTGATACCCAAATGGCGGAGGGCTTATGTCAAAAGATGCAGTAATGTCTTGCGGTGCCGTCGAGGTCGCGGATGATAAGGTATTGGTGTGATAAAGTCCCAAATGAGTATGCTTGCTTGACTCTTCTTGAGTTGAACTAATGACGGATCTTCGGATGCAACTAGTGCTGTGGCCCAACTTTATCTGAGCTGCACCTTGTGTTGGTAGTGGTGCCCTAGGCACGTTTAATAAACGTTGTAATTGTTATCATTTATTTCATATCAATAAAGAGATGTTTTGATTATTATTATTGTTCATGTTTACTCATAATAATCTCCGTCCCTAGCACTTGTTAAGCACTAGTATAAAGGCTAAATGATCATGCGATAATCATGTTAGATTTATGGGTACTTGTTTGGAACAAGGTACTGGACATGACCCGCTGTATGAGATTTATGTCATGGTCTATGTCAAACATATATCTCATTAGACATGAAGTTATTATAGTCTTCCACTTGATGAACATTATGTTTGACATATTCAAACGCTACCTTTAACCGGGAAGTATAAAGGGTGTGATTGGCATAATCGGATTCACGTAGGGAAGAATAATAAGCTAAATGGATTTGTCCCTCTTCGGAGAGATGTCAAGCTTGGGCCTCTCGTAGGAATGGTGTTGATGAAATGTTCGGCCGGACTCAAATGAATTGATTGGATCAATGGCATTTGGATTATCAACATATTCGGAATCGAGAAACTATTGAACAAAAACAAGTTGACTGTTTGACCATGACTTGTGTTCAATGACGTCGAGGACAAAGGGATTATGACATATTCTAAAGGAATGCGAACTTGTATCTAGTTATACTATTTGGGTAGGTATGACGGTTTGCTAGAACCTAATCATATCTTATGGTTTCATGTTTGAACCCATTGCCAACTTAGTATAATCCTAGAGGGTCACACACAATAGAACGAATCTTTAAAAGGACTAAATTGGAATTTTGGAAATTCTGGACATTCTGGGGAAGTGGGCGACCGCACAGTGTCGACTGGGCGGCCGCACACTTAGCTCAGAATTGTACCAGTTTGTTTCAGATAAATGTGCGACCGCACAGTGAATTCTGGGCGGCCGCACAGTACTGTCGGCTGGCACTTTCCTAATTCGCTTTGGAATGTCTTTTGACAAAAGATTCCTATTTGGAATAGGTCTTGCTTGTGTATAAAAGAATGAGTTCGGCCATAACTTCAGTGATAGCCTTTTGTGAGTCTCCAAAGAGTTTGAGAGAGGTTTTACTTTGTTCTAAGACATCCTTGGTCAAAGAACAAAATAATACACAAGAGAGAAAATTCCATATAGTTCAAATTCATTGTGAAAACGTGTTTCACAATTTGGTCTAGCAACCAAGATCAAAGAAGTTCCTTTGATATTCGTTCGAAGTGTGGATACCGCTAGAGGGTGAAAATCATCATCTTCAAAGTTCGTGTTCAAGCTTTGTGATCGTGATCAAGTCTTCAAATCTCCACCAAAGACCAGAGAAATTTAATAGCCATCAAGGGTTAGTTTTATCCTATATTCATGTTATTGTATTTGATTTAATCATATGAACGGATCTATGGGCTTTGGGTTTCAAAATTTTAAATGCTAAATTCCGCTGCGCATGTTACTACGAAACCCAACAGTGGTATCAGAGCCCCGTTCATGTTGATTATTTCAATACCTAGATCATGTTATGTGTATATAAATTGTTTATGTGCCTTGCATGATGTGAATATTGGAATATATGACGTTTATGTGTTATGTGATTTTATGTGGTTTATTGTTTTGCAACTTTAATCGCACGATTCAATCGCAATAAATAAATTATGATGGATTCAGAATTGTTGATTATTAATTTTTGATTGGATCAAAGTTTTAATAATCGGGGAAAAACGATTTTGAGACAAAATTTTCGAACTTGAAATTCTGCACCTTCTGATGGCCATGGGCGACCGCACAGAAGATTCTGGGCGGCCGCACATTTTTTGGGCGACCGCACAGATCTTTTTGGGCGGCCGCACAAAGGGATCAGAAGGTCTGATTTTGGTCAAAAACAGAATCTGGAATTTTTCGAAAAATTCAACAAAACCAGTAACAGAACCAGTCCAGACTTGCTGATCTGGAATGGGTTTTGGGTAGTTGGTTTGTGTGTGGATTTTGGGGTTTGATATTCCTATTTGTTTTAGTCTTGTGATTCCTAGATTGGTTCAAGTTTTGGATGGCTAATCTGCGTTCATCGAGATTGTGTTTCCCAAAATTGATCGCAATCAAAGTTTCAAAGATAAAACGAAGTTAGAATTATGAAGAGTTCATAATTGCTAAAATTGAGAAACAAAGTTCTTGATTCAAAGTTTGGAGATCCATGTGGAATTGTGAATGCAATTGGCCTACGTTCATCGAGACCATCTATTGCTTAGTTTCGGCCACATGGACTACTTTCTTGGTTTCTTGAATTAGTGCGGGATTGTGGTTGCCTAATGGCTTAGTTCGACCGCACTTCTTGTTGTCTTGATTTGGAGATAATAACCAAAGTTGAAATAGTCTCATCCTCATAATTATAGAGAAACTAATGACACATAAATATCATGCTTAAATTAATGGAGATTAATTTAGTGGCTAAACTTGATGTGTAACATGTTTATATTATGTGCTCATAAATGTGTTATATGCTATATGTGATGAACCTTCAAATAAAATTTTAAGTCCTTCTTTGCCATGCCATGATTAAAACACTTGTTTATGCATGGGTAATCTTGATGTGGGTTCGCCTCCGCGAGGTGCATTAATCTTATTCATGTATGAGCAAGATGAGGTTCATTAATTTAATGTGGGCTTGCCTCCGTAAGGTGCATTAAATTGAATGGTTCCTATGCGTTTAAAATGGTTGGACTTAATTAGGCGTCAAAACAGTTTTGGGCCTAGGCAAAAGATGAGATTAAACATTCTTTTTGAAATTGGATTTCTCAAAGAATCTCATAAAAGGATCTAAGAATCATATGGGATATGATTGACATGATTATCTACCTAATTAATTTAGTTTTGAGCGGTCCGCCTCCGTGGACTCAAAAGTTAAATTAAAGTTGGATCTTAGCTCAATTAAATTATATTATGCATTGGATGTATATGAAGGTTATATAATTTAATGGGAGTATTTTCATTTGAAAAATACATTATTTATTTCTTTAATGAAAAATTTGTACTTATTAAATTTTGGAAATTTTGCATATTTGTAGATAATGACTAATAACACTCAATCAATGTCGTTGCGATCGATCCTTGAGAAGGATAAGCTCGAAGAGAATGGTACCAACTTTATGGATTGGATCCGTAGCATAAGAATTGTTCTTAGGCAAGAAGATAAGTTGTACATTCTCGATGGGCCTCTCCCCGCTGAACCACCGCCTACTGCCCCTAGGGTAGAAAGAGACAATTACAAGAAACATCGTAATGATTCTAGAGATGTAAGTTGTCTCATGCTTGCTGCTATGTGTTCAAAACTCCAACAAAGTTTGGAACATTTGGAAGCCTATGAGATAGGCGTGGAGTTGAGAACCATGTTTCAAGAGCAAGCTAGGCAAGAGAGGTACAAGACCATTGTTGCATTCACTACTTGTAAAATGAATGAAGGGAAACAAGTGAGTCCTCACTTTCTTAAAATGAAAGGTTATGTAGAGCACCTTGAGAAACTTGGCTATCCAATCCCATTGGAGCTAGCCACGGATCTCATTCTTAATTCATTACCTAAAAGTTATAATCAGTTTGTAATGAATTATAACATGCATGGAATGGATAAGAATCTCTCTGAGTTGCATGGGATGCTCAAAACTGCAGAGATGAAAATTGTGGAGAAAGGTTCTCCCGTGCTCTTGGTTCATGATGGGAAGAAAGCTAATGCCAAAGGAAAGGGTAAGAAAGTTGTCAAACCCAAAATAAGCAAGGCAAAGGTTGCCAAGGCTTCTGAGGCAAAACCCGATTCACAAAAGGATGCAATCTGTTTCCATTGTCAAGAAATTGGTCATTGGAAACGTAATTGCAACGCTTTCTTGGAAGAGCAAAAGAAGAAGAAGAGCAGCAAGGCTGCGTCGACTTCAGGTATCTATATGATAGATATTCTCCTTTTACCACTGATTCTTGGGTATTGGATACCGGATGTGGTTCTCACATTTGTCTAAATGTGCAGGGACTAAAGAATAGGAGACTGCTTAAATAAGGTGAAGTAGATCTACGTGTGGGGAATGGAGCAAGAGTTGCTGCATTAGCCGTAGGGACTTATGAAGTCACTTTACCTTCCGGATTAATTCTTGTTTTGAACAATTGTTATTATGTTCCGGATTTAAGCAGAAATATTATTTCAATTTCTTGTTTGGATAATGAAGGTTTTAAGTTTCTTATTGAGAATAAGAAATTTTCTATTTATTTAAATGATATGCTTTATGGTATTGCTAATTCATTTAATGACCTTTATATCTTGGATGTCAAGAATGAAAATAATGTCTATCATGTAAATAAGAAATCTAAACCTAATGATGTAAATCATACTTATTTGTGGCATTGCCGTCTTGGTCATATTAATGAGAAGCGTATCTCAAAACTCCATGGGGACGGACTTTTGGGTTCATGTGACTTAGAGTCATATGATACTTGTGAGTCGTGTCTTCTTGGAAAAATGACTAAGACACCTTTTACCAAGTTGGGTGAAAGGGCAAGCGACTTATTGGGGTTGATACATTCCGATGTATGCGGACCATTAAGTAGCAATGCTAGGGGAGGATTTCAATACTTCATAACCTTCACTGATGATTATAATAGATTTGGGTATGTTTACCTAATGAAACATAAAAGTGAAGCATTTGAGATATTTAGAATATTTCAAAATGAAGTAGAAAAACAACTTGGCAAAAGTATAAAAGCACTTCGATCAGATCGAGGTGGAGAATACTTAAGTCAAGAATTTGATGATCATCTAAAGAATTGTGGAATAGTTTCACAATTGACTCCACCTGGAACACCACAATGGAATGGTGTGTCCGAGAGGAGGAATCGGACTTTGTTAGACATGGTTCGATCAATGATGAGTCAAGTTGATCTTCCAATATCCTTTTGGGGTTACGCCCTAGAAACCGCTGCTTTCACACTAAATCGTGTTCCAACTAAATCGGTTCAAAAGACTCCATATGAGATGTGGAGCGGAAAGAAGCCTTGTCTATCTTTCATGAAGATTTGGGGTTGTGAAGCTTTTGTCAAAAGACTTGTCTCAGACAAACTTGCACACAAATCTGATAAATGTATTTTCGTGGGATATCCTAAGGAAACTAGAGGATATTACTTTTACAACCGTGAGGACAACAAAGTGTTTGTTGCCCGAACTGGTGTCTTTCTAGAGAAAGAGTTTCTCTCCAAAGAAATCAGTGGGAGTAAAATAAATCTTGAAGAAATTCGAGACCCAGAAAATAACATTGAACCAATAGTGGAACAAGAACAAGAACCACAAGGAGTTGTGGAACCTGTTCAAAATACACAAGCAACTCGCAGATCTAGTAGGTTACGATCCGAGCCCGAGAGATATGGATTTCTCGTAACGGATAGTAATGAGGTAGAAATCATTGAGAATGATGAACCGTCAACCTACCAAGAGGCGATGTCTTCTCCTGATTCGGACAAGTGGCTTGGAGCCATGGAATCCGAATTGCAATCCATGCAAGACAATCAAGTTTGGAATTTTATTGATGCACCCGAAGGTGTAAAAACCATAGGATGCAAATGGGTCTTCAAGAAGAAGACTGACATGGATGGGAAGGTGCATACTTACAAAGCTAGACTAGTAGCGAAAGGTTATAGGCAAGTTCATGGTATTGACTATGATGAGACCTTTTCACCCGTAGCAATGATCAAGTCTATAAGAATTTTGCTTGCCATTGCCGCATATCATGACTATGAAATATGGCAAATGGACGTCAAAACCGCTTTCCTGAATGGAAAACTCCAAGAGGATATGTATATGACACAACCAGAAGGTTTTGAACAAGATTCTAAGGTATGCAAATTGCAAAGATCCATCTATGGATTGAGGCAAACTTCTAGGAGTTGGAATCTCCGTTTTGATGAATCGGTCAAAGAGTTTGGTTTCATCAAGAACGAAGATGAGCCTTGTGTATACAAGAAGATTAGTGGGAGCATAGTGATATTCCTTATTTTATATGTGGATGACATATTGCTCATTGGAAACGACATTCCTACACTTCAGTCTGTGAAGACTTGGTTAGGAAAGTGCTTCGCAATGAAAGATATGGGTGAAGCCGCATATATTCTTGGCATTAAGATCTATAGAGATAGATCAAGGAGGCTACTTGGTTTAAGCCAAAGTACATACATTGACAAGGTCATTAGAAGATTCCGTATGAAAAATTCTAAGAGAGGCACCTTGCCCGTGTTACATGGAGTTTCTCTAAGCAAGACTCAATGTCCTAAGACAAACGATGAGCGTGAGAAAATGAATGATGTTCCATATGCTTCGGCAATTGGGTCCATCATGTATGCCATGATTTGTACTAGGCCGGATGTATCTTATGCTTTGAGCATGACAAGTAGATACCAATCCGACCCTGGCGAAAATCACTGGATAGCTGTAAAAGCGATTCTTAAGTACTTGAGAAGAACTAAAGACTCGTTTTTGGTCTATGGAGGAATGGAAGATGATCTCGTTGTAAATGCTTACACGGATGCAAGCTTCCAAACCGACAAAGATGATAGCCGATCGCAATCGGGTTTTGTGTTTATGTTAAATGGTGGAGCTGTAAGCTGGAAGAGTTCCAAGCAAAGTACAACCGCTGATTCTACAACAGAAGCTGAGTATATTGCTGCATCGGATGCTGCAAAAGAAGCTGTTTGGATTAAGAAGTTCATAACTGAACTTGAAGTGGTTCCTAGCATTGCTAATCCAATAGACCTTTATTGCGATAATAATGGTGCTATTGCTCAAGTAAAGGAACCAAGAGCACATCTGAAATCCAAACACATACTTAGGCGTTTTCATATCATTCGAGAGATCGTTGATAGGGGAGACGTAAATATATGCAGAGTACCTACTGATGACAATGTTGCGGACCCG
Organism: Campanula takesimana; assembly: GCA_026119855.1. Classification (NCBI taxonomy): domain Eukaryota; kingdom Viridiplantae; phylum Streptophyta; class Magnoliopsida; order Asterales; family Campanulaceae; genus Campanula; species Campanula takesimana. Next base: position 688,260 of record JAOWBW010000240.1, read on the forward strand.
CTGACAAAGGTACTTCCACAAGCTAAACATGATGGTCATGTTAGGTCCATGGGTATTAGATACATGGGAGATTGGGCCTAGGGCAAGTGGGAGATTATTGGTAGTGGTGCCCTAGGCACGTTTAATAAACGTTGTAATTGTTATCATTTATTTCATATCAATAAAGAGATGTTTTGATTATTATTATTGTTCATGTTTACTCATAATAATCTCCGTCCCTAGCACTTGTTAAGCACTAGTATAAAGGCTAAATGATCATGCGATGATCATGTTAGATTTATGGGTACTTGTTTGGAACAAGGTACTGGACATGACCCGCTGTATGAGATTTATGTCATGGTCTATGTCGAACATATATCTCATTAGACATGAAGTTATTATAGTCTTCCACTTGATGAACATTATGTTTGACATATTCAAACGCTACCTTTAACCGGGAAGTTATAAAGGGTGTGATTGGCATAATCAGATTCACGTAGGGAAGAATAATAAGCTAAATGGATTTGTCCCTCTTCGGAGAGATGTCAAGCTTGGGCCTCTCGTAGGAATGGTGTTGATGAAATGTTCGGCCGGACTCAAATGAATTGATTGGATCAATGGCATTTGGATTATCAACATATTCGGAATCGAGAAAGTATTGAACAAAAACAAGTTGACTGTTTGACCATGACTTGTGTTCAATGACGTCGAGGACAAAGGGATTATGACATATTCTAAGGAATGCGAACTTGTATCTAGTTATACTATTTGGGTAGGTATGACGGTTTGCTAGAACCTAATCATATCTTATGGTTTCATGTTTGAACCCATTGCCAACTTAGTATAATCCTAGAGGGTCACACACAATAGAACGAATCTTTAAAAGGACTAATTTGGAATTTTGGAAATTCTGGACATTCTGGGGAAGTGGGCGACCGCACAGTGTCGACTGGGCGGCCGCACACTTAGCTCAGAATTGTACCAGTTTGTTTCAGATAAATGTGCGACCGCACAGTGAATTCTGGGCGGCCGCACAGTACTGTCGGCTGGCACTTCCTAATTCGATTTGGAATGTCTTTTGACACAAGATTCCTATTTGGAATAGGTCTTGCTTGTGTATAAAAGAATGAGTTCGGCCAGAACTTTAGTGATAGCCTTTTGTGAGTCTCCAAAGAGTTTGAGAGAGGTTTTACTTTGTTCTAAGACATCCTTGGTCAAAGAACAAAATAATACACAAGAGAGAAAATTCCATATAGTTCAAATTCATTGTGAAAACGTGTTTCACAATTTGGTCTAACAACCAAAATCAAAGAAGTTCCTTTGATATTCGTTCGAAGTGTGGATACCGCTAGAGGGTGAAAATCATCATCTTCAAAGTTCGTGTTCAAGCTTTGTGATCGTGATCAAGTCTTCAAATCTCCACCAAAGACCAAGAGAAATTTAATAGCCATCAAGGGTTTAGTTTTATCCTATATTCATGTTATTGTATTTGATTTAATCATATGAACGGATCTATGGGCTTTGGGTTTCAAAATTTTAAATGCTAAATTCCGTTGCGCATGTTACTACGAAACCCAACACCTTGTGCTTTTTAATCTTGGAGAAGGGGGTGCTAGATTGCAGAAACATTGGGATTGGCCGTGGCATTTCCCGCTATAACCCTGTTTTGATTAGAGTTTAGCATATTGAATCTTTTCCTTTTCCCTAAGACTTCCTTCATAATCTCGTTGTAAGTTCTAACAAGAATTATCAAATTCATTCATATCATTGGAGCCTTCATTTAAAACCAAGGGGCCTTTTGACTGGAAGTGTTGAGAGACTCTTGAAGCTTGATCCCTTTCATGGAGCCATAAGACTATTCCACATTGCACTTGCTCGAGTATTGTTGCCCAAAAGACTGTCGGTCGTAAAGCCCTAATACTGCCCTTTGCTTGAATTACTGTAATACCGTAGCCCAAAAGATTGTAGATTGCGAAGCCCTTGGAGACCTTCGGTGCCGAATTGAGGAAGCTTCCAATGTTGCACATGACTTGGCTGGGGATACTGCTGGGGAGTTAATTGCTCTTTGCCGAGGGAGCCTTTAAGACTTGACCGTAGCCCCTAGAGTGCCATCATTGATTGCGAGAAAGGTCCATCCTTGATTGGGGGAACGAGCACGGGCACACTTGACAAGAGGGCTTTTTGACATCCCTTTTGAGAGACTTTGAGGATAGTCTCACACATCTTTTTCGAGCATAGCCCCTAGGACTTGTTGATTGTCAAAAGAAGCCCTTGTTCTCGGGTCATATAGCCCCTAGGGCGTCACCATTTGTTGAGCAAAGCAAGAGTGACCCATCCTCGTGCGAGGGAAAAAACATGAGAGGATATGGCAAGAGCTACTCCATTTCTCAGGAGCCTTTCGGCGTACTTTAGAAGCACATACTTGAAGAAGCTTTGAAAACTGAGACACATGTTGTTGCTATTTGCTGCCCCGAGCCTATTGACTAGCTATGGGTTATTTGTGCAACCTCGTGCCCTTTTGTGATGGGCTCGTTCTCGGGATGGGTCTTGGTTACCACGGGCCTTCTTTTCATGAACCCAAGAATGCACACTGCTGGAGAATGATACCAATAACCCAAGACAACCTTTGATGGTGCCATATCTTGTCGAGCTTTTTGCAATCCCAAAGTTGACTCGGTGGGGAATTGACTTGCTGAGGAGATCCAATGTAGAGCTCGTGTAGTTGTCTTCTTTCGAGGCCAACATTTCTCTTTCCCTTCTCTCTCTCACTCTCTCATATTTTTTTTTTATGACGCACCCTGTTTTTTGCCTAGACCGCCCTTTCGGGTTTTCAATCTAGCGGGCATCTCTTTTACGTCTTCATTTTTTACTCGATTAATGAGGAAGTGTGCATTGACTCTAGCTGAGGATGAGAGACATGTGATTTTGGGTGAAAACCTTTTGTCACTAAAGATGAGTGACATTGACTCGACTAGGGAAGTGTCCCTAGTATTGACATGTATTTGAATGACTCACGAAGGCAAGTAAGTCATTAAGAGAGAAGAGAAGGAATGCCCCAATTTGATTGCAAGAAATTGGGAGTATGCAGAAAGAATAGAAGTCCTTAGACTCGATAAGGAACGCGAAATGATTCCAAATCTAAGAAAGTCGTTCAATATTTTTGGTGATTAATTCATTGGCAAATGAATCGTACAAAGATGTATTGACAAGTTCTAGATGAAGACCGATCACCATAACGCGCTAGGGCTAAACATTTCTTCTTTCTTGCATGAGACCGGACCCGAAGGTTGCCTACGTTCCTCCAGTGTAGAGGCTCAGGTCACCGTAGTTCTTGTGAATTCTCCATTCTTCGGGATGGAATTGTTGCTTCGTCGTGTAGCTTCGTCCTCCTTTGGTGGATGGAATTATGTTGATCTTGATGTGAACTTCTTTGATTGAGGGGGATTTTTTTTTTTTTTTTTTTGTGCTCTAACTTTTGCCTACGTTGATTTGAAGAGTCCAACCTAGCGAGCATTTTTTTTTTTTTAATCCCCCTTTGAAACATTGCTTGATTTTTCTCCATGGTTGTTGCTTCACCTTTGATGTCTTGGCTTTGTCTTCGTCATTGATGATGTTGCCTTCGTCACAATGTTTAGCCCCTAGGCGTTCAAGTGATGGCCTTCATTCCAAAACTCGTTTAGACATCTTTTCATCATTTTGCCAAGAATTAGATTGAACAACTTGGAAGAGTGTATGAGGACAAGAACGACTTTTTATTTGATGATGAGACTTGACTCAAAATTTCACATTAATTGGACAAAGAAAACTTAATGAACACTTAAGAGGACTTTGACTCTTTTTTTTTTTTAATTCCTATTACTAGGTAGAGAAAGAGAAACGGAGATTGTTGTTGTAGTCCCCATTGTCGTTGTAGTCTCCTTGTGGCATGATTTCTTGTAGAAGCCCCATTTCGAAACCAAATCATTCTTCTTTGATGAGTTCTTGCATGTTGGCACTCTCTAAAGGTTGCTCTTCACCCACAGTAAATTCGCCGTTGTCGAACAAATCTTGGATGATGTTTCGGAGAAGGAAGCACCCTTCGGTAGTATGGCCACTATGCTTGTGGTAGCCGCACCATTCACCATGTGCATGATTCTTCGGTATCGTCTTCGGCTTGTACCCCTCCAAAGGCTTGACCTTTCCACTTGCCACCAAAGTTTCAAATGCTTCGGCTTGGGTTACTCCTAGGAGAGGAGTGAAAACTCGGTTGTTGGCGGTACCTTTGTAGCTTTTGAGGGACGGGCCACTTGAGCATGCTTTACCCTTAAACTTTGCCTTGTTGTTGGTGAGCTCTTGCAAACGGGCTTTGAGCTCGGAAACCTCTTCCTTGTGAATCTTCCTCTCGAGATCAAAACGGGCTTGCCACAAATCGTCTTTTCGGCGGGCATCCTCGGAAAGTCTATCCATTTGTTCCCCCATGGCTCTTATTATGTTGAAGAGTCTTTCGTTGGACACGGAGAAGTACCCACCATTGTTGTTGTTGCCGTTGGAAGCCATTGGACCTATTGAAAGAACACGGTTGATCTTAGGTTGGCCCCACAAATACCTTTTGAGTAAAATAAATTTAACCCACAAACACGAAAAAGACTCAACCATATAAAGAAAATGACTCTTTTTTTTTATTTATTTACAAAAGTCGGAAGGACGGAGTCCTTTTTGGGGTTTCTAGAAAAAATAGTGGAATCGTCATACTAGTATATAGACCTTCTCGCGGTCCCATATACTCATCGGATTCCACCACGCTTGTGAGACCTACATGTGTCGGGATTAAACTAAATTAATGTAGTAAATCATACATGCGGGGACGGATTTTTATTTTCGTCCAAAATAACCACTTTTGGGGACGGAGTTTTATTTCGCCCATTGCAACAAGTTGGCATGTATGATTTGAAGACATTAGTTTAGGGAAATCTCGGCACATGAAAAACCGACTTGGTCACGGAGTGTTAGACCCTAGACTAGAATTGTGTGGCTTGTACTCGGCTAAAGAGAGGCTTAAAGGTCACCCCCGGCATGTAGTCTTGAACTACGCCACGGGCTGAGGTTGACCGCTTCGAAAGAGTCAAGGTCGGGTGGAGCTTGAAACTTTCTAGGACGGGCCTCGACGGGTTTGGGGTTGGACTTGTGCGACTCGATAGTGAGAAATTGATAAGAATATGTGCATGTAGTGTGAGGTCTAACAAGTGACAATATATATATATATATATATATTTTTTCAAAATAAAAAAAAAACAAATAAGCACATAATTACAACTTTCGAATCACCCGTATGACCGATAAAAATAAACAGAAAGTAAAACTGTTTTGTGCAGGCCCGGTGCCCACACACTGTCAAAACCACTCTGTTCTGTGCACTGTTCTGTTTCTGGAAAATGCCCAGAAGCGCGCGCATTAGGATGCCTACTCGGGAGGCGCGCGCGTTAGACAAAGAGGGGCAGAGGCGCCCGCATCTGGGTAACAACCTGTAAATCAGCGGGTTCAAGGGATTTCCTTGACCCTAAATAAAAATGCTTTCCCCTGCAGAATTTGTTAGCACAGAAACATGGAATGGAAGGACAAGAAGGAAGACGGGCGATTCTGGTAATTGGGGTCGGACGCGCGCGCTTTAGGCCAAGGAGGCCAGAGGCGCGCGCTTCCCACCCTTTTTACCAGAATGCCCAGAAAACAGTAATGAGAACACCAAAAGTTAACAACGCAAGTTTAACCCTCTAAATCGTCCCCAGCGGAGTCGCCACTGTAGATACCCCGGGAAACCACAACTTGGCTAGAGCGGTGAATTATCCTAGGATGTCTAACTTGTTTTAGATTGTTTAGAGTCGCCACCTATGTTTTTAAAGGAACATAAGAAAAACCTAGAAATAGCCTAATTTATGTACAAAACCAGAGATTCGGGAGAGAGGGTTCGGGGGTTAGGTGACGGAGTGGGAAGTACTTAAACACCCACTCCGCCCCGCTTATGCGGGTGTAGACACCCCGCCTTGGACCGCTCACCCCGATTGCACATTTGATTTTGTGTTTCTCCCCATTTTAAGTGTTTCTCGTTAGTTTCTGTCACTTCCGTTAAGTTCCTGACTGACTTCGTTAAGTCTAGGGACTAAACTGAATGACAGGGCTGACTTTCTAGTCCATTCTGTCAAAATTGCCTTCTCTGAGTCGCGCGCCTCCCGCCCCCAAAGCAGGAAGCGCGCACCTCTGGGCGTCAGTTACAGATTTCTGGCCAGGATTCTCTCCCTTGCTCAATTTACAGGATTTTGCCCGGGAATGATTTCTTGGTGACTGAGTTTTGGCACCAAAAACACCCCTCTTTCACCTATAAAAACCTCCCTTTACCTCCATTTTTAAGGACCGAAAATTGAACTTACAAAAACTATACCAAAATCACTTTCTAAAGGTTCTCCAAGGATCTCATCAAGCAACATTTGAAGGTCTTCAAATTGTAGGTAAAAGTCCATCTTTTCCTTTTTTTTCTACTTCATCTCCTCTCTCTCTTTTACTCTAATCAAATGTGTAATCACCCAAATCATTTTGGGACATGACTCTAATGATCACCTCATCTCATTGAGGTTGGTTAAGGAGTTATCTCCTACATTCCAAACTCTATTTTAAACCCCCCCCCCCTTTTTATGACTTAAAGAAGAAGAAGAAGAAGAACGTTATCATTCATGTAGATTTTGATCAAGCAAGACCAACTTTAGTTGGGCGAGATGGGTGTTTCGGTACTTCCCATCTCGTAATCTAACCCCCGAACCTCAAAACAAAGAATCTCTGTTTTCGTAATCAAATTTAGGCTATTATCAATAGGTTTTTCTTATGTTCCTCAAAACATAGGTGACGACTCTAAACAATCTAAAACAAGTTAGACATCCTAGGATAATTCACGCGCTCTAGCCAAGCCGTGGCTTCCCCGGGGTATCTACAGTGGCGACTCTACTGGGGACTTAATTGAGGGTTAAACTTGCATTCTGATCGAAATCTACATCTTTTCTGGGCATTCTGATTCCTGATGGGGGAGGCGCGCGCTTCTGGCCTCTTCAGCCTAAGGCGCGCGCATCCCGCATCAAGGACCAGAATCGCCCACTTCTTCATGTTCTTCATCTTCTTCTTCTGCTATTCTGCACTAAGAGATCACTTTCAACTACGTGCCAAGGGATAAGAATCGCTTCGCCGATGCACTGGCCACTATAGCTTCATTAGTCGAAATGCCCAAAGGGAAAATGGTGAAGCCCTTCAAAATTGCTCGAAGGAACAGTCCGGCATATTGCATGAGTATCGAGATCAACGAGGTTCAAACAAACTCTCCGTGGTATTCGGATATCATGAATTTCCTCAAAGATGGCACTTATCCCGAGAATAGCAATAAGAAGTCTCAAGCAGCTCTGCAAAGGCTAGCCTCTCGGTACGTACTGATTGGGGACCGAGTCTATAAAAGGCACCACGACGGGATCAATCTCTTATGCGCCAATGAGGCCGAAGCTCAAGAGATAATGTGTGAAGTGCACGAAGGAGAATGTGGACCCCACATGAATGGGTTTATGCTAGTCAAGAAGATACTTCGCATTGGTTACTATTGGAGCACTATGAAACGAGACTGTATCGAGAAAGTCAAAAGGTGTGCCAAGTGCCAATTCCACGCTAATCTGCAACATGCTCCACCCTCACAACTTTACAACATGGTCACACCTTGGCCTTTCTCTTGTTGGGGGATAGACATCATCGGTAAAGTTCATCCTGCCGGGAGCAACGGGCAGTCATTCGTCCTAGTGGCAGTCGACTACTTCACAAAGTGGGTCGAAGCACAAGCCTATCGGACCCTCAACGCAAAGAAAGTGGCCGAATTTGTAAAGATTAATATCATGTGCCGATACGGCGTGCCTCATGAAATCATTTCCGACAACGGCTCTCACTTTGAGAAGGAAATGGATGCACTTTTGGTAGAATACAAGATCACCAAGCACAAGTCATCTCTTTACCGTCCCCAAGCAAATGGCGCGGTTGAAGCAGCAAATAAAACCATCGAGACCATCGTCAAGAAAATGGCCTCAACAGGAAGGGATTGGCCCGAGAAGCTACCATTAGCATTGTGGGGCTACCGCACATCAATACGGTCCGTAACAGGAGAAACTCCTTATGCATTAGTCTATGGTTCTGAAGCCGTACTCCCTATCGAACTTGAAGTCCCATCTCTACGGGTCCTCCTCGAGAATCTAGTCAACGAGGTCAACTGAATGCAAAGTCGATATGAACAGCTAGCCTTACTCGACGAGAAAAGGCTAAGAGCACTCGAACGCACGAGGGCATATCAGCAAAGGATGGCAAGAGCTTTCAACAAAAAGGTGAAGCCTCGAAACATCAATGTGGGAGATTTGGTCTTAAGACAACATCCTCCTAACGCCATGAATCCCCTGGGGAAATAGGGACCCCGATGGATCGGTCCGTACGTGGTCAAGAAGATACTAAGCGGCGGTGCAGTCCGGCTTGTGGATTTAGATGGTGACCAGCTGCCAAAGGAGGTCAACCTCGACAAACTCAAGAGGTTCTACGCTTAATAAACAAAGACCATAAAAAAAAAAAAAAAAAAAAAAAAAAAAAAAAAAAAAACAAAATCGCTCGCTAGGTCGAAAACCCGCAAGGGCGGCCTAGGCAAAAATTAGAGCACGTGCAAAAAAGAAGCCCGCTAGATTGAAAACCCGAAAGGGCGGTCTAAGCAAAAAACATGGTGCACACAAAAAAAAAATGGTCTTTGTTTGTTTGAACTACGGAGACCTGAGCCTCCCAACTGGAGGAACGTAGGCAACCTTCGGGTGCGGTCTAAAGCATATCAAAAATACCCAATTCACTTCAAATAACAAAATGCAATTCTTATTCATTCAATGAATTATTCAAGCCATTACAACGGATTTATTGAGCAACAAAAGACATCAAAATATTAAATCCTAAACAAAGTGGTCTAATTGCAATCTCTTAGGGTACTAAGAAAAATCCAATTTTCTCTTAGCCTTCAAAGGACCACCCGATCGTCTCTCAATCCTATTCTTCTTGGATAACGGAGGAGCACTAATACGCACCGAAACCCTCTGTGTTGCGGCACGTCTCCTAGCATAAAAGTCATCCAAAGGAGTACCGAAAGGGTCAGCAAGAATGTTACTCAAATCAGCAACAGCCTCCCTATATCTCGAAGCGCTGCTAGGCTAAAAACCCTTTCCCAACAATTCGGCACGAAGCACATCAACCCAAGCGATGCCACGGTAAAGGGTACCAAACAAATAATCCAAGTAGCTCTCGGGAAGGAAGACACTCCCCCGATGTAAAGGAGCAAAAGCCCAACGGTTGCGATCATCTCCCCAAGCCGACTGAAGCTCACTCGAGAAGTCAGGACCCATGTAAGCAACTGGACGAAGCACTCCGTCCCTCGGAAAATGAATCATCTGTTGGCGACCAAACTTCCGCAGAACCCGCTCTGGCTGGTAAAATGACGAATCTCTCAAGCCGGGTACAACCACGTGCTGAAAACCAAGAGCCCATTCCACAAAAGGACGAAGACCCCAAGAAGGAGGGCACCACTCAATATCGACGGTTACCCGAGAGGCAAAGAATTTCTTCCAACCATCTTCGGATAAATCCCGGATCAATAACTTCCTCCTATGAACAGCTAAAGGAGACAAATCACCATCCGGGGAATAAATCTTGAAGTGTTCTCGGAGCCATATGGTCAAGAGCATAAGGCTTCCCCGACACATCTTGCCCGTCCTATGTAACTCATCAAGGCCGTGCAACGTCTCCCCTACAATAAGAGGGATTATACTAAATTGTTGCTCCTTGGCTTGCAAAATAATCTCAGCCAACTGCACATCCGCAGTCCCGAAAGGTGTGACAAACAGTACTTCACTAAAGAGACAAAAGGCCATGGCATTCCTCTTGAAAGATTGAACCACCGGATCCTCCGAGTGTAAACTGAAGAACATCGGCAACTCAGTTATGTCAATCACAGTACCGTGCAACATCTTCCTCACGTCCTCAACAGGGAGATTCAATAACTCAACCCAAGAGTCAATGGCACCACGGTGATATTTAGGGACGGCAATCCGACAGGCCAAAGGCATACCGAGGATGGCCCCGAAATCATCAACAGTCGGCACTATTTCATTAGCTGAAAAGTTGAAAGTATGGCTGTCGCAATCCCAAAAAGCCGCGGCAGCTCTCAACAAATCCCAATTCGGCTTCAACGTCCGCAAAGTGAAAAGAACTCGGAACCCGAAGTCTTTAATGAAGGCCTTCTTGGGATGGGTCTTGAAAGAATACACAAAAGTGCCCAAGTCCTTTTCATACCCACTAACAACCTTGGCATCAAGAACAAAAGAATTGGAAGCCATGGAAAATGTTGATCACAAACAAAGTTGAGCAATAATATGATGTTCAAAAATGGCAGAAAGGAGCTGTGAGAATCAAGTGGTCGAACAGAAGATGATATTATAGCTGTTGGAGATTCTTTTGGCCAGCAAATGTCAAGCCCGGAATTCCGCCTCCCAGACGCGCGCGCCACCCGCAAGCGGTCTGGAATGCGCGCGCGTCCCAAGCCTACAGAGGAAAGCGCGCGCCTCCCAAGTCTAATCACTTCAAGAAAAGGTCTTGTCAGAGATCTCCAGCTCAAATCAAGGCACAGCCCCTATCCTCGGACACCCAGTTGGGCACACATTCTTCTGGTCCGCCCTTAAGGCATGTCAAAAATTGAAAGTAGGATAGAAATTCCCACTCAAAAGTAGGCTGTCCTCCCGCGGATTCCGAACTCCCTAAGTTTTGTCACGGTTGCCATACCCCTCTCAAGGGTCAATCTCAACATTTTATCCCCAGCAGGAACATTTTCTGGTCGCGGTCAACTGTGCCCGCACCCCACAATTCAAAAGTCAGGTGTGACTCCAAGTAGCACGAGACTTCAAAGCAATACCTCATCAACGGATTTTTATTTATTAACAGTGCTAACAATTATAATGTAAAGAAAAAGGGGAAGAAAAGAGAATTGTTTTATTTATAAATTTATGCTAAACAATTACATTAAGAAATGTATAGAAAATTAAAGTAGAGATTAAAATGTAGAGAGATAACCTTAACCAACTTTAATGTAGTAAAGTGGTCATTTGGTCATGTCCCAATTGATGGGGATTGCATACTAGTAAGACTAGAATAAAAGAGAAGAAGAATAAAAGTACCTTTAGAAAAGAGGACCTTAGACTTTGACTTGAAGATGGTGTTGTTTGTAGAGAAATGGTTGTGCAACACTTTGTGTAGTGTTTGTTTGTAGGAAAAATGTGTTGAGAGAACTTGTGTATAGTTCTCGTAGGGAAGATGAAGTTGGTCCTTTTTTAAGGTAGAAATGAGAGGTTTTTATAGGTAAAAAGAGGAAGGAAAACTTGGAGGGAAATTGGTCAATCCATGTGAGATGGAATTGACCAATAAAAAATAAGATAAATAAAATAATAAATGAAATAAATAAAAGAAAATCAAATAATAATAAAAAGAAATATTTTGTTTTTTAATGAAAAGGCTAGAATAAAGGATTGGGAGTTTTTGGAACAAAGGGGGGATGAACTTGGATGTAAAAAGAGGTTATTTTGTAAACTAGAAAAAGGAGGGAAATAAGGTGCAATCCGTTACTGCCAAAGTGGGAAGCGCGCGAGTCTCGCTTTTGGGGCGAGACGCGCGCGCAGCCCGTTAACAGTTCCGGAAGCGCCCGCGGCAGAAAAGGACAGAATGACCCTAAAAGTTAACTCTGTTATGCAGTTTAGTCCAAAACTAACGGAATCAGTTAGGAACTTAACCGAAATAACAGAAATCAACAAAAATAAGTTAAATAAAAATACTTTGTATGCAATCGGGGTGAGAGGTCCAAGGCGGGGTGTCTACAGTAATAACCTCAGGTCTAGAGATTCAAGTGATATTACTATATGAGACTTAATTATGACATTTTGACCATGACATAAATATCATAGGGGTCAGTCCAGTATTTGTTCTCCAACAAATACCCATAAGTCTAATTATATCGCATACACATAATCATCATATGATTATCTTTTAAACTTATACTAGTAATTAATCATAATTACTAGGACGGAGATTATTATAATAAACATGCAAAAGATATAATAATCAAACATTCAATATCTTTATTAAAGCATAAAGCAAATGATAACATTAATCGTTCAAATAACGTGCCTAGGGCATACACACCAACATTTACCCCCTCAAACTTCCACATCAGTGCGAAATATGCCAATCGGACGCCTACGTGGAATAACCGATTAAGTTTTTAACACCAGTTAAAAAACTCGGTTAAATTGTTAATTAACTAAAGTACACAAGTTACATTGGGAGTTCTGACAGTACAAGAGAATTTGTAATAATCTGATAGTACGCATGTCTGTTTGGCAAAAAACTCAAAGATCTCCACACGGTCTAAATTTGACTTTGATGTCACTATAAACTGAAGCAGTTGAGTCGACAAGAAGCGTCAAGCCAAGTATCCCAAGGATGTCAACAAGAAGATATACAATCATTACAAAAAGGCTTTCAACATAATGGAGAGAAATCACGGGCTCTCGACGAAGGAGAGAGAAATCACAGACTCTCGATAAAAGAGAGAAATCACAGGCTCCCGATAATAAAGAGAAAAAGCAATAGATGATTACAAAAATTCACTGATAAATTTACACATAGAGGTGTGCACAACCATATAAAGATAAGAGATTTGAGTTAGACTTATTAATAAAAAACCAAAAAAATTTCTCGTAATTTAAACATCAATCACTGATATCATCCGTGATAAATGTTTAAATTACAAGATTCAACAAATCAAAATAAAAAAAAAATTGCACCAAAGAAGAGGATGATGTTTGACGAAGGAGAGAAATCAGTTTTGGCTCAATATTGTTGTAAAATCACGACTATGAATAAATGAGTTATACGCAATGTTAAAATTTTATAATTCTCATTGTATAGTATTATTTTTCTCATCAAAATTTGATCCATCACTCAAAATCCTAAAGACAAAAACCTGTGTGAAACGGTCTCACACGTGAGACGGATTTCGTTGAGAATGTAAATGGTTTATTCTTTATGGGCGAGGCGGGGCAAATCATTTCCTCTCTCATCGAGATCCGTCTCATGTGTAAGACCGTCTCACATAAAACTTCCTCAATCCTAAATTTGACACTGCGATGCGAATAATAATTACACGACCCAAACCAAGAGAGGTAGGTATTGAGATTTGGGAAAAAAAAACATAATTGAACACTATGCATTTCACACTTACTCCAAAAATTAGTTCAAATTAGGCGGATTGATATAGTATAATTTTGTTTTTGAAAGCAAACAATATCGATTGCATTAATAAAATTGTAAAAGATGGCGATCCACAACTGTCAGAGGCTCATCCCGAATACAAGAATTTATACGACCGCGTACAATTGTAAACAAACTGTCCGTCATAGTAAAATAGCCTAATTCATCTGGAACAACAATGTTAACCCGACATCAGATCTCCAACAAATGCCCTAAACAATGACATGCGACACCCAAATGCCTCTCCAAGCAAAACTTGGACACGACCTATAACCGGCCTTCACAAAAACCCTCCATAGTAAGAATTTGGTTTTGAAAACATGACAAAGTAACACATTTGGGTAGATAATAAATGTCAAACCAAGCATTGCAACAAAAACAAATAAAAATAATACACGAAGGTTCTTAACAAGGAGAGAAGGCAAAGGCTCTTGACAAAGGAGAGAATACGAAGACTCTCGACAAAGGAGAGAATACGAAGACTCTCGACAAATGAGAGAAGACAAGTAAAAGCAGAAAGAAGGCAAAAGCCATAACATATGAAAAACGATAGATACCAAATTATTTCTGAAGCGAACGGATGTTCGATTGACTCTTGAACATGGCCGATAATTGAGACCGCAACAAACAAATCTCTCCTCCATAAATATCGCCGACCGCACCAATCGATTTATTATCGAAAAACAATAAATCGCTCGTAATTTAAACATTATTCAAATTTGATGCTACATTTTGTTAATCCAACCCAAAACAACTCAAGAAATCTCAATTAAAAATTTAAAAGTAACCAGCCCAGCCCAACAAGAAATCTTAGCACTAAAAACAAAATAAAAAACGTGACTCACTCACTGCTGTCTTCCCACCCTACCCCAGTTTTACTTCGTAATCTGCAAAAGATTACAGATATTTGATTAAAATGACAAAAATACCCACTCAGTGTTGACTTCACTTCACCTACACGTTCTACACCCTCAAAAGTAAAACCCCTCTCCTTTGCCATAAATCCTCTGTCCTTTTTCGTCCATCCGGATAATAATTGTATCCGGCTCCGATTATTATACCTCCCTCCCTCCCTCCCATTAACGACGACAAGGGAGAGAGAGAGAAAGTTGCAAGGTTTTAATTTTAAGAGAGAAAAACCGCCGGAAAAAATGGACCCTCACAGCTTCATCGCCAGAGCGGAGGCGCATCGGTGGCTGGATATAGCGGAGAAGCTCCTCATGAATCGGGACCTTGTTGGAAGCAAGACATTCGCGATCCGAGCACGAGAGTCCGACCCTAGACTCGAGCTCCCTAACCAGATCCTCGCTATCGTCGACACCCTCCTCGCCGCCGATAAACGAGTCGGTGCCAACAATAATCAGCCCGACTGGTACTCGATCCTTCAACTCGTTCGGTTGACTCATGACTCGGAGCTGATTGCGAGTCAGTACCGGCGGCTCGCGCTTCTCCTCAATCCTAGCCAAACTCAGCTTCCCTACGCTGATCAAGCGTTCCAGCTTGTTTCTGAGGCCTGGTCTGTGCTTTCTAACCCTATGCGAAAATCCATTTATGATAATGAGCTTAATTTTTCCGAGCACCAGCAGTTTAACCCTATCGAATTTACCCGTGAGTTTCCGCCACCGCAACAACAAAATCAATATCAACATCATCACCAGCAGCCGGCGCCACCACCACCGCCGCAGCAGCAGCAGCACAATTTTTTCTCGCCCCAAAACGTTGTTGGATCGAGTCGGGAGCAGGAACGACCGGAGCGTCCATTTGTAATTAGACCTCATCAACAGCACAACTTTCTGTCGCAACCTAACTTAGTCGGGTCGGGTCATGAACCCGAACAACAGACTCGTCCTTCGTTTCAGAGTAAGCCCACCCAGCAACAACAACAGCAGAATCAGCAGCAACGACAAGTTCAGCAACGACCGCCTCCACCCCAGCAACCTCAGCCTCAGCCTCTGCATGCTTCACCTCCAGCACAATCTCAAATTCAGTCGCAATCACAACCTTCTTTCCCACCTGCTGCACCTCAACGTCAACAACCTGTGCCACCGCCACAGCAGCAACCACAAGAGCCGAATAGGCCAACACCAGCCGTGGGTGAGAGTAGTAATGGTGTTAGGGAGGAGAGAACAGATGATAGAAATGGGGATGGTTCGTCAAAGTTTTGGACTGCATGTCCATTTTGTTTCAACATGTATGAATTTTTTAAGGTATATGCTGAGTGCACGCTCAGGTGCCAGAATTGCAAAAGGGCTTTCCAGGCTGTAGAAGTACAATCGCCGCCCCTGGTATCTGAGGGGGGAGAAGAACATTACTACTGTTGGGGTTTTTTCCCATTAGGGATTTCAAAGCCTAGTTTCGAGAAGAATAAGGGTAATGGTTCAAGTTGGGCACCTTTTTCAGCAATGTTTGCAGGTCCTAAATTCAGTGATTTTCAGTATAATCTAAAGCCGAAGAGGAACTATTATAAGGGTCCTAGGGTCTATATAGATGATGTAGTGGATGATGTGTTTGCGGGCTTGTCCGAACCAAGTGATGATTCTGATATTGCATGGGGTAGTATACGGAAAAAGAAGAAAGCCAAGAGGCCCAAGACAGTGAAATCGGGGACAAGGAAGAAGGGCTCTGGTCGTAAGAAAGGCTCTCTTGGGAAAAAAAAGCAAGCGATGGGTGTTAATGTGGCGGAGGGTGTTAGAATGGGTAATGGTGAGAATGGGGGTGAGGGGTTTCCTGTTCAAGAGGGTGTGGTGGTGCCTAATGTATCAGTGGCCGACACTAGTAAGAAGGCTGAGACTAGTAAGAAAGCTGTGGGTACTGTTCCGAGAAGACAGTCAGGGAGGGTTGCTAAGGAATTGGGGAAGTTGGATTTGAATGTGGAGTTCAATAACAATGACGGGGAAGAACCTGCTCCAGGAATGACTGCTGGGAATCGGGGAGGGCACAGGGAGGAGGATAACATTGAAGGAATTGGGTTTTTTGAAGGTCTTGATGAATTTCTCAGTAGTCTACCGATACTCTCGGTTGTTGGTGACGACAAGGTTAAAGCTGCTTAGTGAAGTAAGACTCCTTTTTGTTGTAGCTGTAGTTTGTAGTTGTTGTAGCTGTTTTTGTATTCCTGTAATAATGAATGATGCAGTGATTTAGAGCAGCTAGTCAGTTTCCGTGATGGTTTTGGTGCAGTTATATGTAGTGTTAATCCAGTAGTGTGGTGTTAGTCTTATAATTGTTCTAACTGCGTGCTATTTCTTTGCGGAATGAGTCCTGAAAGTATTGATCTTTTCTGTCTCGAGCTTTACCTGATGCAGTCTTTCTGTTTAAGAAAAGTGGATGTGGTGAAAGCAGGACAATGTTTCTCCGTGGACGATCAAGTTTTGCTGCAGCCGCTTCATAACTTTAAGCTTCCATGTTATTTTCAGGGTTTGGCTATACGAGTTACTGGTAAATGTTTGAATTGGATTTTCTACTTTCTAGTACAACTTCTTTTGCTATACATATTAATTTAAAGTATATTTATGGCTGTTGATGTTTTACTTCTTTCTTTCTTGATCGATTGCTTAGCTGGTTCTGATTTACGCTAATCATGTTATGCTCAGTCTAGTTTTTATTTCTGTTTCAAATTTATTACGACCTTACATCGCAAATAAATATCAGTGTTCTGAATTACACTGCAATCTTATGAGTGGCGATAAATATTTATGTTTAACTTTCAATTGGAAATATTTATCATATTCTCTAAGGTGGAAGTGAATTACTCCCTCCGTCCCAGAGTAAGAGTCCTACTTTCTATTTTGGTACGTCCCATAGTAAGAGTCTCATTCCTAAAATGGCAAAGAATCTTTACTATTCATCCCACTCATTCTCCCTCCTACTTTACTTTTATACTCACAACACTAATCAACTTACTATTCTTTCCTACTCATTCTCTCTTACTTTACTTTTACACTCACAACACTTAAATCACTTCCACCATTTCTTAATCTCCGTGCAAATGAGAGGTAGGACTCTTACTCCGGGACGGAGGGAGTACCTTTTTCTTTCTTTATTGCTTCATTCTCGTGTCCTGATTTCAGAAGAGCAAGTCTACTGCTCTACTTTACTGGTGCTACATTAACTTACTATATACTCCCTCCGTCCCATCCGAAATAGGATTCTTGGTCCCGACATGGAGATTGAGGAATAATAATCTTTTATTATAAAAAGTTGATTGAAAATAGGTGTTGTGAGTATGAAAGAGAGAGAAAGTGGGTGGGGAATAATAAATGAAAAGTTGTTGTGAGTATGACAAGTGGGTCCTAATAAAAAAGTAATAAAAGCATTCCATTTTGGGATGTTCTATTTCGAGTGGGACACCCAAAATGGCAAAACGTCCTATTTCGGGTGGGACGGAGGGAGTATACACATACATACATATATACTTATACTTGCATATATATATATATATATATATACACACACACACACACATACATACATATATTTATATATATATATATATTTTTGTAATTTTTTTGCTTATCAGAATCACTAAGGCATACTTTTGCAATGATTTTATGTTTAATACATGTTTACTTGCATTCCTCTTTCTGTTAGAGGGCTGTTTAAATATTATGCTGCAATTGGTGGAGTTGACCTGGTGATAAAAGTCATCGGTGCTCCTTTAGTTTGTTCAAAGGAAATGTGTTAGTACATGCTCAAAAGAATGTGCTACTACATGTTTCCTTCATCTTTTATGCATTATGCTAGAATTTGGTTTGGTGCTGGCTGTTTGTTTCCATTTTGTATGTTTGCCTTTTCTGTATTTGCTTCTTTTCCCGTTAATCCCTAGTAGAAAACAGAAAGACATTTCAAGATTGACAAACATACAAGGACAGGAAAATTCAAAGTAACAATGCTTGTTTACATCTCCAGATTCTTAGAAGTGGGATAACTTTGCAGAGCCATTTGCCGGTCAAAACCGAATTCCTAATGTTTATCTCCCTCGTTACCTGCTACTAGGAGATACCGCATGACTGAGCATGCAACATGCTCCAAAGACGGGTATGTATCACCGACTAGGCGACTAACCCATATATTAGTTTCTCTTTTTAATTATTGGTTGTACAGTGTTTATCATCAGGTATAAAACATGCTTGTTCATGTTTTTAACGGTTCTTATTGTACATGTCCTTTTTTATGTCTTCACTATATGGTTATCTTTTATTGCTCATGTTGCACCTTTATGTGTGCGTGCTGACTGGAAATGAATCTTTCTGGAATATTTTTTTCCACCACAACATTACCCGTTTCTGCAAGCAATCGGACGCCTTTATAACCAAAATAAACATGTTTCACAATGAAATATGCTTCTTACCTGTCTGTATGTATGCCTCTCTGTGTGTCTCATTTGCTTTATCTTGTGGTTTCTTTAACTTGGCAAAAACCATATTTTGGTGTCTCAACTTTAGGGTGATTTCAATGTCCTCACCCAACACAATATTTCTTGATTGTCATCACTTCACTGCACTCTTGTACAATTTAAAATGTCATCACTCTGTTGATTGTTTTGCTAAATACGTAATACTCTTTCCTTCTCAATTTGAATGTCCCCAAAAAAATATTCATATTTGCTTTTGATCAAGAGCAAAAAATGAAGCTTTTTGGATGTTCATTTTGGGACGGAGGTAGTAAAAGTTAGTTAAATGACCTCATGTGACTAACTTTTGTAAACTTTATTAACTCATAGTTCACGTGTACGTAAATAACATCACCCATTAATTTATTTGATGGATCCAATTTTATTGAACGCTAAAGAATTAGGAAAAATAATACTAAAAAAACTATTCTCCTCTCGTAACAGCCCCCACACAATTCAACTCTCACCACTCCTAATGAATGATTTGGTTTTTGGTTTTACTTGTTAATGATGTTGATTCTTGAATGAATTATATACAAAGATTTGTGTGAGAATGAGTGATTTTCAGTTTGGTTTTAAAGAGAGTGAGAGGAAATTTTGTATTGGTATTTACATTGAGATCCAACCAGGGTCACAGAATTCGCCCAGAACGGGGTCGAATTCCGAATTCATTCGATCGAATCGAATCGGAATTCGATTCCGAATCAAAACGCCCAAATTCGCGACTGAGTTCGCTGGAGACGCCGTATTGCCGTCGGTGATGGAAGATTGGTGACCGGAGGAGAAAGAGATGTGGAAGCGGTCGGTTGGAGTGGTCGGAGGAGGTGGCGTCTGGTTGCTACACGAGAAGGGGTGGTGAAGGTGATGTACCTGGGTTTGCGCTGTTTATCTGGAAAGTGGAAACCATGGGAGCGGCGTTATAGACGAGAAGAAAAATAAAATGATAAAGAGGGATTTTTGATTTAGGGTTTCTTTAGTAGACATAGTAAAATGAGGTGGGCTCATTTTAGTATATTTTGGAAAGCTAGTTGGGTTGAAAGAAATATGTTGGGCTGAATAAAAATATGTTGGGCTGAATTAGTATATTAATGTGTGTCTTTCACTATTAAAACATTACAAAATACTTTTAGTTATTTTGAATTTCTTTTTTAATATTTTTAATCCCAAATTTCCAACACCAAATGCATTATTAAGACTTGGACTAAAGTAATCCACTAATCTCAAATCAAAGTTAACCTTACTAATACATGAAGCGAATTATGAATCGAATTCTTAACGAAAATACCTAAGCGAATCGCATTCACTCGGGGGTAGCGAATTTCGTATGCGAATTTGTATCGCGAATCGGACGGCTTGCCGAATTGTGTGACGCTGGATCCAACTGGGTATTCATAGTAAGAGAAATTGTCTACCATAAATAACGTACTGTTATAGTGGGTTTTTGCTTGGTGTTTTTGGTTCAGATGGGTGGATGTGGGGTGGGGATATGGATGGGGGTTGGGCAAAGGAGTGGCGAGGGTGGAGGAAGGGGGAAGGGCGGGGGAGGATGATCGCTAGAGTGAGTGAGGAGAGAAGCGGACGGGGAAGAGGTTGAGGAAGGGGTATTTTCGTAATTTGAATTATAAGGTCTTTTGTTAGGTTTGGGTTAACTCCCTTGATGGATTCCTCAACTATTTAATGGACGAAAGACATGTGACAACTGTGTAACGATAGTTAGTTACATGAAGTAACTTAACTGATTCTCATTATTTTTTTGACAAAAATATTGAACATGTGATGACATTTTAAATTATTCAATAGTTAGTACAGTGAGGACAATCGAAAAATATTTTGTTGGGTGAGGACATTTGAAAGCACCCTAATGTTGAGTGATCTATTGTTTTTGCCCTTTAACTTCTATGTGAAATCTTGGTCACATTTTTTAATCATCGTTACTTATTTCTGACGTACTCGTAATCTGCCCTTATTATGCGTTGTTTGTAATTTACTTGTCTTTCGTTCTTGCATACTTCGGATCACTCCCTTCAAGGCTTTGTAGAAAAAAATGGTTCAATTACTTGATTACGTTGAACCCTTAAGATTTTTATTTTGTCAAGAGGAACCGCAGTATCCTGTTCATCCTTTTCCTGATAGGTAACATCCATCTGGCTCAGGTATCCCAGTTTTATTTGAAAATTCAGAGTTGTCTGTCAAAGATTTTAAATTGGTAGCATAATGGTTTGAAAATTATAGACCATCAACCTTCTCTTCTAGCCTTGAAATAGTTTGGTACATGACTCACGGGTATCACTTTCCTTTTCCGGAATCTTGAAGGGTAGTTGGTTTGAAATTTGGGCAGGTAGTGGCCTTTACTATTGGTAGGCCAATGTTTACAATGTGCGGATCATATTGAATGCCCATTCTTCAAGGTGTTGTTAATATTATAAAATTGGGATTAGAGTTAGAAGGAGGTCCTTAATGTAATACGGTCATGTTTATGTCATTGCCAGACACAAACTGTGTTATACACTAAATGCTACGTAAATGGTTGGTTCTGTTCTGGCCAAGTATACAGTTGGTCACTGGGGAAGCGCAAAGTCAAAAACTAAGGCAGGATCCACTACCTTAGGTTTAGGAGTGGAAAATGAGTTGGAGCACGCAAGACAAAACCCAATAAACAACGTTCTGAACTTTTGCCATACTTAACATGAAGATTCACATTGTCGTTTCTTGTCCTTCTAGTTGTCCTTGTGCTTCTCATTCCCTTGTGTTCCTTTTCTCATCCCGTACCTTCTTGAAGTACATATATTTTGCCATCTACCTTCTGTAACCACAATTTGTAAATTTGCTGTTGTGGAAATGCCAACTCATGTTAAAAGACTGAGCTGTTCTCTCTGTTTCTTAGTATAATCAATAATGTGTTGTATTATTGTAATTATGGTAGCTTTCACTTTCCATTCAGCGAGTTTCTATTATATCTGTGGACCTATATTCTACACAAATTAATGAATTAATGATACAAATTTCTGCATAATTTCCTTGCAAATTAAGAGATAAACTAGGTGAACTATTTTCCCTCACATATTAAGTTTGTTTGCCAAATGACTTGTCTTATTAATCTCCATGTGTTTGCCCATGGGCACTTGGTTTACTTGGAAAATTCTCAGTATTGTAGCCCAGTAGGAAAGCATTACCATGTGTGCTTTGACAATATGTAGTTTTTCTTTCAACTCCATGAAAGTATGGTCATACTTGTCAGGCCTTGCCAGAATTTGACTGTGTCATGTTTTGTAGAGGACCTAGGGTTTTTTTTTTTTCACAGGTTGGTCTTTCTCTCAAGAACGTGATGTTTTTAGAAATATTACTCTACAATCTCATCAATTGACGTGTGATCGTTTTGTATCGTAAATGTGCATCCATTCTTTATTTTTTTAGGGCTGACTTTGTATTTGTTTAAAGTTTCTTTTAGTGTACCTAGAAAATGACTTCTTAGCTACCAACTTTTTACGGTGTGTACCGTCATTTTTTGGAAATTCTTTGAAACACGTTAGTTTTGGCTGCATGTCACTTTTTGGGAATTCTTTGAAACATGTTACTTGTTTTGGCTGTATGGTTAACTGTTTTCTTGTTACTAAGTATTATACAGACTGCTTTCGTATTCCCGAATCTAGATTCATATGTTGTCATGCTCAAATTAATTTACAGATACAGATGTTGGTTGAGCTTCGTCTAAGGAATATTTCAGTTAGGAGTTGTATAAACTAATTTCCCAAGGCTCTTACTATTACTTGTACTCCCTCCGTACCAAAATGAATGGTCATTCATTCTGGGACAGAGATAGTATCGTCTAGGAAATGTTACTGAATGTAATGCAGGACAATGGTCCAACCTACCAGTACATGACCAGTTCTTGAAGTAGACAAGGATCCATGCGAAGAGGAGCACTAGGCCAGACACGGTAGTTATTGTCCTTAACGCGATGGGGGATTAAGTTATAAGTGCTTATGCTTTAATGATTGCCATTACTTGTCTGACTATGATTTTTTAAGTAACTGCACAGAGCAGTTTTTACGAGTCTTCTTGCAGTCGACTCCTTTTTTTTTTTACATGATCATTGTTGGCTGGAGTTGTGACATGCTCAGCTAGGTAGGTAGGCAAGGAAATCGACTACTTGACAAGGATTTTAAAAATTTTGATTTTCAGGAAACGTGGAGAGCGAGGAAGTTGTTAGAAGGTTCACAACTTTTTGGCCTATTATCTTTTCTCTACCCTTTTGCAGGTAATGTGCTAAATAATCCTGCTGGGTAAATTTGACCTTGGCCTATTATCTTTTCTCTACCCTGTCGAATGCCAGCATGATGGAACAAATACTCCCCATGTTCGCATATGAATGTTGTGATGTTGGTCCAACAATTTACTTTTCTGTATTTGCTTCGTTCTTCGTTTCCCAAGTAGAAAAACAGAAAGACAGTTTCAAGATTGACAAACATACAAGGACAGGAAAATTCAAGTAACAGTGCTTGTTTCCATCTCCAGATTTTAGAAGTGTAGATAACTTTGCAGAGCTGCCATTTGCCCGTCGAAACCGGATTCCTGATGTTTTTCTTCCTCATTACCTAATACAAGGAGATACCGCATGACTGAGCGTGCAGCATGCTCCAAAGATGGGTATGCATTATTGGTTAATTTATTTATTAGTTTATCTTTATTAATATTGGTTGTATAGTGTTGATCATCAGGTATAAAATGGTTGTTCAGGTTTCTAACTGTTCTCATTGTGCATGTCTTTTTTTGTGTCTCCATTCTATGGATATCCTTTATTGCTCATGTTACACCTTTATGTGTCTGTGTGTGAATACCCCTTCCCGTGCGTCGCCCGCATTCGGAAAGGGGTATTCACACTGTGCCGGGTGGATTTTTTTTTTCACAACACATTACCCGTTTCTGCGAGCAATTGGAGGCCTTTATAACCAAAATAAACGTGTTTCACAATGAAATATGCTTCTTACCTGTCTGTTTGTCTGTGTATGCCTCTCTGTTGGGCTCTCACTTGCTTTTCCTAGTGATTTCCTTAACTTGGCGAAAACCATATTTTAGTCATTCAACTTTAGGGTGCTTTCAAATGTCCTCACCCAACAAAATATTTTTGATTGTCGTTACTGCACTATTGAAGAATTTAAAATGTCATCTCACCGTCAATATTTTGTAAAAAAAGTAATACTCCTTCCTTCACTATTGAAATTTTTTTGGACACTTATTTTGGGACGGAGGTAGTAAAAGTTCGTTAAATGACCTCATGTTACTTAACCTTTTTGCACTCTGTTAACTCATAGTTCATGTGTACACGTAATTAACATCACCCGTTAACGGATCCAGTTTTAGTAAACACTAAAGAAAAGGGAAAATAATAAAATAACTCATCTCCTCTGGTAACAGCCCCCACGCAATTCATCCCTCCATCTCCAATTTTGCCATTAAGTTTCAGTTCTACTTGTGAAAATTCCAAATAACGTTATCAGGATTTCCAATGTCTTGTATGAAGCTAAGGATTCTGTTGAGTTGTTTCTGCTGCCAATTTTACTCCCCTCTAGACATTCTCCTTCACACCTCATAGATGATATGAGCACTTTGTTATAGTGCACTGTTAGGTTTATTCCGCAAGTGCACGGGTGTATGTAGTATAGATAGTGCAAGAGCGAGTCGATCCCACGAGGACAACTTTACTTACAAAATATCTTTGCTTAGAATAAGAAAATAAAGAAAAGAAAATGATTAGGGGTTATAAAATTGTTTGTCACTAAACTAGAAATGAAATTGCAATTACTATAACTTAGATAAAAACTCTTATATTTTAAGGAATCCTCGGGATTGGAACATCAACAACATATATTCATCAACTATCCATGCTCTATTTAGATTAAAGTTTCATTTTAAAACAAGGATGGTATGCTTGGCCTACACTACTTCTCACGATCAAGCAAGTAGCGTTTGTATTCTTATACTAATTATGCCCTATCTCTCGATGGCCCATAATTAGTAAGAATCCATTAAGTTTTCTTTTATGAAAATCAGCATACTTTCCACTCAAGGAGCATCCCTAAGCCATTACACTACTCTCGTGAGTAATGAACTTAGTTCTGACTATATGGATCCGCTAATCAAGGTTCTCCGATCAGTACTTCCCTTGATTAACTAAGATTCATACAAATCATGGACGTCATCATGGTTGTAGGCGTTAGAGTTTGATATAGTAGAATTGTTTAAGATGAAGAGAAGAATTTC
Source organism: Campanula takesimana (assembly GCA_026119855.1). Lineage (NCBI taxonomy): Eukaryota > Viridiplantae > Streptophyta > Magnoliopsida > Asterales > Campanulaceae > Campanula > Campanula takesimana. The sequence continues at coordinate 713,260 of JAOWBW010000240.1, forward strand.
AGAGCATGACTACTTAATAAACATGAATGTTATTGAGTTTTCAACCCCAAGAAAATGGGGGATTACTCACAAGCCATATAAATAACAACAAGAATAAGATAAAGAAGAAAAGATAGAAGAAGAGATACTTATTCTGAATTGAAATAAAGATAAAAGACTTGAAAAGAACCTCTGAATATTATTGATGAAGAACTCAGAATATTGCTTAAGAAAAGTTGAATATCTTTCACAAATTCTGAGAATTTATTGATGTTTGAGAGTACAAATTTCACTATAGTAAATTTACAATATTTCTAGATATCTCAATTACTGATTTCTACTTCTATATATAAGCTTTGGAGGAGGGGAGACAATCTTTCCCGGATGGGTGCTTGGAGAGGTCTTCATTTGAAAAGGCACCTTTTGCTGATTCAGGGGGTGCTCGGCCGAGTCAAGGAAAAGTGCTCGGCCGAGCAAGCCTTTGAAAATAAATCTGCCTTTCTGATTCCTTATGCTCGGCCGAGTCAAGGGTACTGCTCGGCCGAGCAGACCTTGCTTTGACTGGACTTTTGACTTTTAATGGACTAGCTTATTTCCTTCTTTTCCAAGCGTTCTTCCTTCACAAAGATGATGCCTTAGCTCCCTTTTTCCTCAAGAATGTACTAAAAACCTGTTTGCATCATAAAAACATTCTCCAAGTGCATTATATCAAATAAAGAGTAGAAAATAAGTAATTTAAGTGGAATAAAAGCTAATAAACTATATTTTTAGACCTTAAATGACTATAAAATAGTCATTTATCAAACTTCCCCACACTAGAATCTTGCTTGTCCTCGAGCAAGTTAAATATTTGAAAGAGAGGAGTGCAAATGACACTAGTAGAAAAACAAGAAAGGTCTTCAATGCTCCCTCAGAATATTGTTATATAATATTACCTTTATAAAATTTCTTCGTTTTAAGTTTTTCATCTCAAAGAGATTTGTAAAGAAGAAGGTAGGATGATATTGAAGTGCAAAATAGAAAAGTTTGAATGTTAATATAACATGAATAAATACCATTGAATAAGAGCATATAGAGATAACCAAATGAATTTGTGGGGCATAAGTATGAATTAAGAATTATATTCACTCTTTCAGAATGCTTTGTGAATAAATTTTTCATGCTTGAATATACATTTCTTAAACTATGATCTTTATTCTTTAACAAAGATGTCCATATGTCGTTATGTATTTTGAATCACAAAAATTGATGAAAGGCGAAGGATGATAGTGGAATAAGGTTCGAGATTTGATTAGTTAGACGTGGCAATTGAGTTTCTTGCTTCTAAATTGTAACACTCTATAATGATATATTCATTTAGATATTTGAATGGACAATCAAAAGAAGAATAAATTGATTAATTAGCCTCTTAAAAGTGGGAATGGAAAGATGGATTAAAGCGAAAATTTTTGTGATTCATAAGCATAACAAGGATGAAAAACCTTTGAAAAAGAGTAGAAATGAAAGTTTTTGAGATGCATATACAAAAATGTTTTAAAAGTTTCACAAGTATGTTGTATCCAAACTTAATGCCCACAAACTCATTAATAATGTAATGCTTCTATTCAATAAGATTTAAAAGTTCATATTAATTTTGAAAATTTTCCATTTATAATCCAATACAATCCTATGTTGTTATTATCAAATTTCTTAAGAAGTAAAAGTTAGAAGGAAAAAGTTTTACATAGGCAAATAATAAAGATAACATTCTCATCAACGGGAGCATTGGCTAAATTTTTTTATTTTTTTTTTTTTTTTTTTTGAAAAATCGGGAACATTGCCCTTACATTTTCTTTGAAAAGAAAAACATAGAAAGAAGAAAAAGAAATTTAGAAAGAAAAGAAATAAAAATAAAAAAAAGATAGATACTACCCCCCCACACTTAAATGAAACATTGTCCCTAATGTTTGAAAAGTAGGAATGAAAATTGGGACAAGAATAATTTAAAGGAGAGGGAGAAAGAGGTACCGACTAGAATGGTGGCGGTGGTGGCGGTGGTTGCTGATTTGGAGGCCTGAAATTCATCCAATTTCCAATTCCATAGTTGTAAATGTAATCAACTCTTCCCTGAATGTGGTTGACCCGATCCTCCATGTTGGTGCGAAATTGATCAAAATTGGTGGAATATTGATCGAGCTGGTTAAGGATTTGAGTATTTTGTTAGTACATTTGGTTTTGATGGATGAACATTTGGTTGAATTGGTCATAAAAATCGGGAGGCATTTGGTTTTGGGAATGGTGTTGTTGCGGTTCTTCTTGTTGCTCTCCCATTGGCTCATTTTGTTGAATATTGGGTCCTTGATTACTTGGAAAAATCCAAGTTTGAGGTTGGTTTAAGGTGATGATGGGCAATTGGTTGTTGGGTAAGTGGGTGTATGGTCTTCTATTTGCTCCTCCTCCAACATACATTGTATAGCTTCCTTCCTCATTTTCAGAAATCATATTCATCACTTTAAGGGCAGCTATGTCCAATGCCCTTGAACCTCGAACTGGTTCCCAAGCGTTCGGTCCTTCCTCAGGTATCTCAATGTGCACATATTCAGCAAATAATGTTATCATTCCCCCAATATGAATATCTCCAGGGAAATTAGGGGAAACATGGTCCAAAAGACGGTCTACTAACCATTTCCCTAGATTAATTCCCCTATATCCAGTCACGAAAGCCCAAAGGAGAAACAACTCAGGCCTATTTATTGTTCCTTTATCCTCTCTTGCAAAGATAGTGCACGCATACATTCTATGGATGTAGCGGAGAACGGGGTGGACAATTAAGGAAGCCTTAGCGGTTCTAGGAAGAAAAGGTGTTTGCCCAGTGATTTGTAGCCAAAAGAGGTCCGCATTAAACTCTGGAGGGAACTCATTTGTTAGGTTTCTAGGGGAAGGCCAACCAAGAATTTCATTTATTTCTTCCAAATCAAGCTTATAGGAATTATTCAAGAGACGAAATGTTAGTCTAATATCTTAAAATTGCTCACCCGATGCTATGTCTATCCTATCCCTTGTTGTTTTTGACACTGTGCTCAGGAATTCGAGGGTGATGCTTTCGTAAGTTTTTGCCTGCGATCGCAAGAAATCTTGCGCTTCTAATCCTATGTGCAAATTCCAAATATTTCCTTGAATACCTAATGACCCCATAGCATCAAAATTTGGGAATTGGGTTGGCTTAACATCTTTTCCTGCTAACCTTTCAAATCTTTTTAGCTCTGGATTTGATTTAAATTGGATTCCCAAGTTGTTTAGAGTAGGAACTAAATTCGAACTTGAACCCTCACCCTTCTTTGATTTCTTAGTCCCACTCCCAGAGGCTTTAGATGCCTTAGAAGCTGCCCTCTTTCCACGACTCTCCATTACAACAATAATCAGAAACAGAGCAAGATAACCCAAATGATTCTAGAGAGAGAAAGAGTGAAAATTTTTGTTACCCGAATGTTAATGATGGAATGAGCTTCAATCTTTGTTCTTTCTCCTCCAATAGCCTCAAAATTCCCAAAAGAATGAACCTTGACCTTCAATTTCAACTAAACCCGGATTTTGAATTTTGGGGCAAAACCTAGGGTTTCGATTTCAGGGTGAGTTGGACTGAAATTGGATGTTTTGAGGTGGGTTAGATGTTTTAGAGGTGAAATGGAGATGGTTTTTGATGAGAATTGTGGGTTTGATTGATGATTTTCATGGGTTTGGCAATCTTGGGTTATTTTCGGTTTTGGGAGATTTTGGGGTGATTTGGTGGGTTTTGATGGTTGATAAGGTGTTTGGGAGGTGAAAAAAGGTTGGGGATGGGATATTTGGTCGGAAAGAATGGTGATTTGGTCGGAATTTTGGGGAAGAAGAGGGTGGGTTGGCGGTGTAGGATGGTTTAGAGAGAAGAAGAGTTGAAGAAGATGAAGAAAAATGAGGAAAAATCTTCAAGATTCCCGACTTTTGACCAAAAGTCGCCAGTCAATGCGATGTGCTCGGCCGAGCATAATTCCTTGACTCGGCCGAGCATTCCTCCTCTGAATGTACCACTTTCTGACCCTCTTTTGCTCGGCCGCGTCTTGTATGGTGCTCGGCCGAGCAGAACCTAATTTTTTTTTTTTTGTATACATATATACCTACAAAACAAACATTAGTTGGAAATAATAATAATAGTAATAATAAATTAATAAAAAATAAATAAATAAATCAATGAATAAATAAATAATAATCCATCGGTTACCATCCCGATGATGCTTGTTTAACGTCATTAGCTCGACGCCTTTCTTTTAATAAAAATGGCATGGTATTGAGATGGCCTATTGTCCTTGACAATTTTCCATTGCATATCCGTTGGTTTGATTGAGGCCCTATGATCGATGCACATGCGCCATCCATTCTTTTTCTTTGACGGGATTAATTTACGATAGTCTTCACATGCTCGAAATCCCGTTGTTTTCTTGGGTGCTACTTCTTTTGACCTCTCTATGATATCATCCCCTTCATCTTCGTCATGTAGCATCCTTTTCCAGTCTATATTCTTATCATTGGCCCTTGACTCCTTAATTCCTTTGACATATTTTTCATAAGTATTTAGTTTGTCTATATGATCCTTTTTTGGATCCATAGATTGAATGACATTTATTTCCTTATGATTATTTTTAAAGGCTTTATCATTTTGACAATAGTTTTCAAAAGTTGGGTTTTGCTTCCAAAATTCCTCTGTCTCATTTCCTATATTTAGAGTAAGCGTACCCTTTTTAACATCTATAATAGCTCCTGCTGTGGCAAGGAAAGGCCTACTAAGGATGACTGGAATATCTTTATCCTCCTCTATTTCGAGGATCACAAAGTCGACAGGGATGATTAAGCTCCCTATACGACAGGGCAAATTTTCCATAATACCTATCGGGTATTGTATGGATCGGTCTGCCAATTGGAAAGATATGGTAGTGGGCTTGAGTTCCCCTATGCCTAATCTCACACTTACCGAAAAAGGCATTATACTTACACTAGCCCCTAAGTCAAGCATAGCGTTTTCCACGTTGCACCTACCGATACTACAAGGGATAGAAAAAATGCCGGGGTCTTTGAGTTTTGGGGGAAGTTTCTTTTGTAAAATTGCACTAACGTCTTCCGCCAAAGTAAAGTTTTCAAATTCTTCTAAAGACTTCTTCTTAAAAAGCATTTCTTTTAAAGGTTTTGCATAAGAAGGTATTTCTTTTACATCATCGGAATCAGGAACTCTAACATTTAAAGACTTCAAAATTTTCAAAAACTCAGCATGTTGATCATTAACCCCTTTCTTGATTAATCTTTGAGGATAGGGTATCGGTGGTTCAAAGTATTTATTGTAACTAATCTCGCTTTTACCATTCTTAGTCTCAACTTCTAGTGGGGTTGGACTATTGTTCTCTTTTTCCTTACTTAGCGAGACTATTACATTTGCATGCTCATTAGGCCTTGGAGGTTGACCGGGAAGACTCCCTTGTGGTCTATGCGATGTGCTGGCCTGTTGAGCTTGCTAATTTTCAAGCATCTTATTATGCGCTGCTAGGTTATCAAACCTACTATTCAAAACTTTAAAGTTTTCCCTAAATTCATTATTAATCTTCTCCTGATTTTTATTATTTTCGACCATATAATCTATAAGAAGATCTAATTTAGATTTAGGGGGAGGGAAATAATTATTGTTGAAATTCTTGGGTACAAATCCCGGTGGTTGTGAGGAAGGTTGTGGGTTTAAAACATTATTACTTCTATAGGAAAAATTGGGGTGATTCTTCCATTCGGAATTGTATGTGTTAGAATACATACCCCCTCTTTGTCCATTAGAATTAACAAAATTGACTTGTTCACTAGAATTAGTGTCAAGCAAATCACAACTTTCGCTACTATGTGAGTTTGACCCACATAGTTCACAAATAACGTTAACGTTAGCCACGGAATTTGTATTCAAGTTATCAATCTTCTTAAAAAGCATATCAAATTTCGAAGATAGAAGAGTAACAACATCAACATTAAACTTACCTGCTGTTCCTTGCGGTTGGTCCCTTTCATTAGACCATTGGTAGTGGTTCAAGGCGATGCTCTCGATCAAGTCATATGCCTCATCCACTCCTTTGTTCATTAATGCTCCTCCCGCGGCAGCATCGATGGTCTCTCTAGTCTTGAATGTGAGACCATTGTAGAAGGTGTGCACTATCAACCACTTTTCAAGCCCGTGGTGTGGACACATCCTTAAAAGCTCCTTGAAGCGCTCCCAAGCATCATATAACGACTCATCTCCATTTTGACTAAAATTTCTTATCTTGGTCCGGATCTGAGCGGTCTTGGATGGTGGGAAGAAGCGTCCAAGAAAAGCTTCTTGAACTTGGTCCCATATTGTTAATGAATTGTGGGGGACCGCGTTCAACCATTGTTTCGCCTTATCCCTTAGTGAGAATGGGAAAAGGCGCATCCGAATAGCTTCCGGAGTGACACCTATGATTCGAGTGGTGTCACAATATTCCAAGAAGGATTGGATGTGAAGGTGGGGATCTTCAAGTGTCGAGCCACCGAATTGGTTATTCATAACCATGTGCAAAAGTTGTGGCTTGATCTCAAAGTGGGCTGCGTCGGCATTTGGCACCATAATTGGTGTCCTAGTTCCCGGGGTACTTGGGTTAACAAACTCCCGAAGGGTTCTAGGTGGTGGCGTGGCAGGTATTCCGTCACCGTCTCCATTTTGGTTACCATTTTGTGCCATTTCTGCTTCTAGGAATTCTCTAAATCTTCTTAACCTTTCGTGAAAGGTCCTTTCTGGCTCCGGATCAAACTCTTCAAGAGGCTTCCGGGCTCTTTTCATATACCCCGAGAGTACCTAAATGAAAAAAAATTTAAAGACACAAATTCTTTGACGGGATGTTAGATAATCAAAAATAAAACTAAAAACAGAAAGCAAAAGAAATTTTTTTGAAAGTAAACCGTTGTCCCCGGCAACGGCGCCAAAAACTTGTTAGGTTTATTCCGCAAGTGCACGGGTGTATGTAGTATAGATAGTGCAAGAGCGAGTCGATCCCACGAGGACAACTTTACTTACAAAATATCTTTACTTAGAATAAGAAAATAAAGAAAAGAAAATGATTAGGGGTTATAAAATTGTTTGTCACTAAACTAGAAATGAAATTGCAATTACTATAACTTAGATAAAAACTCTTATATTTTAAGGAATCCTCGGGATTGGAACATCAACAACATATATTCATCAACTATCCATGCTCTATTTAGATTAAAGTTTCATTTTAAAACAAGGATGGTATGCTTGGCCTACACTACTTCTCACGATCAAGCAAGTAGCGTTTGTATTCTCATACTAATTATGCCCTATCTCTCGATGGCCCATAATTAGTAAGAATCCATTAAGTTTTCTTTTATGAAAATCAGCATACTTTCCACTCAAGGAGCATCCCTAAGCCATTACACTACTCTCGTGAGTAATGAACTTAGTTCTGACTATATGGATCCGCTAATCAAGGTTCTCCGATCAGTACTTCCCTTGATTAACTAAGATTCATACAAATCATGGACGTCATCATGGTTATAGGCGTTAGAGTTTGATATAGTAGAATTGTTTAAGATGAAGAGAAGAATTTCAGAGCATGACTACTTAATAAACATGAATGTTATTGAGTTTCCAACCCCAAGAAAATGGGGGATTACTCACAAGCCATATAAATAACAACAAGAATAAGATAAATAAGAAAAGATAGAAGAAGAGATACTTATTCTGAATTGAAATGAAGATAAAAGACTTGAAAAGAACCTCCGAATATTATTGATGAAGAACTCAGAATATTGCTTAAGAAAAGTTGAATATCTTTCACAAATTCTGAGAATTTATTGATGTTTGAGAGTACAAATTTCACTATAGTAAATTTACAATATTTCTAGATATCTCAATTACTGATTTCTACTTCTATATATAAGCTTTGGAGGAGGGGAGGCAATCTTTCCCGGATGGGTGCTTGGAGAGGTCTTCATTTGAAAAGGCACCTTTTGCTGATTCAGGGGGTGCTCGGCCGAGTCAAGGAAAAGTGCTCGGCCGAGCAAGCCTTTGAAAATAAATCTGCCTTTCTGATTCCTTATGCTCGTCCGAGTCAAGGGTACTGCTCGGCCGAGCAGACCTTGCTTTGACTGGACTTTTGACTTTTAATGGACTAGCTTATTTCCTTCTTTTCCAAGCGTTCTTCCTTCACAAAGATGATGCCTTAGCTCCATTTTTCCTCAAGAATGTACTAAAAACCTGTTTGCATCATAAAAACATTCTCCAAGTGCATTATATCAAATAAAGAGTAGAAAATAAGTAATTTAAGTGGAATAAAAGCTAATAAACTATATTTTTAGACCTTAAATGACTATAAAATAGTCATTTATCATGCACCCCCTGTACCTCCTAAAAATTGATGAGGGTTCGGTTTTTGGTTTGATTTCTTGAGGAATCTTGAATTAGATTGTGTAACGAAACTGGGCTTGTGAAAAATAATGAATTATTTGGTTTTTGGTTTGATTTGTTGAGTAATGTTGATTCTTTATATACAAAGGTTTATGTGTGTGAATGAGTGGTTTCGATTTGGTTTTAAAGAGAGTGAGGAAATTTTATGTTGGTATTTACAATTAGATCAAGCTGGGGATTCATATAAAGAGAAATCGTCTCCCATGAAGAACGGACTGTTACAGTGCTTGGTCGCTAGAGTGAGTGGGGAGAGAAGGGGAAGGGGAAGAGGGTATTTTAGTCTTTTGAATTATAAGGTCTTTTGTTAGGTTTGGTTTAACTCCACTGATGGATCTGTCAACTATGTACTGGACGTAAGCCATGTGTTAACTGTGTAACCAAAATTAGTTACATACATGGAGTAACTTAACTGATTCTCATTAATTTTTGAACAAAAATATCGACAGAGTGATGACATGTTAAATTGTTCAATAATATAGTGAGGGCAAGCAAAAAATATTTTATTGTGTGATGACATTTGAAAGCACCCTAAAGTTAAGTAATCTATGGTTTTTTCCCCCTTTAATATCTATTTGAAATCTTGGTCATATTTTTTTTTACCAGTCCTACTTATTTCTGACGTACTCGTTATCTGTCCTTATTAGGCGTTGTGATTAATTTATTTGTCTTTCTTTCTTGTATAGGAGTACTTGCTATCACTCCCTTCAAGGCTTTGTGGAAAAAAAAAGGTTCAACTAGTTGATTATATTGAACCCTTAGGATTTTATTTTGTCTCGAGGAACTGCTGTATCATGTTCATCCATTACCTGATCCATCTGGCTTAGGTTTTATTTGAAAAGATTCAAATTGGTAGCATAAATGTTATGAAAATTATAGATCATCAACCTTGTCTTCTAGCCTTAAAATATTTCAATACATGAGTGATGGGTATGACTTTCCTTTCCCGGAATTTTGAAAGGTAGTTGGTTTGAAATTTGGACAGGTAGTGTTGGTAGGCCAATGCTTATTATGTGCAAATCATATTGAGTGCCCATTCTTCGAGGTGATATTGAAAAAATGGGAGTCCTTAATGTAATACGGTCATGGTTATGTCATTGCCAGACATAAACTGTGTTGTACAGTAAATGTTTGGTTCTGTTCTGGCCAAGTATATAGTATACAGTAGCGCAAAGTCAAGAACCAACCTTTGGTTTAGGAGTGGAAAATAACCCAACCCACAATATGAAGATCCACATTCTCATTTCTTGTCCTTTTAGTTGTCCTTGTGCTCCTCGTCTTCCTTTTCTTGTCACCGCATCTTCCTCCCTCCGTCCCATAATTATGTGCACAAATTGCCATTTACTATTCATCCCACTCATTATCTCTCTTACTTTACTTTTACTCTCACAACACCAATCAACCTACTATTCTCTACCCCACTTTCTTTCTTCTACTTCACTTTTCACACTCACAACAACTATTCACTACTATTCATCTCTTAATTCTCGTGCAAAACTCATTTTGTGCACTTAGTTATGGGACGGCGGGAGGGAGTATATATTTTTGCCATATACCTTTTGTAAGCACAATTTCTATTCTTGCTAATGTGGAAATGCTAACTCATCTTAAAAGGCTGAGTTGTTCTATCTGTTTCTTATAATGTTTTGTATTAGTGTAATTACGGTAGCTTTCACATTCCTTTTGGCGAGTTTCTATTATATCTGTGGACCTGTATTCTACACAAATTAATGATACAATTTCTGCATAATTTCCTTGCAAATTTAGAGATAAACTCGGTGAACTATTTTCTCTCGCATATTAAGCATATCGATTCAAGGGCATTGCGTCTATCGACTTGAGAGTAGAGTAAATATTATGCTTGTACGAGCGGAGCTTTAATGGGTAATATGCCCACACCTTCGTATGCAAATTTTTGTCCGCCGGACTTTACCACAAAACTCGTCCTCATCCTTCATGTGAGGAATTGTTGGAAAAATTTGTTGTGTGTGAAGGAAATTGTGCATATTTTCTTACATGAATTGTTTGTCGTTTGACAAAAATTATTGTCAGTTCATGTTTCACCCCGTGTGAACATTGAAATAGTATATATCTATATGTCCAATTTAAGATTGGATGAGAAAAATATGATAACTCAAAGTTGGTGGGTTAAATTTGTAACTTTAGAATTTAACCTCACCATTGTTGTGCCATAATACCCAAATTAATAGATGGATTAATTGGGATCATTACCTTCGAGTTGTGGTTACAAAAATGTGGAATAAAATCAGATGAATACAAGAGTAATGACTCTCATGTTAATAGAGATTAATTGGGCGTTCATATTGGTTTTGTTGGATGAACTATATATAACAACATGAAAATAGTAATTTTTCCATCGATCTTCTTTCTCCCTCTTGCATTTTGTTCTTCTTATTCCTTTGGCCTCCTTGAATAATTAGAATGATTATTTTGTCAGACCATAGTTCATTTCGCCGGAAGGCTCAAGTGCGGAGTTGCATCCGGTTCATCAGTTTTATCTTAGGAGATTAACGCCCGTTGAAACCTCAAGCACTTATAGAGAGGGGGACGAATTAGTGTATCACACGAATACAAGAGATCAAAAACGGTTAAATTGTTTCATTTTTATGTTTTTATTTTATTGTTGGTTGTAATTTCATTTATATTGTATTTTTTTTTCCTTTCTATAAGATTTATTCAACAGTTACAAAGGTTAAAGCTATGTCATTGGCGTTTCTAATGATAGTGGTAGATTTTTTATTTAAAATCTTCGTATTTAGCCTTTTTTTTATTGTAATTCCTTGTAGATATGCTCCATCCGTTTCATAATACATGATATTTTAGGAGCAATTTTTTGTTCCAATATACTTGACGTTTTACTATTACCAAGAAAGAATTACTCTTGTTTACCGATTTTTTTTTTCCAAATAATTCCATTTTGAATCTATATGTACCGGAATGACACTAGGGAAATTTTATGTACCAAAGTGACCACTTTGTGAGAAGTCGGCATTGGTAGTGCCGTTTTTGGTTTGAAGTCGTCGTTGGCAATGCCGACTTTAGGTTTAAAGTGAAGTCGGCATTGGCAACGCCGACTTTAGCTATATTTTTTTTATTCCCGAAAGATGACTTTTTCTTGTTGTTAGGAACAGTTTGTTTAATTGTTTGCATTACTTTTTTTTTACTCCCTCCGTTCCAGAAAGTTAATCCCAATTTTTAATTGTCTACTTTTTCTTTTTCTTTTTTTCTATAATTACTTGTTTCCATTTTTAATGATTTCCTATTTCCATTTTCAATTAGATGAATTACCATATTTAATCAATTGTGGTCCTTACTCATAGCAACAAAATTACAGCAAAACAATGAAAGATTTGAACTTAAAGCAAAGTGTAGAAATTGTTATGGCAGCAACGTCATTGTAGTGGTGTGGCACGAGGCAGCAAGGTGGTGGCGTGGTGACAGGTGAAGCAACTGGGTGGTGTAGTGGTGGTTGGTGCAGCGCTGGAAGTGCAGGGGATGAAGAGATGGCGGCTGCAACTTAAATTCAAATCTTTCATTGTTTTGCTGTAATTTTGTTGCTATGAGTAAGGACCACAATTGATTAAATATGGTAATTCATCTAATTGAAAATGGAAATAGGAAATCATTAAAAATGGAAACAAGTAATTATAGAAAAAAAGAAAAAGAAAAAGTAGACAATTAAAAATTGGGATTAACTTTCTGGAACGGAGGGAGTAAAAAAAAAGTAATGCAAACAATTAAACAAACTGTTCCTAACAACAAGAAAAAGTCATCTTTCGGGAATAAAAAAAATATAGCTAAAGTCGGCGTTGCCAATGCCGACTTCACTTTAAACCTAAAGTCGGCATTGCCAACGACGACTTCAAACAAAAAACGGCACTACCAATGCCGACTTCTCACAAAGTGGTCATTTTGGTACATAAATTTTCCCTAGTGTCATTCTGGTACATATGGATTCAAAAGGGAATTATTTGAAAATAAAATTCCTTGTTTACCTATTATACCCTTATTCATTAATTGTGAACTATTTCTTGTATAAGCATTTAAATGCCTAGGTAATTGGATACTTTTAGGGGCACATATGTCTTTTTAATATGTATTAATTGCACTTCTTAATATGTGTGAAGAAGTTTAAAATGACATGTATCGGAGGGAGTAGTTGTTGTTTATAGTGTAATTATTAATTATTTGGAAAGTAATGAAAGGTGGCTTTCGCGATTCCAATAAAATGTTAGAGGAGTTTGACATTGCATGCTTATTACTGAACCATACAAATAAGTTAACAATAAGTAGTAAGTTGACGATTTAATTGTTCAAAATACTATTCATAAAGTAAGTAGGTGAAAAATAAGTAACATGGGTAACTTTTTTTTGTAATTTTTTAACTTTATGAAGACAAGAACATCTAAAACATTATTCATTAAAATATAGTATGATTTCAATGTATTCAATATAATTCATCACTCAATGAAGAATTCAAACAAGATTGAATTTATCGTTAAAAAGAATTTAAATTTATAAATAAGAAGAAGAATAAAATGTTGTATGAACAATGGGGGAAAAATAATTTTGGGTGAATAATTTACGTAGTGGATGGATAAAGTTAAGACTGAAAGGGTTGATAAAGGGTTGATGGACATTCAATCTAAAAAAGCTATACATGGAAATTGAAGAAGTCATTATCTCCTTAATAATTGCAATTCATTTTATTAAGGAACAAAATAAAAAGTGACAATTTTAATCAAAGATACATGTTGGAGAGAAAATATCACTTGAGCTTATATATTTACTCCCTCCATCCCACACCAAAAATATCACTTGAGCTCAGGGGCGGATCCAGTATATGACCAGGGTGCGTAGATGCACACCCTGGGTTTTTATGAAAAAATTACTGAGTAGTTATAAATAAATAAATAAAAAAAAACTTTAGGGGTGCTAATTGTTATTTTAGAAAGAACAGGGGTGAAAATTGTTAAAATGAAACAACCCATTTTAATTCCATCAAACGTTACACTAACACTTACCTATATAAACTCAATTTACATAACATACCTTAATTTATTGATTTAGTTTGCCGTTTGCTAGGCCTTTTCTCTGAGTCGAGTGATTTCGACGAAGAAACGAGGGTCTGAGAGGCGGAGTCCGCGAGCCCTTCTCAACACAGCGGCGGAACCTTGGAGACCGGAGCAACCATTTATGAAGCTTTAACAGGTACTATTTCTTTACCCTATCTTTAATCTCAAATCTGAAATCCCTAAATTTTCACAAAAAATTAGGGTTCCAGTTCCTGTTTCACCCTTTTCATAATAGGAAATTCATTTTTTTATTAGAAAAAATCTCATTGAATCGGGTATTAGGTCAAACTGTTTGCTTACAAGAACAGCGTTGGAAGGTTTTGAGTGTCGATGGAGATTTTACAAGGCAGTTGAGACAATCCATATCAAATTTCAATTTCATGTGCAGCTGATTTTGGATTCCTTTTGCTTTTGAGAAGGCCTTCATCAGGTAAATTACTATTCATTTACCAATTAAATTGCCCCAGATGGATATCTCTTGTTGTTGTTGTTGTTTTTTTTTTTTTTTAATAGCAAATCATTGAGTTTCAATTATATTTGAGAAAGATTATCATCCCCTGCACAAAAACAATCAAAAATACATGTAAAAAATATAAGTAAACTCAAATCCCTGATTCTAATTCAATTTTACGGTTTTGAAATCTGAAATTTATGATTTAAGCATTTTTATAGTGTGATTATAAATTTTTTGTCATTTAAAGTTTTGAGCCGACCTGACCGGACCAAAAAAAAATAAATAAAATCAGGGGCTCCGCCCCCGAACCCCCAAAAGAAAATGCATACCCTCACCTCAAATCCTAGATACGCCACTGCTTGAGCTTATATATATATACTCCTTCCGTCCCATACCAATAGACACTTTTGGTCAAATCTATTTGAACTTTGACTAATATTTTATGTTAAATAATTTATTTTCATAAAAATTTAAAAATAGTTATTGAAAATGTTTCTATTACTAATTTAGTAACTTTTTTTAAATTTTTATAAAGGTCAATAATTTAGCATAAAATGTTAGTCAAAGTTCAAGTTGGTTTGACTAAAAGTGCCCATTGGTATGGGACAGAGGGGGTATATATATATATATATATATATATATATATATATAGGTGGGTGCTCAAATGAGAGCTTAAATATCGTGATAACCGTGAGAACTTACATACATTAGGTAAAAAACTAATGTATCTAATGGTTCACTTGGATATATTACTTGACTTGGATACATAGGTAAAAACTAATGTATCCAATGTGCACTTGGATACATCATTGGATACATTAAGTTCTCACGATATTTAGGTTCTCATTTGAGCAGCTACTATATATATATATAAACACACACACACACACATAAAGATGTGATAACTTTTTTTTCAAAACCAAAAAATCCGTAGTTTAAAAATCTAACCAATATCGTTGGGTTTGAAAATTCATATTAACGAAAACTTAAAATAGTTTTCCCTCTTGAGAAAAATAATAATTATAAAATATTAAATAATAATCTTATTAATATAATTATTAATTAATTTTTAATACTAATTGAAGTAATAATATTAATAACAACTCTAAAATAATGATGAAACTGATAATACATACAAAAAATTATCATTATTAAAGTTCTGATTATAAAGAATGATATATCCTTAGTCGTGAAATGCACCATTTATTTATACCATATATGTTAATGATAATTTACTTATTTATAAATATTTTTGATTTTGTAATTGACATTTCTTAATATATATATATATATATATATATATATATATATATATATATATATATATATATATTCATATATCTGTGTGTGTGAGAGAGTTTTATTTATCAAATAACTATATTATATGATAGTACTATAGTAATAAGAATTACACTTTATTTCACAATTAAATAATAGTTCCTTGAAATGTAAATAAATATTATATGTTAGTACTTATAATTGTAAAAAAATTATGATAATAATATCTTTAAAACCGTGTGATGCATGTGCAATGCACAGATAATAATAATTATAATAACATTTTAAATAATAGTCTTATTAACATATTTATAAATTATTAAAAATAACAATTTCAATAATAATTCAAAACATAATGATTATAGATTATCATGATTGTTATCAATTATACGAGTTTTATATTTATGGTTTGATTTTGCTCATTTTCAAACTTGATTTTTTTCTATAGATGGGCTTGATTTTGTCTTGGTTGGATCAAAACTTGACTTTGGACAAATAATGTTTATTATATTTTTAATTTAACACTGACTATTGAAAATCATTTTTTATTATCATATGGAACCTAACACAAACTATTTCCATGAATAACATCTATATTTTTTTTTTATAATTATGAATAACATCTATTTGAGAGTACAAATATACGGTTAAGCCAAGTAAATGTACATATTAGTTTATTATATTATGTTGATTAAATATTGACTTTTTGAAATATTTTGTTAGTATATTTTGATTATTTTTTCCTCAAAACCATCTTGCAGTTTTGCCTCACTCCAAATGGAAGAAGAAAAAACTGATTTCCAAATATACAAAAGTGGTCTATACTTTTTTATTTGTTATTATTACCAATATCATGCATTGACAATTATTGTTTTATTAATAGTATGATTTTATTATTTTTGTAGAGGATTCACGAAATTGTATGGAAAAATGAGACCTATTGTTTGGATTTTGAGGGCAAAAAATTCAAGCAATCAGACACAGAGTATCTAATCATGGGACATGTCTGAAATAAGCTAGCATTTAGAAGATATGGTGATGAGAGACTATTAACCATTGAGAAAAAGCTTCACCTTGAAGTGCCAATCATCCAATGTAGTGGATTGAATTGCCCTGATGATTTGATTTCATCAGGGGCTCCAATTTTTAATTCTGAGGGAGACATTGTAGGCATTATCATTAGGCATGTTTCATCGTATGACATAGGCATTCATGTTAATCTGATTCCTCATTTTATGAGGCTTAAGAAATATGAGGTTCCAAGAGTAAATTTGAGGGAAATGTCCAAGTCCAAAAGAAACAAAAACGCGAAGAGTCAAAAAAACATGATGATTCAAAGAAACAAAAGAAGATTAACATCGATCACCTCTTTCATTCAATATTAGTCACATTAATTGATGCATATATCCATGTTTCTCCTTGAGTTATGTAATTTTTATGTTTGTTATTAATTATTAAAATCAAATATACAATACAATCGCTTTTAGAATATGGTTATTAAAAATGATATATCATTTTATGTACCAAATTTATACTATATGATAATTTATTTTTTATCAGTATTTTATTTTTTTGTAACTTACATTTCTTAATATTTTGCTTAATAAACAATTAAATATACATTTATATATGTATATGTATATATATATATATATATATATATATATATATATATGTATGTATGTATGTGTGTTGGAGTTTTCTTTATTAAATATTATATTATATGGTAGTACTATTGTAACAACAATTACACTTTTATTCTTCACAACTAAATAATAGTTTTTAAATGTCAATAAATATTAGTATATGATATTACTTATAATATTATAAAATAGTTATAGTTATAATATTTTTGAAACAGTGCGATGCACGTGTAATGCACAAATAACAACAATTATAATAAATTTTTAATAATAATCTTATTAATATATTTGTAAAACTATTAAAAATAATAATTTCAATAATATTTCAAAAAATAATGACTATAGTGATAATATATGGGCTTATGACAAATTAAACACTGAAGACCAGTATAGATGTGTATGGATGTACCCATTGGTTGTAAATCAAAGGCTTTTAGAATGTGAGCACTAATGGCAAGATTGCTATTAATCTTGTCGAGGAGAAAACTAAAATTTTCTTAGTTTTACTGATTAGATTTTGGAATGCATGGGCGCAAAAATGGATAGGGAGAAAGCAGCGGGGCTTGATTTGGATCAACATGACAATAGCGAAACATGACATGTTTACTTTTTGAGGATCTTGCAAACCCCCCTCGTGGGATGATACAAACATGTGTGTTCAGATTCTAACTCTAATACTTAAGACCTGAGTATGAGCATTAGAGATTTTGCGTTGTTAGATGTAGAGGAAACCTGAGGCTGACATTGAATTTTTGATGCAAAATTTATTAGTTGAATATTGCTCACGTTTAGTATTGGGTTTTCGAAGTTATCTTTTGTTACAAAATTTATGCATAAAATAAACTGTATAATACCCCCTTCCCATCTTATACCTTAAAAAAACCTCTGAAATACGGTATAAATTGGCTATAGTGTTATAAGGAAGATGAGATAGTAGAAATTTTGAATAGGGTAACGAGGAATAATGAGTGAAAAGAGTTACTCAGTTCGTCTAAAAATATTTTTAGTTTTGACTTATGCATTAGTGTAGACACCCTGATCTCACACCCCTAAACCAAACCCTTTAATTGATCTAAACCCGATAATTGACCTAAAACCCTAAGATTTGACTGTTTAGGACTACCGACCGCCTTATCGGTGCATCAGATGCGAAAATCGAGTCCGAATTCATGATCAGGACTCAAAAGAGTTACTCAGTTCGTCTAAAAATATTTTTAGTTCTCTATCATTAGGCTCTACAATCACTTAGATTTTAAAGAGCTTCTGATTCTTACACACACACTCACCCCAATTGATCAATCACATAGATTGAATCAAAAGGGATACACTGGTCTAAGTCTAGGATTTGAACTTCATAAAAAATAGGTGTTGATTCAATACTTCAGCTCTCTGTAAGCTGTACACTCAGAATCAATATATACCTCCATTCAAAATCCAAGACTAACCATCTTGGTAAAGGACGTAGATCTTTTAACTGATCGAACCTTTCCAAATACTTGTGTCATTTTACTTTCTGCAAATTTACTTTCAAATATTGTTCATCTTGTTCTTTATTGTTCATATTAATCTTGTTTGTCTTTAGTGTTTGATCTTTCAGATTTAAGAACTGTTGTGAATTGTGTTTGTTTGTTCTCCACATTGCCTTAGCTAAAATCCGACTAACTTATCATGTGCCAAAACTTTCAAGACCACAACTTTCAAACTCAACCATTCTTGACCACAAATCTCTTGACCGCACCTCCCTTGATCGGACTCACTCGACCGCAACTTGGTTGACCGTGAGTGCTGGTGTTCCTTAGAGATTTTTGTCAAAATCAACTCTACCTTATTTCCATCGAAAACTTCCGCTGTGCATATTACACCGACCGTGTGGTTTTTACTAGAAAGCAAATTCAAGATTGTAAGTACTTGGTTGAATTTTGAAAAAGGGTTGAATTTTTAAATAGGCTATTCACCCCCCTCTAGCCTCTTTTCATACCCTTGTTGTGTCTTTGGGAAAAACAAGTGGTATCAGAGCATCCACCCTTATAAAACTTCTGTTTTTCAAGCTTAACAGCTTGGATGCCGATTCAAAATGGCAAGTCAGAAAACTATGGCAACGGTTAACTTCACTCACGTTCCAGCGTTCGACGAAGATAACTTTGACGTATGGAAGCACAGCATTCTAACTCAGTTCTACTCCATGGATGAACAACTTGGTGATTGTCTTACCATTGGACCATACTTCCCAATGAAAGCTAATCCGAATCCAGAAACCAATGCAGACATACCATCAATCAAGAAACCAAAAGCAGAATGGACCGATGAAGAGAAATGACTGGTTGGAATGGATGTGAAAGCAAAGAGCATACTCCTAAGTACTTTAAGTACATCTCAGCGTCGACAAATCATGGAATGTGCTACTACAAAAGAACTTTGGGATGCAATTGAAGATTACATCGAAGGAGATCAATCTTGCAAGGAAAGCAAAAAGTTTGCTATTCAAAGAAGATTCAACAACTTTGCTAAGATCCCCGGTGAATCACTTAGAGCCACTTATGATCGTTATTGTGATATCGTGAGTACTTACACCGCACTTAGAAAGAATCTTACCAAGAAAGAAATCAATGTTAAGAAAGAGTACTCCAACTTCTCCAAGAAGAAAGAGGATCTCGTTTGTTTTAATTGCAGGAAACCCGGTCATTTCGCATCAGAATGCCCAATTCCCAAGTATGAGTATATGAAGAAGAAAAGCAACTTCACTCCAAGATACTCAAAGCAAAAGGGGATGGTTGCTGAAGAGGACTCTACCACAAAAGAGTTAGCTACCTGGATAGAGTCAGATTCTGATGAAAGTAATGAGGATTCTGAAGAAGGTCACATTTGTTTGGTCGTTCATTCTGATGATGAGGATGATAATGAAAATCGTCGCTCACCAAATGCAAAACCTAAACGGATAAGTTATACAGCCGATGAACTTGCTGAAAAGGGATTTCTAACCCCAGTTCAAAAGAATGGCGATCTTCTATTTTCAAGATGTGATGTGAGTGCAGCAAAGAAGGCTCTACTAAACCCCAAAGTGAAGGAAGTTCTGTTTACCACTCCTCAAGTCAAGTTTGACATTTTCCCCGATGAACAAGAAAAGATGTTTGCAAAAGCTGAACATGTAATTAGTAAATTCTCTGGCATGAAGGAAGCTTTAGCACTTTCAACTGAAGAAATTTCCTAGCTTAAGATGGAGAAATCTCTACTAAGATCTGAACTCACCCTCCTTAAGGAGCAGATCAAGAGTATGACTCCTCTTACTGATCGAAACCGCTTCTTAGAAGAACAAAATGCCATATTTAAAGTTAAAAACGAAGAATTGGCTGCTGAGATAAATGACCTTAAAAGGATCACTAATGAGTGGACCAATTCTCGTGTCACTATGGCACAAATCTTAGAATCCCAAAAGTCTAGTGGTGATAAAGAAGGCTTGGGATTCCAAACTAGTGACAACTTTAAATGTGCATCTTGTTGTGAAAGAGATGAGAAATTTACCAAGCAAACTTTAGAAGGGTCAAAGGCTAAACATCAAGGATCTAAGGGTAAAAGACAAGAACCAAAGAAGAAACTAGAGTTCCATTATGTCTACCCTAAGTACCAAACTGGCAAGGCTTCAAAGTTGAAAGAAAAAG
The DNA here is from genome assembly GCA_026119855.1 of Campanula takesimana. Taxonomy (NCBI): domain Eukaryota; kingdom Viridiplantae; phylum Streptophyta; class Magnoliopsida; order Asterales; family Campanulaceae; genus Campanula; species Campanula takesimana. The sequence goes on from JAOWBW010000240.1 coordinate 733,851, forward strand.
TCTTGGAAGATCCTACCTCAGTGGAAGACTCTGGTAAAGTACCTGGACACGACCGTGACTCTTCCTCTAGTCACGGTCGAATAGCCTTCCGGGGCATGTCGACCGCAAAAAGGGGACATGCGGTCAAGTTCAAGAAATTGAACTTTGTTCAGGAGAGATCTTCCATACCAGTTAACAATGTTGTGCTCAAGACCTCAATGAAGTTTGTTAACCCTCAGTTGGGTGGCTTTCACCAATGTTATGTGTGTGATGGTTATGGTCACAAGGCTGCTGAATGTCTTTCGAGATTCAAACCCAATCCCAGAAAGAGTAACCCTCCTTCTGTGAGGCAGGTATGGGTTGTCAAAAGTTGCTAACCCTTTGGACCCAAAAGAATAAAAAGGGGACCTTGTTCTTAAATGTCTATTTTGTAGGTCCTCTGCTTAATGGCTGGACACTCCAAGGATAAATCAAGTTTATGGTATCTCGATAGTGGTTGTTCAAGACACATGACCGGAGATATCAACTTATTGGAAGATGTCCGTGAAGAGAAAGGGCCATCAGTAACCTTCGGAGATAATAACAAAGGAAAGACTGTAGGATATGGAGTCATCCGAAAGGAAAAATACCATCCAAGAAGTCTCTCTAGTTATTGGTCTACAACATAATTTACTCTCAATATATCAGTTCTGTGACAAAGGATTGCAATGCCACTTCAACTCAAATTTCTGTCTCATGAAAGATGGCATATCCAGCATCACCTTGCTTAAAGGGATTCGTAAGAAAAATGTTTATATTGTTGATTTTACTTCATCTTGCATTTCTTCTAATCTCTGTTTTGTAGCAAAGAATGTTAGCGAAAATAGTTGGCTGTGGCACAAGAGACTAAGTCACTTAAACTTCAAGTATCTCTCCAAGATTGGTAGAGAGAATTTAGTTCGTGGTCTACCCAAAGTAGCTGATCACCACGATGAGAAGTGCACAACATGTCAACTAGGCAAACAACCAAAGGCGTCTTTCTCCAGCAAGACCACACCCTCAACTTCAAGATGTTTGCAACTACTTCATATGGACTTGTTTGGACCTGTTACTACTGCAAGTATTGGTGGAAATAGATATACCTTAGTTGTGGTAGATGACTACTCAAGATATACATGGGTTGAAATGATGATATCAAAGGATGATTGCTATGACATTTTGACCGCACTCTTTAGACACCTCCAAACACAAAAAGAAGATGACATCGTTAGTGTTCGATCTGACAACAGTACAGAATTCAAGAACAACGGTGTAGCTCAGTACTGTGATGACCATGGTATTAACCACAACTTCTCTGCTGCTGGAGTTCCTCAACAAAATGGTGTTGTGGAAAGGAAGAACAGAACGTTGATAGAGGCTGGAAAGACAATGATTGCTGAAGCTAAGCTACCTCAATACTTTTGGGCTGAAGCCGTCAACACATCATGCTTCACTCAAAATAGATCCCTCATCAACAAGACCTACAACAAAACTCCTTATGAACTTTGGAGAGGAAGAACCCCCAATATAGCATACTTCAAGATATTTGGATGCAAATGCTTCATACTCTACAACGGTAAAGAACATCGAGGTAAATTTTCTCCTAAGGCCGATGAAGGTATATTTATTGGGTATGCTAAACACTCAAAAGCTTTTCGTGTATTTAACAAAACCACTCTTAAGATAGTTGAAACTGTCCATGTTACTTTTGATGAACATTCTCTCCTAGAGCCACATATGGCTCCGAATGTTGCTGATGATTTTGTTGAGCTTAATAAGACAGGTACAAATCAACCACAAAATCAATCAACTCAAGGAAATCCATCTACCTCAACTGCACCTCCATCTACCTCAAATGAAGCACTAGAAGCTACCACATCTGCTGCCACCTCAAATGGAGTTGAAGTTGAATCACCCATAAATATGGAAGAACCTATCCCTCAAATTACTTATGATGGGGATGGCACAAATGATGTACCACTAGAAGATTTACAACCTCCATCACTCAACCAGATATACCTCAAGAAGTTCGTGAGGTCAGAGATCACCCAATTCAAAATATCATTGGTGACCTACATTCTGGTGTTCGAACAAGAAGATCGAACTATGATGCACTTACCGCATTCATATCTCAAGTTGAACCCAATAAAGTTGATGAAGCACTCCAAGACTCAAGTTGGGTTGTCGCCATGCAAGAAGAGCTCAACCAATTTGAAAGATGTAAAGTATGGACCTTGGTTCCAAGGCCTCAAGATCAAGGAGTGATTGGTACAAAGTGGGTGTTCCGAAACAAAATGGATGAGAATGGAAGTATCATAAGGAAAATAAAGCTAGGTTGGTTGCACAAGGATATAGACAAGAGAAAGGCATTGATATGATGAAACATTTACCCCCGTTGCAAGACTTAAAGCTATAAGGATATTTTTAGCTTATGCCTCTTTCAAAAGATTCAAGTTATATTAAATGGATGTGAAGAGTGCATTCCTCAACGGCGAACTTCAAGAAACAGTCTTCGTTGCTCAACCGCCCGGATTTGAAGACCACAAATTTCCAAATCATGTCTACAAACTCTGTAAAGCTCTATATGGACTCAAACAAGCTCCACGTGCATGGTATGAACTCTATCTAAATTTCTCTTAGAGAAAGGTTTCAAGCGTGGTAAGATCGACACAACTCTATTCATTGCTAAATATAATGATCATACTTTACTCGTTCAAATATATGTCGATGATATTATTTTTGGTTCCACTAACGAATTGTTGTGTAAGCGATTTGAGAAGCTAATGAAAAGCAAATTTGAGATGAGCATGATGGGAGAATTAACATTCTTCCTTGGGCTACAAATTAAACAATGTGCTGAAGGCATCTTCCTTAATCAAGCAAAGTACACAAAGGGCCTTATCAAGAAATTTGGACTTGAAAATGCAAAAGCATACGACACTCCTATGGCTGTTGGTAAAAAGTTGGATAAAGACTTGAAAGGTAAGAAGGTTGATCAAACCTTGTACCGAGGTATGATTGGCTCTCTTCTTTACTTAACTGTTAGTAGGCCAGATATCATGTTTAGTGTTTGTGTTTGTGCCCGCTATCAAGCTGATCCTCGAGAAGCACATCTTATTGCTGTTAAACGTATTATTCGATATCTATCTGGGACTATTAACCTTGGAATTTGGTACTCCACAGATTCAAATTTTGATCTTATAGGTTACTCAGATGCAGATTATGCAGCATGTACAATAGACAGGAAAAGCACAAGTGGAACTTGTCATTTCCTTGGAAATCAACTCGTTTCATGGGCAAGCAAGAAACAAGCGTCAGTCTCACGGAAGCTGAATATATAGCTGCTGGAAGCTGCTGCTGTCAAGTGTTGTGGATGAAGCAACAACTGGTTGATTATGGAATCAAAGAAGAAAATTGTCCAATCTATTGTGACAATACCTCTACCATTGCTGTGTCCAACAATCCTGTCATGCATTCAAAGACCAAACACATTGATATCAAGTACCATTTTCTAAAGGATCATGTGGAAAAAGGTAATATCCATCTAGAGTATGTGAGTACTGACAATCAAATTGCAGACATTATCACCAAGGCTTTGGATTCGAAAAGATTTAGGTATCTTAGAGGAGAAATGGGTATGCTAGAACTTTAATTATCATGTCCATATATTTCTGTGCTAATGTTTTGTGTTTTATCCAAGTTCAAAGTTTTAAGGTTTTCACGGTCAATACCTCTTCTCGGTCAACCGAAAATGCCTACCGCTCCTTTGTTGACCGCATCATATGTTAACCGCATGAAAAGATGAAACTTGTTCAAAGCTTTAAAGAAGCCGACCGCATGGGAAAACGATGACAATGGTTCACTGCTTTATAGAAGCTTTTCTTATCCAAGGTATCCACTTGACCGCAATAAGTCACGGTCAAGCACCTGACCGCAAAAAGCTAGGTGACCAGGTAAGTATTTCTAAGTTAGAAAATTTTAGGATCATCTTAGTCATCCAAAGGAGTAATTCCGTAATTTCCTCTTTTCCCTCGTTTTTATTTAATTCAAATCATTTGCAATTAATTTTATTCCCCTATTTATGTCCGCCGTCACTATCCATGCATTTATGGCAAAAGGACATCTCTGGTCAAATCCCTGAGTTTTGCATAGTTAACCTCCCACTTCTCTGCACAAACGGTTCCACTACCCCTTAACTCCATCTCTCTGCATAAACCCCCTTTTTTCAGATAAACTCCCCTTCACTTTCTCTCTCTACACTCTCTGTCTATTTCTCTCTCTATAAACCCTGTCCTTCTCTCTCTCTACTTTCACCATTTCTTCTCATTCCTCTATAAAATGGCACCAAAATCATCTCAACCTACTAAATCCCCTAACAAATCACAAGAACTACTCTCTGAAGACACAATGGTATGATTTCTTGACCCAAAACTATTCTATTTTCAGTTTTCATTTTGGTTTTGGCAAGTTTCGACAACCTCTCATATTTGGGTTCATTGCCTCATTTTCTGAGTTCTTTTTGATTCTGATTATGCTTGTTCTAGTGAATCTTATGATTTCGAGTTCTCTATCATATTTAGATTCAAGATTGGTTTGATATACCTCTCTTTGCCATGAATAACCTTTGAGCTTTTGTTTATATTGCAATTTATTTTGCCCTTTCATATTCCAAGTTTCTTATGATTTTGATAGTGAAATTGTTGATGTTTCTGTATGTAATCAGTTTTTGTGCTCATTTCGATGTCATTTTTAGGGATTTTCGTGCTCAGAATTGTCTTTTGGTTTTTCGCATGAACTGTGTTCTTCGTGCTCATATGATGTTCTTCATGTTCTTGAGAATATACCTTTTTGATCTTTAAAATCGTGTTACACATAGTGTTTTGGTGTTTGTGCGTGTTTTTAGAAATTTCATTGAATGTTTCTAAGTATTTTCTTGTCTACTGTCGTCTTTGTCTACCGTGTGCCTGTCGACTGCACCATCTTGGTCCTTCGACCGCACAATGGTCGACCGCACCAGTGTTGCTAACTTCTCAATTTTTTTTAGGAAGAACAATCATTCATTCCTGGGTGCGTAATAGATTACGAAGATCTTCAAAAAGATGCTATTAGAAGACACTTGATCAAAAGGATGAAGAAATCTGACATACTCCACTACTTTACCATGAACCAATCTGATCATTACCTTGCCTCAGTTGGAGAATTCTATTCTACCGCTAAAGAAGTCAAAGGGAGAGATGAACAGAACAACTCTCTTAACTGGATTGCTGCTGAAGTGTACGGTCATAAGATAGAAATTGACTACATTGATATTGCCTCCACCCTTGGTCTTGACATTGGCAATGAGGCTCCTATCTTCCTATCTGATGATGATTATGATGGATTGGCAACAAGATTAATTGGATCTACTGATGTTTGTAAGCCCTACCGCAAGACATTTCCTGAGGTAATGTACTATATTGGTCATCTGGTTGGCCACGGTCTTCTGTGTAAAAGTGGCAACCATGGCAACTTCAATTCTACTCAATAGAAGCTCTCAACTGCAATCTACCTGGGCAGAAAGGTGAACTAGCCCAAGATTCTGTATGGACTGTTGTTAGACCACATCAACGATTACAAGAAGCAGCTATATGATCAAGCACCTACCAAGTACAAGTAAAACTCCAGATTCCTTTCCCTCCTGTTCAAATTCATTCCTGAACTTCGAAGGGAAATCAACAAGGATAAAGATGCCAAGGTGCCTATCTCTCTATCCAAGGTCTTTGACATCAAGACCATGAGATCTACCTACCGCAACCGGTTTGGTGATGATCAATATCAAGAGTACCGGAATCGTGAACCTGTACACAAGAGAGAAAAATACATCCCTCCAAACTACACCAAGGCTGCCAGAATAGCCTTAGGGATCGATGCTCTTGGAAGATCGTCATTTGCTCATGATGATGATGAAGAGATTGAAGAAGCTGAGGAAGAACTTAAAACTAGAAGGATAGTCAAAGGCAAAGGGATTGCTAGTACATCGATCGCTCCTCCCAAAACCAAACCATTGACTGGAGTTGTCATTAAAGAACCTTCAACCGATAAACCCCCTTCCAAAATCTTTCCTTCCGTTCCATCCAAAACCAAATCAACCGCACTACCTTCAAAGTCTTTTGTTTTAAAGCCTCAAATCACAGTCTTCTGCACTCCCTGCTTTGTCTCAGGGGGAGAAATCCAAAAAAAGGGATCTTTCTCTAAGTCCCATCCAAACCGCAAAGAAATCTAAGGTATCTCGATCTCCTCCTTCAACCGCCTCTCCAGTATTCACTCTATCCGGTTCACCCATGCAAAGTGACCGTGATGAGGATGCTGATGTCCCTCCTACTCAACCACAAAGACATCGAGCAAAGTATACTCTTGAATTTGTAGATGAACCAGATGATGTGGAGTTGGTAGAATCTAGTGATGAATCTGGAAAACAAGGTGTTGAAGCTGATGTTGTTGAAAATGTTGAAAAGACTGTTGATGTAGAGAGCCCTGATTTTAGTGATGAAAATGATCAAGTCCCTCCTGTTGAGGCAACCTTTGAAAAGGACAAGTCCACTGATGTTAAGTTTCAGGGTCACGGTCAAGATGGCGATCGTGTACCCAGTGATCATGATAATGATACTTTGGTTAAAACTCATGCTCCCTCTCCTCCTAGAACTACTCAGGCCACAACCGCTTCTGATAGCTCAGTCGATCCAATGGCTCACCTTATGACCGCCATTGAGTTCTTGACTCAAATCAATTTGGATACTCAAGGTGAGGTTGCCAAACTTGCTGCAAACCAGGTTAAGATGCAAAATGAAGTTGATCTGATCAAGGGCTCCATTGTTGAGACCATTAAGGGGGAGAGTCAGAATATAACAAAGGCTATTCTTGAAAGTCTAGCTACCGTGAATCCAAATATCTCAACGACCGCATCCACCTCAACCGTCTCTCTCTCTCTCGTGCTGACCTCAAAGAAGAGCTCAAGTCACAATCTAATACCATTGACCGTTCTGTGGTCAAGATTGTTGATGAAGCTGGCAAGGAAATATCAAAGGTGATGTCAAGCAACAAGAATTTCTTATTTGAGAAGATGGATAAAGTGAAGACCTCTCTTAAAGCAGAAATCAATGCCTGTATTTTCGTAGGGTTGCTCTCGGTCGCTGATAAGTTCGTGCCAAAGATAGAAGCTATGAGACAAGCTATGAAAGTCCATACTCAAAGGATAGAAGGCCAAACTTCCAAGATTGATAGGGTTTATGAAATTTCTAACACCAACGTGCAGGAAGTGATCAACAAGATCTCAACCCTTCAATTGACAGTGGATAGCATTGCTGGATCTCAAGGTTCCTCCTCTCAAAATCAAGCGACCGGGCATGGAAACAGGATTGCTAGAGAAGAGGAATATGAAGGTGAAGATAGCTTCGAATTCCCTACCGTGAATAGTTTAGATTTTCTGGAAATCAACGACCTCAACAATCCCATCATCATTCCCAGTGTTGGATTCTCGAAGAAATTCTAAGTACTACCGTTGTTGTTGTAACTCTTTTGATGACCGTGTGTGTTTGATGAAACTTTGGTGTCTCAAAACAATTTTATTTCTGTTTGTTTTTATTTATTATTTGGGTCTGTAAAACATTAATCTCTTTTGACTCTGCACTCCTCTTGCTTTAATAGTTATATTTCTTTGGAGTGCCCTTAATGTTTGTTTGATGTATTTGCATTCTTATTGTTGTCTCTCTTTAAAAATGCATGCAAACTTATATTTCTATCTTGCTAGGATTAGAATTTTGTTTATCTTTTTAGGCTGATAGAAATCTATGACATTGGCTTAGTGTGTGCATTGACTTGGGACATGATATTAATAAAATAATATTTCTTGAAAACATGTTATTACCAAGTACAATGAATTAGCATTTGTTATAGTACGTAATGGTCTCAATCAAATAGGGGGAGATTTTTGGGTATGCTTATTATAAACCACTCCTATTACCTAGATTTGATTGATCCCATAAACTAATTTTATCTTTTGTGGACTATAGGATATATTGTAAGAAGTGTTGAACTTAATTTTTAGAATAGTCCATTTTGATAGTATAGGCTTTAGATTGATAGGCTTAAAATTTTCTAAGTCTGGATTTTTAGTGGTCAAGTCCTTGACCGTGAACTCACTTGACCGTGGTAGACCTCTTGACCGTGGTAGACCACTCAACCGTGAATCCCTCGACCGCAAGGTCTCGACCGCAAGGAAAGAAGATACCCAAGTTTGTTCAAACGTAACCTTGGTCAATCTATGGTTAGTTTAGAACGTTGCAGAACTTGGACCCCAAGTAATTCAAATTTTTGAATATCTCAAATGGGGACCACCTCTTATCTGCAAAAAGGACAAACTCAGTTTGAGCTCCAATCAGAATTCAACAACTCATTGTCCTTCAACTTGGAGCCCAAGTAATTCTAACAGCTATTTTCTCATTCAAGGCTATAAATAGTCCTTAAGTTCTTCATTGAACATTGCTGAGATTAAAAGAGAGAAATTGCTGTTGAAATACTTGGTGATTGAAGATCATACTCAAGATTTCCAGAATCCTTTGAATCTTCAAGTACTCACCTTCAAACCTTCAAAGCTCTCCAGCAACAAACAAGTCATCTCAAGCCTTGCAACACACAAGATTCATTAGGCTCTACAATCACTTAGATTTTAAAGAGCTTCTAATTCTTACACACACACTCACCCCAATTGATCAATCACATAGATTGAATCAAAAGGGATACACTGGTCTAAGTCTAGGATTTGAACTTCATAGAAAATAGGTGTTGATTCAATACTTCATCTCTCTGTAATCTGTACACTCAGAATCAATATATACCTCCATTCAAAATCCAAGACTGACCATCTTAGTAAAGGACGTAGATCTTTTAACTGATCGAACCTTTCCAAATACTTGTGTCATTTTACTTTCTGCAAATTTACTTTCAAATATTGTTCATCTTGTTCTTTATTGTTCATATTAATATTGTTTGTCTTTAGTGTTTGATCTTTCAGATTTAAGAACTGTTGTGAATTGTGTTTGTTTGTTCTCCACATTGCCTTAGCTAAACTCTGACTAACTTATCATTTGCCAAAACTTTCAAGACAACAACTTTCAAACTCAACCATTCTTGACCGCAAATCTCTTGACCGCACCTCCCTTGACCGCACTCACTCGACCGCAACTTGGTTGACCGTGAGTGCTGGTGTTCCTTAGAGATTTCTGTCAAAATTAGCTCTACCTTATTTCCATCGAAAACTTCTGCTGTGCATATTACACCGACCGTGTGGTTTTTACTTGACCGCAAATTCAAGATTGTAAGTACTTGGTTGAATTTTGAAAAATGGTTGAATTTTTAAATAGGCTATTCACCCCCCCCCCCCTCTAGCCTCTTTTCATACCCTTGTTGTGTCTTCGGGACCAACACTTCCCTTGGAAGAAAATGAAGCACAAATCTCGATTATATATGTAAGTTCTTATGATGTAATCTTTGATGTAGTTGGTTTTGGGTCTAGCTAGTTAATAGCTAGACCTCCATATGTAAGTACAATGTATTGTAACTCATGTTATTCCATCTTTTTACTATGTCCTTGTTTATGTTTGTTCATAAATAGATACTTTATAATGTTAATAACATAGTAATGTTCAAGTTCCCCAAGTTTCATGGGGTTGTTCTGAGTTTAAGACATGTTTTGATGTCCATCTTCATTCTACAAGCAATCTGTCCAGCATGTTCTGTTTGAACCAAGTCTTTTCATGCGCTTTTTTCTCTATCATAACTTCGTTTCTAGACTTATATTGAAACATAAAAGTTGTTCCTTACATATTGAATATAATGTATGCCAAGTTTCGTGGTCATATTCCATGTTTCGGTCACGTTTTGGTAGATATATTTGTAGCTCAGATGTGCTGTCCTGTTTGCTGCACTTTTGACCAATCTGAGTCCTCATGTCTAAAATTCCACCAAAACTCTATTTTCTAACTGAGGTAAAAACATGAAATTTGTTCTAAACTGACTAAGGAAAACATCCATGCTTTCGAAATATTTTTGTAACCTCAGGAAAGGCCTTTTTCTATATTTTAATTCAAGTGCCTACTCTCAGTTTAACCATTTCCAGATTCTGAAACCAAAATGTCAGAGGTGTTTTGAAGTAGCTAAACGTGTTTTCTGGATTTTAAACTTAACATACCTAATATTATATATGTTATCTTCAACTTTCATGTTTTGAGTTTCCCCAGATTCCTAAGCCTCGATAGTGTAAATTTCAAACCAAAATGAGATATGCTCTGTTCTTGTATGCTGAACTGTTTTGATGTTCATGTTTTTGTTCCATTTAAGTATCAAAAACTAATCCATAAATCCAAAAAAAAAAATCATACATGTTTTATAACATCTTGGGAGTGAATCCCAAGTTTTAGATCTGGTTTTGGATAGGTCTTTTGCAGGTACATTATCATGACAATCTACAGCAGTCCATGAACTCCAAGAACAACTTCGCATTGGACATTCATTACATGGGACTAGGGATTAACCCGTGCTTCGCACGTGTATTTTCTTCTGTGCGTGAATATGTATAATTACATTATATAATTATTAAATATTTTAAATAAATATAAATAAATTTAAAGATATATATATAAATCTACTTGTGATGTTTTAATAATAGTGGAAATAGTTTTAGTTATTATAGTATAAAATAGATATTAAGATTGGTTAATAGTATTGATTAAGAATAACTTTATAAATTTTTATAAAATTTACTTCGTTTGTCCCATAATGATGTCAGTTTTCACTCTTGATCGATTAATAAAATAATGTTTTAATTATAGTTAATATTATAGTAATTATGAGCTTAAATAATGGTGAAAGTGATTTTAGTGTTGTGAGTGTAAAAGTAAAGTAAAATAAAGAATAAGTGGGAGGAAATAGTAAATTGATTGGTGTTGTAAGTATAAAAGTATGAGAGATAATGAGTGGGCTGAATAGTAAATGTTCTTTGCCATTTTAGGAAAGAGACTCTTACTTTAGGATTACCAAAATAGAAAATATGACTCTTACTATGAGACAAAGGGAATAAATTTTATCGTAAATAATAAGTTAAAAGTAATAGTTACTATACATAGTAACTAAAACTAATAATAAGTATTTTGTTTAAAAAAAATACTAATAATAGTAATAGTTACAATATATTGTAACTATTCTAATTAGTTAATATTATTGTTAATAATAGTTACTTTATATAGTAACTATTACACCTAACTAATATTACTAATAGTAATAATTATGTTATATAATTAACTATTATAATTAACTAATAATATTAATAGTAATAATTATCTTATATAATAACTTTTATATTCAACTAATACTATTAATAGTAATAATATCTTATATAGTTAACTATTATGGTTAACTAATTATATTAATAGTAACAGTTACCCTTTATAGTAACTATTATACTTAACTTCTACTATTAATAGTAATAGTTATCTTATATAGTTAACTATTATAATAAACTTATACTATTAATAGTAATAGTTAACTAATATAGTAACTATTACATACAATTAATTAATACTATTAGCTAATAAGAGAAAAATGAAAAGTCACATAATTAAAATGTTATGGATGATGTGGCACCACTAAAAGCAAGAGTTACCCAAAACTTATCCACATGGCACCACCTAAAGACTCTACCTTGACTTTTAATATAGGCAAAACTGCATCAAAAATCACTCAACTATGACTACTTTGGGTATTTGGTCACTAAACTAATTTCCTTTTGAAACAACACATCCAACTTATTTATTTTTGCATCCATAGTCACTATCACTAACCCCGTTAGTTTTTTGGTGTTAAATAGTCATGTGCCATGCATGTGACAATATTTTAAAGGGTAGTTCAGGTAGTTTGGTCAAAAGAATGGGAAACAAACTATCCGGCTTAATGAGTGAAAAAACAAAGTTTAGGGTTTAAAATGAAAACAAACCCAATATGTATATAACCACCACCAGATCTGAGAAGAAGACGAGACGAGAGAGGGAGGAGGAGCGACGGACGATGGCCGGATCTGAGATTCATTTGAGGGAGACAATTTGACGCCCCCAGATCTTGCCAATTTAGGTGATCGGCTTCGCAAATTAGTGAATTGGTGAGCTCGAGAAACTCGCGCGGTCGTTCGAGGTGACTGCCGGCGGAATAATTTCGATTCCGATCAATTTTCCGGGGACGACGACGACTTGGGGAGGCTGGAGATGACGTGTATTTCTCAGAGTGTACCCACGCCACCGTTACCAACGACGACTTGACAGATTGGTGACGACACTCCACCCATCGCCGGCGGGTAGTGGGACGGTCGTCGTGGAATCGTATCTCGTCGATGAATCCTTTCCACCCACTTGGGGCTTCAATATTTGAATTTATGGTTTCAACTCCTAGTTCATTTTTCAAATTTGTAATTTCAATTCTTGAATTTGTGGATCTGGGTTAGAACCTATGGATTCAAGATCTTGGTTTCAATTGATTTGGTTTGAATCTGGATTTTATTTTGATTTTATGTGTTGCTAGTGGTGTTGATGATTATGGCTGGTGATTGAGGGTGGAATTATGGTGGTGTTGATGGTAGTGGTGGGTTTGTGGTGGTGCTTACCGCGGACTAGTGGCAGTGGTAGCCGGTGGCGTGTGGGTGCCAGAGATTGACCGGTGATTGGGAAGATGAAGAGAGGGAGTTAGTCTACTTAACAAATGTGGGTGCATTTGTTTAGTTTCCTTAACATCAATAGCTAAAGTGGTGAAAAACAATTGATCAGGGACTTATTTGAAACAAGTTTAACCTTTATATTCTAGCTTAAAGTGAACTACCTAAAATGCCTTTAAAAAAGTCATGTGCATTGGCACATGACTATTTAACGCCAAAAAACTAACAGGGTTAGTGATAGTGACTATGGATGAAAAAATAAATAAGTTGAATGTGTTGTTTCAAAAGGAAATTAGTTTAGTGACCAAATACCCAAAGTGGTCATAGTTGAGTGATTTTTGGTGCAGTTTTGCCTTTAATATATATAGATTTGTCTCCCATCTTACACATATTTTTACTATTTGTACATACTTCCCTCTCCCTATTAAATGTTCTTACTTATCTATGTGATTCAAATCATTTCCAAAATCGATTGAGAATCCACCCAAACCGATTCTCGGTTGCGATCAAAATGAATCGACCTAGACTAGGGGACACCATTGTACATAAACACATACATCTTTTTCAAAGTTAAGGTATAAAAGGCATTTTCAAAAGTCATTTAAAATCAAGCGTAGGCGGAAGCATGCTAGAGACCGAAAGGGCGAGCGGAGTGCTGCTAATCACCTTCTCCTCTCGTAACTTAGCCCTCGAACCCACTTCTATTTCAAAAAATGTTTAATCTCTATTTTCCTTTAATAAAATGAGATGGCGACTCTTCTGATTTTCAAAACCAAAGGAGGGTAACCATTGCGAGGACATCGAGCGCAGATCTTCCGAGGTTCGAGGCGCGCAGGCTCTCACAATTAGTAATTAGTACATATAAAATAAATTAAATTACTCTTGAACTAACTTAATTACTTAGGTGATTAAATGTTGTTACATTAACAATTACATAATCATAAATAAAGATACATTTGGTAAACGCTAAAGAAATCTAAGAAATAGTAAAATAATAAGTACTAGCATACAATCCAGTGCTTCGCACGGGGTTTAGGATACCGACGCATCATTTGGTAATTATAAATATGAAAAGTATTTTTTGGTAAAATATTATCCAGAGTGATATATAATATAAAGTAATTATTTTCAATTGACCAATTAATAATTTATAAATATATGAAGGGATTTTTATAAAAAATTATAGAGGGATTGAAATTGTATGTGTATCTATAAAAATTTAATTTGTACAATTAATCTGATATTTATAGTCAAAAAATTATAAATTAATTAAAAAATATTGAATAATTAACCCTTTAAGTATTTAAAAACAAATGAATTAAATTAAGTATTGCCATCGGGGAAATTGGATCGCTAAACAATAATCAATTTAATAAAAAAAAATCAAAAGTTAAAATAAAAATAAATAAGAAAATCTAATAGAAAATAGATGTGGAGTTCATATAATCTAATAACCCATTTTTATAAATACTTTCATCTGTATTACGATTATGTTAGATTTCTTGAAATTTCCATGTAGAATATCAAATTGTAAAAGTTAAGAAATGATAAACTTACATCCCACCTCTCACAAATTAAAAACAATCCTTGTTTATTGAACTGTAAGTATTTTATCCATAAAATTTAATCTTCCCATATCCAAACATTTCTTTTCTTGATCATCCTCAACATACTTAACTTTGAAAATAATAACACCATATAGAAAATTATATTGCAATCAAGGAAAAAGAAAAAAAAATGAAATACCATATTTGTGACAATAGTGATGATTAATTAATACAAACATAATGACAAAAACCATATTATTTAAAAGTAGATTTAAGAGAAAAAAAATCAAAGAAAACTCACCAAACTGCTTGTTTTCTCAATTTGACAATCATCCAAAATACTAATCTTCAATTAAAGTAAATTTGAGCGTGTTTCATACCCACTACAGGTAGGGGTGATCATGGTCCGGTCTGGTCCATTTATTGACAAAAAATCACAGAACCAGAACCGGAACCGGAACCGGAACCGGAACCAATACGCTGGTTCTATAAAAATTTAGAACCGGAACCAAACCAGTACTTGTTAGAACCAATACATTGGTTCTGGTTCTACTGGTCTGGTCTGATCCGGTTCTAATCACTTGAAGTTTATTTGTTTTCAAATAAACCAATATTTGGGAGTGAGAGAGGCGACGCAGTTGAAGAATCGAAGACTAAGGTTTCACTCTTTGGGTAAATTGAAAAGAGGATATGCATTATGAAATATAAAATTTGAAAAGTGAAACTGAATAAGGAGATTAGGAGTCTAGGACTTGATGGTGATTTGGGACTTTGGGGCTTGGGTTGGGTACAAAGTTACAAATGATTAAATGAGTATTTTTTTCTTAAGCAATTTAAATGGATCTTTGAAAAATTATAATACAAAAATAAGTATATAATTTATTAACTATATAATAATACATATAAAATAAATATATATAGAATATATGCACAACTGGTCCGGTCCGGTTCCAACCGGAATTAATTTTACCAAGAATCAGGACCAAACCAATATACTGGTTCTATAATATTTTAGAACCGGAACCAAATCATATGTACTGGTCTGGTCCAGTTTTAGCTGGTTTGGTCCGGTTCCACTGGTCCGGTCTGGTTCCATAAATTTTTTACTCACCCCTAACTACAGGTAGTCATAGTGGGGTCCTCCATTAACATGCCGGACTCCATAACTTCCATGGTCGTCGATAATTTGCGTCCAAATTTGTCAAAGAAAATTCTTCCCAAACCTACTTTAAAAAAAGTGAGAGAAAATAGTCAAAACCAAAACCATATTGTACATAGATATAGAAAGAGAATGTTAAAAGAACGTGCAATAAATAAGAAATCAAAACAAACAAAGTACAATTTTAATTGGGAAAATAAATATAAAAAAACATAGCATAGAAAATATACTAAGAAATCTGAAAGTGCAAATTTTAATCCAAAAAAAAAAAACAATAAACAAAAGTAATCAAAATTGACAAAAATAATAAATAAAATCAAACCAAATATGAAAGTGGTAAATGAAAATGAAGACTAAAACTAAAGTCAATATGAAATCAGAAACATAAATTAAAAAAAAATAAAGTAAAAATAAATAACAAAAATAAATCTCTCACCCGAAAGAAAACACAATAAAAAAAGAAAAATAAGATTTGAATTTCTAATATGTATCAAATCAAACTGTGAATTAAGAAAAAAATAAAATAAAAAACAAAAAAATGTAAATGTAAATTAGATAGAACTACAAATTTAAAATTTAAATTAAAAGAAAAAAAAAATATGAAAAATGAAGTATGAGATATGGAAGATAATTAACAATGTTACTTACATGGAGTGATAAGCAATGGCAAATAAGCTAAAATAATCATATCTTCCAACCCACTTGAGAGAAAACACAATTGTGAAAGAATAAAAATAAGATGCGTTGGAGAGAGAGAGAGAGAGAGAGAGAGAGAGAGAGAGAGAGAGAGAGAAAAAGAAAAAAAAAAGTATAAAATTTGATAATGGTGGTTAGTGTACTAAAAAAACTTGTGCGACTTTTCAACTTCTAAGTCTCTAATGCTTATTAAACATCTTATTGCCTCTTGAATCACTAAACTATTCCGTTTCATGCATGTTAGCTAAATTTCTTTATCTATTATCAAAATTCAATGTATTTCAAAAAGAGATTTAATTTGACTTGCAAAACTCTATGTATTCGATCATAAAACAATGCATTCTCAAACAAAACTCTTTATATTCTATCATAAAACAATGGATTTTTTTTATAAGAAAAGTTAAATTAGGATGATCAATGTATAAGGAGCCGAAAAGTTGGATAATTATGCATCACTTTACTGACGTTTTTAAAAGCTAAGCCTACCAAGTCTATATTTCTAGTATATATATAAGAGTATATGTCTATTAGGCATAACATATTCTTCAAGAATCATTGAATTCTTTACATTAGTTTCTTATCAACTAAAATTCTTAGACATATCTAGTTTCATACCTATTATAGTACCCATACCCATAGCTAAGAATACAACCTATTATTTGTATCTAGTTAGCAAGAACCGAAAGGTTTGGCTCTTAATGCCAAGAATCTGACGTGGCAAGCTTAGGAACAAGATTAACCAAAAATTGGATGAGGTGTCATGCCCAAAGTCATTTTCGCCTACTTTAATATAATATAGTATAGATTTATTTATATTTCCTACAAAGACCATCTGTATTCCAAAGTTAAGAGTTATTTAGATCTTTAATCTTCAAATTAATGTTGGTATTGAATACAGAACTAAAAAGGATATGTTTTAAATAAATATATCCAATCTTTCATATTCTTATTCAATTCGTTTGTAATTCATGCACCAACTTGAAATGCATTGACTCTTATTTTATCATTTGATTAATGAATTTGATTAGTTGAAAAATCACACCTTTAAATGCACGCCCTACCTAGTTTACACTTCTATTCTCTATATAAGAGTGTGAGTTCTATTATATATTAACATGTTCTTATAGATTACTCTTATCTTTATACATGTTTTCTATACAACTTACGTTAAGGTATCAATTATTGTACCCTTTCTTATTCCAAATGTATTTGGTATTCTGATATGTATTATGTCTCTTCACATGTATACTTCCCCAAATATTTATTTCTATTTACATTCATAATGTATTAGTAATCTATAAAATCATTACGTAATTAGTGTTGGTGCCCTAGGCACGTTTATTAAACGTTGTAATTGTTATCATTTATTTTATATTAATAAAGAGATGTTTTGATTATTAATGTTGTTCATGTTTACTTATAATAATCCCCGTCCCTAGTACTTATTAAGCACTAGTATAAAGGCTAAATGATCATGGGATGATCATGTTAGATTTATGGGTACTCGTTTGGAACAAGGTACTGGACATAACCCGCTGTATGAGATTTATGTCATGGTCTATTTCGTACATATATCTCATATTAGTTATGTCATTTGAATCCTTAGACACGAAGTTATTATGGTCTTCCACTTGATGAACATTATGTTTGACATATTCAAACGCTACCTTTAACCAGGAAGTTATAAAGGGTATGATTGGCACAATCGGATTCATGTAGGGAAGAATAATAAGCTGAGTTGGATTTGTCCCTCTTCAGAGAGATGTCAAGCTTGGGCCCCCCTCGTAGGAATGATGTTGATGAAATGTTCGGTCGGACTCAAATGAATTTATTGGATCAATGGCATTTGGATTATCAACATATTCGGAATCGAGAAAGCATTGAACAATACAAGTTGACTTGTTGACCATGACTTGTGTTCAATTACATCGTGGACAAAAGGATTGTGACATGTTCTAAAGGAATGCGAACTTGTATCTAGTTACACTATTTGGGTAGCTATGACGGTTTGTTAGAACCTAATCATATTTTATGGTTTCATGTTTGAACCCATTCCCAACTTAGTGTAATCCTAGAGGGTCACACACAATAGAACGAATCCTAAAGGACTATATTGGAATATCGGGTCGAATGACCATTCGGGGATTTAAGGATTTTTTTTTTGTTTAAGGGATTTAAGGAATTTAGAGGAAGAAAAGTGGAAAAGGGGAGGTCCGGGTGCGCAAGACCCGGTCGGACCATGCTTGGTCCGATCGGACCATGTGCTGTACCCGGTCGGACCAGTCGGTTTCAGCAGAAACTTTCCTTAGTCTATTTTCTTACGGGTTTAGACACTTGTTACCTATTTGGAATAGGTCTAATTAGTATTTAAACAGCCTCTATTCGCCCAAAATCAGTACATAAGTTTATGTAAGCCTCCAAAGTGTTTTAGAGAGTTATTTCTTGTTCTAAGAAATCCCTAGATTGAAGAACAAGAATAAACACAATTTATATTCCATATAGTTCATAACAATTGTGAAAGCGTGTTTCATAATTTTGGTCTAGCAACCAAGATCAAGTGTTCTTGATATTTGTTCGATGTGTGGATACCGCTAGAGGGTGAAGCTCATCATCTTCAAAGTTCGTGTTCTTGCTTGTTCGTGATCAAGCTTCAAAGTCTCCACCAATATCAAAGGTTGAAATTCAAAGGCATCAAGGGTTAGTATTCTAGTATTCATTATGCATGTATTTGATATAATCATATGAATGGATCTATGGCTTTGGGTTTCTATAAAAATTTAAATGCTTAATTCCGCTGCGCATGTTACTAGGAAACCCAACAGTGGTATCAGAGCCCCGTTCATGTTGATTATTTCAATACTAGATCATGTTGTGTGTATATAAATTGCTTTTTTATGTGTCTAGCATGATATGAATATTGGGATTATGGTGTTTATGTGTTATTGATTTTATGTGGTTTATTGTTTTATAAACTTTAATCGCACTATTCAATCGCAATAAAAATTATGGTGGATTTAACAATGTTTGGGTTATCAATTTTGATTGGATCAAAGTTTTGATAATCTATGGATTCATGAATTGTTCATTCAAGGTTCTGATGTTCATGGTGATTGGATCATCAAGAACACCAAATCCTAATTGAATCGGGGAAAAACAATTTTGAGACAAATTTTCGGAACTTGAAAAACTGCTGTTTTTCCCAGAGGGTCCGACCGGACCTCGTAAGCGACCCGGCCGGACCTCCGGGTCTGGTGCGGGGAGCGGCTAAGTCATGGGGTGGATTTGGGGTTTAATTTTCCTATTTGTTTTGATCTTGTGATACTGAGATTGGATCAAGGTTTGGATGGCTAATCTACGTTCATCGAGATTGTGTTTTCCAAACTTGATTTCAATCAAAGATTCAAAGATAAAACGAAGTTAGAATTATGAAGAGTTCATAATTGCTAATATTGAGAAACAAAGTCATTGATTCAAAGATTTGAGATCCATGTGGAATTGTGGATGCAATTGGCCTACGTTCATCAAGACCATCTATTGCTTAGTTTCGGTCACATGGACTACTTTCTTGGTTTCTTGAATTAGTGTGGAATTGTGGTTGCCTTATGGCTTAGTTCGGCTTCACTTCTTGTTGTCTTGATTTGGAGATGATAACCAAAGTTCAAATAGTCTCATCCTCATAATTATAGAGAAACTAATGACACATAAATATTATGCTTAAATTAATGATGATTAATTTAGTGACTAAACTTGATGCGTAACATGTTTATATTATATGCTCATAAATGTGTTTTATGCTATATGTGATAAACATTCAAGAAAGTTTTAAGTCTTTTTTGCCATGCCATGATTAAAACACTTGTTAGTACATGGATAATTTTAATGTGGGTTCTCCCTAGCGAGGTACATTGACTTTATTCATGTATGAGCAAGATAGATAATGTGGGCACGCCCTAGCGAGACACATTAACTATACGTTTAAAATGGTTGGACTTAATTAGGCGTTAAAACAGTTTTGGGCCTAGGCAAAGATGAGATTAAACATGTTTTTTGAAATTGGATTTCTTAAAGAATCTCAGAAAAGGATCTAAGTGTCATATGGGATATGATCGACATGATTGTCTACCTAATTAATTTGATTTTTTGTAATCCGCCTTAGCGGACTTGAAATTAAATTAAAGTTAGATCTTAGCCCACTAGTATTATATTATACATTGGATGTATAAGAATGTTATATAATTTAGTAAGAGTATTTTTGAAAAAATACATTATTTATTTCTTTAATGAAATTGGTACTTATTAAATTTTGATTTTTTTTTTTTGCATAATTGTAGATAATGACTACCAACACTCAATCAATTTCGTTGCGATCAATCCTTGAAAAGGATAAGATCCAAGAGAATGGTACGAACTTTATGGATTGGATCTGTAGCCTAAGAATATTTCTAAGGCAAGAAGATAAGTTGTACATTCTCGATGGGCCTCTTCCTGCTGAAACCGAAGCCACTGCCCTTATGGCAGAAAGAGACAATTACAAGAAACATCGTAATGATTCTAGAGATGTAAGTTGTCTCATGCTTGCTACTATGTGCTCAAAACTCCAACAAAGTTTGGAACATTTGGAATCCTATGAGATAGGCGTGGAGTTGAGAGACATGTTTCAAGAGCAAGCTAGGCAAGAGAGGTACAAGACCATTGTTGCATTCACTTCTTGCAAAATGAGTGAAGGGCAAAAAGTGAGTCCTCACATGCTTAAAATGAAAGG
Source organism: Campanula takesimana (assembly GCA_026119855.1). Taxonomy (NCBI): domain Eukaryota; kingdom Viridiplantae; phylum Streptophyta; class Magnoliopsida; order Asterales; family Campanulaceae; genus Campanula; species Campanula takesimana. The sequence goes on from JAOWBW010000240.1 coordinate 754,745, forward strand.
CTATGTAGAGCATCTTGAGAAACTTGGCTATCCAATCCCATTGGAGCTAGCCACGGATCTCATTCTTAATTCATTGCCTAAAAGTTATAATCAGTTTGTGATGAATTATAACATGCATGGAATGGATAAGAATCTCTCCGAGTTGCATATGTTGGTAGTGGTGCCCTAGGCACGTTTAATAAACGTTGTAATTGTTATCATTTATTTCATATCAATAAAGAGATGTTTTGATTATTATTGTTGTTCATGTTCACTTATAATAATCTCCGTCCCTAGTACTCGTTAAGCACTAGTATAAAGGCTAAATGATCATGGGATAATCATGTTAGATTTATGGGTACTTGTTTGGAACAAGGTATTGGACATGACCCGCTGTATGAGATTTATGTCATGGTCTATGTCGTACATATATCTCATATTAGTTATGTCATTCGAATCCTTAGACATGAAGTTATTATAGTCTTCCACTTTATGAACATTATGTTTGACATATTCAAACGCTACCTTTAACCGGGTAGTTATAAAGTGTATGATTGGCATAATCGGATTCACGTAGGGAAGAATAATAAGCTAAATAGATTTGTCCCTCTTCGGAGAGATCTCAAGCTTAGGCCTCTCGTAGGAATGATGTTGATGAAAATGTTCGGCCGGACTCAAATGAATTGATTAGATTAATGTCATTTGGATTATCAGCATATTCAGAATCGAGAAAGTATTGAACAAAGACAAGTTGACCGTTTGACCATGACTTGTGTTCAATGAGATCGTGGACAAAGGGATTGTGACATATTCTAAAGGAATGCGAACTTGTATCTAGTTATACTATTTGGGTAGGTATGACGGTTTGCTAGAACCTAATCATATCTTATGGATTCATGTTTGAACCCATTGCCAACTTAGTATAATCCTAGAGGGTCACACACAATAGAACGAATCCTTAAAGGACTATATTGGAAAATTATGGCTCTCTGATCCTGGTGTGCGATCGCACAAACCAGGCTGGGCGGCCGCACAGGTTTTGGGCGGCCGCACACCTGATTTTGAGCGGCCGCACAGTGTATCGGGACAAACTTCCTGATTTGAATAGGAAAAGGATTTTGGACGGGTTTTGACACAAGTTTCCTATTTGGAATATGTCTAACTTTTATATAAACAGCCAAATTTGGGCCAGAACATATTATAGCTTTTGTGCAAGTCTCCAAAAAGTTTGAGAGAGTTTTATTTTGTTCTAAGATATCCTAGATTGAAGAACAAAATAATACATAAACTAATATTCCATATAGTTCATATTAATTGTGAAAACGTGTTTCACAATATTGGTCTAGCAACCAAGATCAAGTGTTCTTGATATTTCGTTCAAGGCGTGGATACCGCTAGAGGGTGAAGCTCATCATCTTCAAAGTTCGTGTTCTTACTTGTTCGTGATTAAAGCTTCAATTTCTCCATCAAGATCAAAGACCAAATTCAAAGTCATCAAGGGTTAGTTTTCTAGTATTCATATTGCAAGTGTTTGATTTAATCATATGAATAGATCTATGGGCTTTGGGTTTCATAAAATTTTAAATGCTATTTTCCGCTGCGCATGTTACTCCGAAACCCTACAGTGGTATCAGAGCCCCGTTCATGTTGATTATTTCAATACTTAGATCATGTTGCGTGTATATAAATTGTTTATGTGCCTAACATGATATGAATATTGGATATATGATGTTTATGTGTTATATGATTTTATGTGGTTTATTGTTTTACAACTCTAATCGCACTATTGAATCGCACTAAAAATTATGTTGGATTCTGAATTGTTTGATTATTAATTTTTGATTGGATCAAAGTTTTAATAATCAGGGAAAACAATTTTGAGACAAATTTTCGAACTTTAAAAATTCATTCTGATGCTACTGTGCGACCGCACAGAAAACCTTAGGCGGCCGCACAAGTTTGGGCGACCGCACAGTCTTTTCTTGGGCGGCCGCACAGTTGTCAGGATTCTGGCTTTGATTTTCGGTCAGAGTCAGAATCTGGAATTTTGATGGGGCCCGACCAGACCAGTGACAAGACCAGCCAGACCTGCTGATCTGGAGTGGGTTTTGGGCAGTTGATTTGGGTGTGGATCCTGTGGTTTGATTTTCCTATTTGTTTTAGTCTTGTGATTCTAAGATTGGTTCAAGGTTTGGATGGCTAATATACGTTCATCGAGATTGTGTTTCAAAGTTTCAAAGATAAAACGAAGTTAGAATTATGAAGAGTTCATAATTGCTAAAATTGAGAAACAAAGTTCTTGATTCAAAGATTGAAGATCCATGTGGAATTGTGGATGCAATTGGCCTACGTTCATCGAGACCATCTATTGCTTAGTTTTGGCCACATGGACTACTTTCTTGGTTTCTTGAATTAGTGCGGAATTGTGGTTGCCTTATGGCTTAGTTTCGGCCGCACTTCTTGTTGTCTTGATTTGGAGATAATAACCAAAGTTGAAATAGTCTCATCCTCATAATTATAGAGAAACTAATGACACATAAATATTATGCTTAAATTAATGGAGATTAATTTAGTGGCTAAACTTGATGTGTAACATGTTTATATTATGTGCTCATAAATGTGTTGCATGCTATATGTGATGAACCTTCAAAGAAAGTTTTAAGTCCTTTATTGCCATGCCATGATTAAAACACTTGTTAATACATGGGTGAATTTAATGTAGACTCGCCCTAGAGAGATGCATTGAATTTATTTATGTATGAGCAAGATAGATGATGTGGGCACGCCCTAGTGAGGCACATTAACTATACGTTTAAAATGGTTGAACTTAATTGGGCCTCAAAACAGTTTTGAGCCTAGGCAAAGTTGAGATTTAACATGCTTTTTGAAATAGGATTTCTTAAAGAATCTCATAAAAGGAACTAAGGGTCATATGAGATATGATTGACAAGAGTTGTCTACCTAATTAATTTGATTTTGTGTAATCCGCCTTAGCGGACTTAAAATTAAATTAAAGCGGGATCTTAACCCATTTAAATTATATTATACATTGGATGTATGAGAATGTTATATAATTTAGTGGGAGTATTTTCTTTTGAAAAATACATTGTTTAATTCTTTAATGAAAATTGGTACTTATTAAATTTTGGAAATTTTGCATAATTGTAGATAATGACTAACAACACTCAATCAGTTTCGTTGCGATCGATCCTTGAGAAGGATAAGCTCCAAGAGAATGGTACTAACTTTATGGATTGGATCCGTAGCCTAAGAATTGTTCTAAGGCAAGAAGATAAGTTGTACATTCTCGATGGGCCACTTCCTGCTGAACCAGAACCTACTGCCCCTAGGGTAGAAAGAGACAATTACAAGAAACATCGTAATGATTCTAGAGATGTAAGTTGTCTCATGCTTGCTACTATGTGCTCAAAACTCCAACAAAGTTTGGAACATTTGGAAGCCTATGAGATAGGCGTGGAGTTAAGATCCATGTTTCAAGAACAAGCTAGGCAAGAGAGGTACAAGACCATTGTTGCATTCACTTCTTGCAAAATGAGTGAAGGGAAACAAGTGAGTCCTCACATTCTTAAAATGAAAGGTTATGTGGAGAATCTTGAGAAACTTGGCTATCCAATCCCATTGGAGCTAGCCACAGATATCATTCTTAATTAATTGCCTAAAAGTTATAATCAGTTTGTGATGAATTATAACATGCATGGAATGGATAAGAATCTCTCCGAGTTGCATGGGATGCTTAAAACTGCGGAGATGAAGATTGTGGAGAAAGGTTCTCCTGTGCTCTTGGTTCATGATGGGAAGAAGGCTGGTGCCAAAGGAAAGGGTAAGGCAGAAGTTGTCAAACCCAAGATAAGCAAGGCAAAGGTTGCCAAGGCTTCTGAGGCAAAACCCGATTCACAAAAGAATGCAATCTGTTTCCATTGTCAAGAAATTGGTCATTGGAAACGTAATTGCAAGGCTTTCTTGGAAGAGCAAAAGAAGAAGAAGGGCAGCAAGGCTGCGTCGACTTCAGGTATCTATACGATAGATATTCTCCTTTCTACCACTGATTCTTGGGTATTGGATACCGGATGTGGTTCTCACATTTGTTTAAACGTGCAGGGACTAAAGAATAGGAGACTGCTTAAAGAGGGTGAAGTGGACCTACGCGTGGGGAATGGAGTAAAAGTTGCTGCATTAGCCGTATGGACTTATGAAGTCACTTTACCTTCCGGTTTAATACTTGTTTTGAACAATTGTTATTATGTACCGGATTTAAGTAGAAATATTATTTCAATTTCTTGTTTGGATAATGAAGGTTTTAAGTTTCTTATTGAGAATAAGAAATTTTCTATTTATTTAAATGATGTACTTTATGGTATTGCTAATTCATTTAATGGCCTTTATGTCTTGGATGTCAAGAATGAAAATAATGAAAATGTCTATCATATAAATAAGAAATCTAAACCTAATGATGTAAATCATTCTTATTTGTGGCATTGCCATCTTGGTCATATTAATGAGAAGCGTATCTCAAAACTCCATGGGTATGGTCTCTTGGGTTCATGTGACATTGGGTCATATGATACTTGTGAGTCGTGTCTTCTTGGGAAAATGACTAAGACACCTTTTACCAAGCTAGGTGAAAGGGCAAGCGACTTATTGGGGTTGATACATTCCGATGTATGCGGACCATTAAGTAGCAATGCTAGGGGAGGATTTCAATACTTCATAACTTTCACTGGTGATTATAGTAGATTTGGGTATGTTTACCTAATAAAACATAAAAGTGAAGCATTTGAGATATTTAGAATATTTCAAAATGAAGTAGAAAAATAACTTGGCAAAAGTATTAAAGCACTTCGATCGGATCGAGGTGGAGAATACTTGAGTCATGAATTTGATGATCATCTAAAGAATTGTGGAATAGTTTCACAATTGACTCCACCCGGAACACCACAATGGAATGGTGTGTCGGGACAGACTTCCTGATTTGATTAGGAAAAGGATTTTGGACGGGTTTTGACACAAGTTTCCTATTTGGAATAGGTCTAACTTGTATATAAACAGCCAAATTCGGGCCAAAACATATTATAGCTTTTATGCAAGTCTCTAAAGAGTTTGAGAGAGTTTTATTTTGTTCTAAGATATCCTAGATTGAAGAACAAAATAATACACAAACTAATATTCCATATAGTTTATATTAATTGTGAAAATGTGTTTCACAATATTGGTCTAGCAACCAAGATAAAGTGTTCTTCATATTTCGTTCAAGGTGTGGATACCGCTAGAGGGTGAAGCTCATCATCTTCAAAGTTCGTGTTCTTACTTGTTCGTGATTAAAACTTCAATTTCTCCACCAAGATCAAAGACCAAATTCAAAGTCATCAAGGGTTAGTTTTCTAGTATTCATATTGCAAGTATTTGATTTAATCATATGACTGGATCTATGGGCTTTGGGTTTCATAAAATTTTAAATGCTATTTTCCGCTGCGCATGTTACTCCGAAACCCTACAGCATAATATGCTTAAAACTGCGGAGATGAAGATTGTGGAGAAAGTTTCTCCTTTGCTCTTGGTTCATGATGGAAAGAAGGCTAGTGCCAAAGGAAAGGGTAAGGCAAAGGTTGCCAAACCTAAGATAAGAAAGGCAAAGGTTGCCAAGGCTTCAGAGGCAAAACCCGATTCACAAAAGGATGCAATTTGTTTCCATTGTCAAGAAATTGGTCATTGGAAACGTAATTGCAAGGCTTTCAAGGAAGAGCTAAAGAAGAAGAAAAGCAGTAGGACTGCGTCGAATTCATGTATCTATATGATAGATATTCTCCTTTCTACCACTGATTCTTGAGTATTGGATACCGGATGTGGTTCTCACATTTGTTTAAATGTTCAGGGACTAAAGAATAGGAGACTACTTAAAGAAGGTGAAGTAGACTTACGCGTGGAGAATGGAGCAAGAGTTGCTGCATTAACCGTAGGGACTTATGAAGTCACTTTACCTTCCGGTTTAATACTTATTTTGAACAGTTTCTATTATGTACCGGATTTAACTAGAAATATTATTTCAGCTAGTGGGTAACCCGTGCTCTGCACGGGAAACTAATTTACCAATTTTAGTATCTTTTATTTCTTTTATGTTTTTATTTAATAGTATTAGTTAATCTTAAATCATAATAATTGTATAATTTTTAACTATAATAGATAACTATAATAATTATTATTAATAGTAAATATAATTATTAAAATAAATAGTTAAATATTAATAGTTAACTATTTATAGTGAAATATAATAGTTAACTATAATAGTAACTATTACTATTATAAGTATAAGTTAACTATAATAGTAACTACAATAGTTAACTATTACTATTATAAGTATAAGTTAACTATTATCGTTAACTATTATAGTAACTATTACTATTATTAGTATTATTTATTATAATAGTTAACTATAATAGTTACCCTATATAGTAACTAATACTATTATCTACTGCACGGGAAACTAATTTATCAATTTTAGTATCTTTTATTTCTTTTATATTTTTATTTAATAGTATTAGTTAATCTTAAATCATAAAAATTGTATAATTTTTAACTATAATAGATAACTATAATAATAATTATTAATAGTAAATATAATTTTTAAAATAAATAGTTAAATATTAATGGTTAACTATTTATAGTGATATATAATAGTTAACTATTTATAGTGATATATAATAGTTTACTATAATAGTTACTACAATAGTTAACTATAATAGTAACTATTACTATTATAAATATAATTTAACTATAATAGTTAACTATAATAGTAACTATTACTATTATAAATATAAGTTAACTACAATAGTTAACTATAATAGTAACTATTACTATTATAATTATAAGTTAACTATAATAGTAACTACAATAGTTAACTATTACTATTATATGTATAAGTTAACTATAATAGTAACTATTATAGTTAACTATTATAGTAACTATTACTATTATAAGTATTATTTATTATAATAGTTAACTATAATAGTTACCCTATATAGTAACTGATACTATTATCTAATACTATTACCTAATAGAAAAAAAAAATGAAAAGTCACTTATTTATTAGGGTGAAATTGATGTGGCATCACCAAATGCTTTCTTTCCCCATGGCTTGTCCACATGGCAACACCATGACTCTCTTCACCAACTTTAATATATATATATATATATATATATATATATATATATATATATATATATATATATATATATATATAAGATTTCTTGTTTGGATAATGGAGGTTTTAAATTTCTTATTGAGAATAAGAGATTTTCTCTTTATTTAAATGATGTGCTTTATGGTATTGCAAATTCATTTAATGACCTTTATATCTTGGATGTCAAGAATGAAAATAATGACAATGTCTATCATGTAAACAAGAAATCTAAACCTAATGATGTAAATCATACTTATTTGTGGCATTATCGTCTTGATCATATTAATGAGAAGCGTATCTCAAAACTCCATGGGGACGGTCTTTTGGGTTCATGTGACCTTGAGTCATATGATACTTGCGAGTCGTGTCTTCTTGGAAAAATGACTAAGACACTTTTTACCAATCTAGGTGAAAGGGCAAGCGACTTATTGGGGTTGATACATTCCGATGTATGCGGGCCATTAAGTAGCAATGCTAGGGGAGGATTTCAATACTTCATAACCTTCACTGATGATTATAGTAGATTTGGGTATGTTTACTTAATGAAACATAAAAGTGAAGCATTTGAGATATTTAGAATATTTCAAAATGAAGTAGAAAAACAACTTGGCAAAAGTATTAAGGCACTTCGATCGGATCGAGGTGAAGAATACTTGAGTCATGAATTCGATGATCATCTAAAGAATTGTGGAATAATTTCATAATTGACTCCACCCGGAACACCACAATGGAATGGTGTGTCTAAGAGGAGGAATAGTAATTTGTTGGACATGGTTCGATCAATGATGAGTCGAGTTGATCTTCCTTTATCCTTTTGGGGTTATGCTCTAGAAACCGCTGCTTTAACACTAAATCAAGTTCCAACTAAATCGATTCAAAAGACTCCATATGAGATGTGGAACGGAAAGAAACCTAGTTTGTCTTTCATGAGGATTTGGGGTTGCCAAGCTTTTGTCAAAAGACTTATCTCCGATAAGCTAGCACACAAATCCGATAAATGTATTTTCGTGGGATATCCTAATGAAACTAGAGGATATTACTTTTACAACCGAAATGACAACAAGGTATTTGTTGCCCGAACTGGTGTCTTTCTAGAGAAATAGTTTCTCTCCAAAGAAATCAGTAGGAGTAAAATAAATCTTGAAAAAATTTGAGACCCATAAAATGACATTGAACCGATAGTGGAACAAGAACAAGTCCCACAAGAAATTGTGGAACCTGTTTAAAATACACAAGTAACTCGCAGATCTGGTAGGTTACGATCTGAGCCCGAGAGATATGGTTTTATCGTAACGGATAGTAATGAGGTGGAGATCATTTATAATGATGAACCGACCACCTACCAAGAGACGATGTCTTCTCCTGATTCGGATAAGTGGCTTGGAGCCATGCAATCCGAATTGCAATCCATGCAAGATAATCAAGTTAGGAACTTGATTGATGCACCCGAAGGTGTAAAAACCATAGGATGTAAATAGGTCTTCAAGAAGAAGACTGACATGGATGGGAAGGTGCATACTTACAAAGCTAGACTTGTCGCGAAAGGTTATAGGCAAGTTCATGGTATTGACTATGATGAAACCTTTTCACCCGTAGCAATGATCAAGTCTATAAGAATTTTGATTGCCATTGCCGCATATCATGACTATGAAATATGGCAAATGGACGTCAAAACTGCTTTCCTTAACGGGAATTTGCAAGAGGATGTCTATATAACAAAGTTCTAAGGTATGCAAATTGCAGAGATCCATCTATGGATTGAAGCAAGCTTCTAGGAGTTGGAATCTCCGTTTTGATGAATCGGTCTAAGAGTTTGGCTTCATCAAGAACGAAGATGAACCTTGTGTATAAAAGAAGATTAGCGGGGGTATAGTGCTATTCTTTATCCTATATATGGATGACATATTGCTTATTAGAAATGACATTCCTACATATCAGTCTGTAAAGACTTGGTTAGGAAAGTGCTTCGCAATGAAATATATGGGTGAAGCCGCATATGTACTTGGCATTAAGATCTACAGAGATAGATCTAGGAAGCTAATTGGTTTAAGCCAAAGTACATACATTGACAAGGTCATTAGAAGATTCCGCATGGAAAATTCTAAGAGAGGAACCTTGCCAGTGTTACATGGAGTTTTTCTAAGCAAGACTCAATGTCCTAAAATAAAAGATGAGCGTGAGAAGATGAATGAGGTTCCATATGCTTCGGCAATTGGATCCATCATGTATGACATGATATGTACTAGGCCGGATGTATCTTATGCTTTGAGCATGATGAGTAGATATCAATCCGACCCCGGTGAAAATCACTGGATGGCTGTTAAAGCGATTCTTAAGTACTTGAGAAGAACTAAAGATTCGTTTTTGGTCTATAAAAGAATGGAAGATGATCTCGTTGTAAATGCTTACACGGATGCAAGCTTCCAAACCGACAAAGATGATAGTCGATCGCAATAGGGTTTTGTGATTATGTTAAATGGTGGAGATGTAAGCTGTAAGAGTTCCAAGCAGAGTACAGTCACTAATTCTACAATGGAAGCTGAGTATATTGCTGCATCGGATGCTGCAAAGGAAACTGTTTGGATTAAGAAGTTTATTAGTGAACTTGAAGTGGTTTCTAGCATTGCTAATCCAATATACCTTTATTGTGATCATAATGGTGCTATTGCTCAAGCAAAGGAACCAAGAGCACCTCAAAAATCCAAACACATACTTAGGCGTTTTCATATCATTCGAGAAATCGTTGATAGGGGAGACGTGAATATATGCAGAGTACCTACTGACGACAATGTTACGGACCCGCTAACAAAGGGACTTCCACAAGCTAAACATGATGGTCATGTTAGGTCCATGTGTATTAGATACATGGGAGATTGGGCCTATGGCAAGTGGGAGATTGTTGGTGTTGGTGCCCTAGGCACGTTTATTAAACGTTGTCATTGTTATCATTTATATCATATTAATAAAGAGATGTTTTGATTATTAATGTTGTTCATATTTACTTATAATAATCTCTGTCCCTAGTACTTATTAAGCACTAGTATAAAGGCTAAATGATCATGGGATGATCATGTTAGATTTATGGGTACTCGTTTGGAACAGGGTACTGGACATGACCCGCTGTATGAGATTTATGTCATGGTCTATGTCGTATATATATCTCATATTAGTTATGTCATTTGAATCCTTAGACACGAAGTTATTATGGTCTTCCACTTGATGAACATTATGTCTGACATATTCAAATGCTAGCTTTAACCAGGAAGTTATAAAGGGTATGATTGGCATAATCGGATTCATATAGGGAAGAATAATAAGCTGAGTTGGATTTGTCCCTCTTCGGAGAGATGTCAAGCTTGGGCCCCTCGTAGGAATGATGTTGATGAAATGTTCGGCCGGACTCAAATGAATTGATTGGATCAATGGCATTTGGATTATCAACATATTCGGAATCGAGAAAGCATTGAACAATACAAGTTGACTTGTTGACCATGACTTGTGTTCAATGACATCGTGGACAAAAAGATTGTGACATGTTCTAAAGGAATGCGAACTTGTATCTAGTTACACTATTTGGGTAGGTATGACGGTTTCCTAGAACCTAATCATATCTTATGGTTTCATGTTTGAACCCATTGCCAACTTAGTGTAATCCTAGAGGGTCACTCACAATAGAACGAATCTTAAAGGACTATATTGGAATATCGGGTCAAAGGACCATTCAGGGATTTAAGGAATTTAGAGGAAAAAAAGTAGAAAAGGGGAGGTCCGGGCGGACCATGCGCAAGACCCGGTCGGACCATGCTTGGTCCGGTCGGACCATGTGCTGTACCCGGTCGGACCGGTCGGTTTCGGCAGAAACTTTCCTTAGTCCGTTTTCTTACTGGTTTAGACACTTGTTACCTATTTGGAATAGGTCTAACTAGTATTTACACAACCTCTATTCGCCCAAAATCAGTACATAAGTTTGTGTAAGCCTCCAAAGAGTTTTAGAGAGTATTTCTTGTTCTAAGAAATCCCTAGATTGAGGAACAAGAATAAACACAATTTATATTCCATATAGTTCATAATAATTGTGAAAGTGTGTTTCATAATTTTGGTCTAGCAACCAAGATCAAGTGTTCTTGATATTCGTTCGAGGTGTGGATACCACTAGAGGGTGAAGCTCATCATCTTCAAAGTTCGTGTTCTTGCTTGTTCGTGATCAAGCTTCAAAGTCTCTACCAAGATCAAAGGTTGAAATTCAAAGGCATCAAGGGTTAGTATTCTAGTATTCATTATGCATGTATTTGATATAATCATATGAATGGATCTATGGCTTTGGGTTTCTATAAAAATTTAAATGCTTAATTCCGCTGCGCATGTTACTACGAAACCCAACAATTAGTGACTATTATTCATGAATATGCTATAAGTATCCATTCACATATCTAAGCATATTACCTTTTACTTTCAACTAATTAGCAAGAACTGAAGGGTCTACGGGGGTGTGACGTGGAAGGATGAGAGGCAAGGAAAATCCATTTTAAGATGAGGTGTCACTCCCAAAGTCGTTTTCGTCTACTTTAATATACTATAGTATAGATTTTAAGACAAACATAAATCCCTTAAACAACAAGTATTTTGGGATGGAGGGAGTGTGATTTTTTAAAGTGATTAATATGACACTAGGATAGTATTTTCAATAATATATAATTATAAATATTTTGGATTTCTAAATATAATTTCATATGTTCTTGGTGAAAGCTCAAATATGAATGACATAAAAAAAGAGTTAAGCTGGTTTTTAATAAATTCAAAACATAACATTTATTTTGTGACGGTGGTATACGTCAAAATTTTGAAAAAAAAAAAAGAAACAAAAGAACAACACAAATGAGTTTAATGTCAAAATTTTAGATATTCAAAATAAAAAATAAAAGGACTAAGCAATAATTTGATCAATATTTGAACTACTGAATCGTAAAGATTGTACTATTACTCATGTTCCAAAATGAATGAAAAAGAATTGCTCCCAATTTAAGAGTAAATTAAATTTTTGGTTACTCATTTTGATACGGAGGTAGCCATTGTAATATAACACAACACAATACAAAAAAAATCATTTGGGAATTTTAACAATAACAACTTGAGATTAACTGAATCTAAATCCTCATCCACAGTCTCAAGTCTAAACTATCAAATCAAACACATCACAACAAAAGAAATTGTAGAATCTGATGTCGCATACCTGGATTTCGCACGGCACGAGTATGACTGACTAACGAGTAACGACAGCGGGAGACGGAGAGGGAGTTTGATGTGGCTGTGTGTTCCGTGTGTGTACGCGAGATGGAAGAGGATGACTGTATCTTCAATCCCGAGAATATTGGGAATCTGAGAGGGATTTCTCACAATTCACAATCTTTAGCCCCTAATTTAGAATATGAGATTTCAATCTGGGACTAGACACAAGTCGTTAATCATGACCTTAGCCTTCATTCCTCAACAATCAAATCAAATGACATCGTCTCAAGCCCTTTCAAAAAAAAGAACTTCAACATATTGGAGGATCTCAGGGCCGACCAAGCCGCCTAGATAACTAGATAACGTTGGGGGCGCTAAGCAGACGACTTCCTTGTATGCCGCTTTTTTTTGCCGATTTAAGAAATCGTGGCGGATTGTAGCCGACTAGCGCCTATGCGCCCGTCTTTTGAAAACACCAGTTAATTCACAAACGAGTCTCATTTATTTTTCCACTTTTTGTTACCCAATTAATCTAAGTCTAATAAGTGAACTCATTGATATAATCTTTTTGTCTCAAAATTTCGTAAGGACGTCTCTTTTGATAATCAAGAATGAGAATTAATGCAGATCGATAAAAAAATTGTTGGAACTTTACGTTTAATAGTGTCATTCAATTCAACCGATTCAGCTCTCGTCAAACCAATATTGTTTTTCCTGAATTGAATGTAGTAAAAATGAAAACTCATCATTATTTGCATGGATTAATATTTTTTTGGTATGTTTAAACAACTTAGGTTTGAAAATTAGAAAAAGGGTAAATTGTAATTTAATTACACGAGTTTGTATGTTTCAATTGGTTATCCAATTTGTGTTTGTTAAAATTTGGTTATTGAATATATCTTTTTGTTGCAATCAGATGTAATTTTGGATGACCCGTTAAATACCTAACGAAAAGTATGTCATGTACCACTCACATGACATACTTAAGGGGTATTTTTGTCTTTTTGGTGCAATGTCCGTGAGAAAAATGATTGTTCGTTTAGAAAGAGATCGGAAAATACTTCAAAAAAAAAAAAAAAAAAGAGATCGGAAAATGGTGAAAACGGAAACGTTAATCGCAATGACCGACGCTTGGGGCTTTCGTTTTTATGGCAATCTATGGGAAAACTCCTGATGCGCCTGGAAAATTCGCCTCCAGCGCACCTGGTCCGAACGTAGTCTATCAGGGATCATTTCTGCTCTTCAGATAGCACCTGCACAAGGAAACAAGGGTGACTGAGCTGGGGGCGACTCCGGCGGAAGCCCCTCCGGCGTGAGAGTAAGGATCGGTTTTAGAGGAGAAAACGAAGGAAAACTGTGTGTGTAAGTGTGAGCTAAGAAAACAGGGATTCCCTCTCACCATTGACGTCCTCCTTATATTTATACTAGTTCGTCATGTGCGAGTCTCATGCTCACGCCTTATGCATTCTCACGTGATCTTTGTCCAGCTGGCAAGCCTTAATTGGTTATCTTTGAAGTAGTTAACTCAACACTTTTCATGCTCTCCCACGCCACTATTAACTACCTAAGGTTCTGTGGGACCCCCTATTATCACACATTGCTTGCCTTTATTGCGATCCCATCGGCGATAACAAATTTACATGTCGCCTTCTATAATGTCGCCTATGAAGGGTACTTCGCTGGGGATACATAATCTGATCTTGGGCTTGTGGGCCTAGGTCGTCCCCCCTATGTTTGCTTGCTTCTTCTTAGCCCAATATTTTTCAACATTATTCAATAATTATTTCATCTACATGGACCTTTGCCCCGGCCCGCTCAAAAAATCAACAGGTTCATATCGTCATTTAATCGTAGTAACATCAATAGCCCCCAATTTCTTTGGCGAGATTCATTTATGTCGAGGCAACAAATTCTCATTTCGCTTCCTATCCCCTTTTTTCTATTATGCCGAAAAAGATAACTTTATCAGATTCTAACTGGACCCGAAAAATCCAATTATTAATTTAACGGAGACGTTTCACTCCATTTAATGAACAATTAATTGGGCTTCTTGTCTCCTTGATTTGACGGCCTATTATTTTTTATTTATTTTACCCAGCCGCCTCCGGGCGCTTTATTTTCCCTCCAAGCCAGCTGTCCTTTTCCTTATGATAATAAACACTGGGCCCCAGTTTCTTCAACTATTCATTTCACTTTCCCTTTTCCCTGCAGTTCTTTTCATCGCCGCCGGGAAAAAACCCTAATCGCCTTTCCTACTGTTCCTACTAATATCATCGTTTGTTTACAAAACCAACTCTTGATTCTTGCTCCTTGTCCCTTTCCGGTCAAGGCGTTCTAGTTTGATCGCTGGCTCGTTGTTTATCTCATGCTTTTCAATTCCTCCGGTCATCTTCCCCAGATACGGTGAAATTTTCCGGCGCAACTCCTTTGTCCACCGTTACATCTCCAGGTATTCCCCTTTTGCCTTTTCGTTTTTCTTTGAGTCCACTATCTTTCATCAGATTTTCCATTATACCTTCTACTATGGTTAGAACCAAAATGACCGCAAAGAGAATTAAATATGGTGTCTGTCAGAGATCTGGGGGATTTTACAAATTTGACCTAAATCTTTGGATAAGAATAACTTTAGATGAATTGGTCACTATAGTTCGTAGGTATAAAAACGACCTCGACTTAATTCCATTTCTTCATGTCAAAGGTCCCCTTTTCCTTTCTCGGGCAGCCCCCATGTCGCATTGATTCTTTGATTCTCGCTCGCTATTTTTTCATATATGTCTCTGCCATAATCGTTTTTTGCAAAATGGCTCTGTAAATTTTAACCCTCTCCTTTCCATTAATTTAAAATGAAGACGTCGTTATAAACATATTCTTTCCTCTTCCAGTTCCTCTAGCGACATGGCTGATCAGGCTGGGCTTAGCTCTCCCAATGCGGCTTCAATTTCTTCTGAATCAGGTGAACATGTTCCTTCTCGCCCGACTGTTGGAAGGCCTGTATATGACTTACTGTCCCTGATTATTGTCCTTATGCTGACCTGGATCGGATTCCCATAACCAAGTGGCATAATAAATATAACATTGATCATGTTGTGTACCACATTACTGAGTTTCAAAGCGATACATCCTTAGCCATTTCACGGAGCCGTTTTGACGGGATTGTTGTTTTTCCTGCCCAATTGGACGCTGGGCTTCGCTTTCCCATTGATCCTTTCATCAGGCTTTTCCTTCATGAATTGTAAGCTTCTGTTATGGAGATTCATCCGAACGCCTTTAGGATTCTAACTTGTTTCATAGTTGTTTGTCGCGCCCTTCGTCGGGAGCCTACCATGCCCCTGTTTAAACACTTCTTTTCTACTTACAAACAAACTACTAAATTGCCTGATGGTACTTCCGAAACGAGGGTATCCTTAAAATATGGGAAAGAAAAGATCTTCACTCCCCTTCCCGGAAAAGTGCATAACTGGCTAGCCAACCCGCTGTTCATTATTTCTCGATCCAGATGGACGCACCCCTGCTACCTGAAAGATCTCAAAAATTCATTGGGGGAAGAAAGAAGAGTTGAACCCACAAGATGAGGCTTTACGCCAACGCATTTTAGACTCCTTTTCTTCCCTCACTGATCATCCCAATGCTAGATTTTCATGTCGCCGCATTCTTTCCGATCGAAAATTGTTGTGTCAAGTTGGCATTTCTGATAATCTCCCATTAGAGAGGGAGCGGGTTGACGTGATCCATACTGATAGCTATGCATGTTGGGAACTGCACAATGGGTTCTTATTATCTCATGAGTGCCAAAGATGCGCCAAACCACGCCATTGTCCCACTATGACTGAAGTTTTACGTATGCTTTCTTTATCCTTATTTCATTGTCTTAGTCTTGCTTTGATATCGTTTATTGCTTCTTATAAGTACTTTGTTTTATTTCAGTTCAACGCAACATGCGTTCGGGATCGAAGCACAACGCTAACCTTTCCCCCGAGCGAGAGCGTGCTCGCGAGGCGATAAAAAGGGATTCCCGCTTGGGCCGCCTCTCATCCGACTTGCCTCTTCCCATTGCTACCGATAGTATGGATGATGAGGAGGCTGCAACTGCCAAGATTGCCGCCGAGCGAGAAAAAGCCAAAACCTCCAAACCCCCAACCAAGAGAAGGCGGCTTACTAAAGTGACACCCGAGGGCCCCCAACTTGTAGATGAAACCACACCAGCCCCCAGTTCTCGCACTGAGGACTCCGAGAAAACAGGGGAGAGAGATGACCCTAACACTGCTACTATAGACGAGGTAGATCGAGGTGAGATTGCTCAACGGTCAAGAACACTAAGGGAGACCCCTCTTGTTCACGATTTAACTAAAGAGGATGGGAACTTGTCGATTCCCCTGCCTTCCATCCCCCTTCAGCGATATGAGTTACCTTCTCGCACTGGTATAGCGACTTGGCTCAAAAAGACTTGGTGAAGCCTTCTGATTATGCCTCCCTCAGGAATCTTAGCAACGAAATCATTAGCAGCGCTCCTCCCCTCAAAGGTTTAATTCTCGCCGAGCCTACGGATGACCAAGTTATCTTGGGTCTTGCCACTCATAAGCGGATTGCCGACATGGATCAGATAACTTCTTCTGCGGCTTCTTCGACTAGTAGGATTGTTTGCAGGACTGGCCTGAACCTTTCTCTGGTAACCTCCCACTATTTTTCTTCTTCTCTTCTGATTTTAGATCCTTGCAGATTTATTCTTTTTTCTCTTTTCAGCTAAGTAGCGATATTATGGCGCTTGGCCAACAAAATCAAGAATTGTCTAGCGAAGTCGAGCGCAAGAATGCTCAATTGGAAAATGCCAGTGCTGGTTGGGATGCTGAGAATAAGAAAGTCCACAGGCGAGATTCCACTATTGTGAGGCTGAGAGGAGAGAAAGCTAAAATTGAAAAACGAGCCAATGCGTCCGAAGCTGATTTTAAGGATCGAATTTCCGCAATCACTGCATAAGTGGAGAAGCTAAAGGATGACTTAAAGGCTTCCGAAGAGAAAATTACAACGCAGGATACTGAGATAAACGATCTTAAAGTTCAAGCCATAGATGACTTGCAAGAGACGCAGGATCAAGTTGCTCTCCAAATCTTGCGCGCCGTGGCTGCTGACCATGAGGTTATCCTAGCTATTACTATTGAAAAGCTTTTGCAGTGGGGATCTGAAACTCTGTTCAGTGATCGTTCTCGCTCAGGCCATGCTCTTATCCCTTACTCTGCTGACGAGCTTCGTAATCTAGCCACTAAAGATCTTGTTCTCAGCAAAGCCAAATGGATTCCTCCCCCTGTTCTCGATTCTACCACCGTAGAGAAGTGGTATAATCTTGTAGATTCCAAGAATCAAGCTTTGGACGATGCTAAAGATGCCGCCATTGCTTCCCGTACCGAGCGTCGTTCCAAGCCTCATCAAAACCAGCCTTCTGTTTAATTCAGTTCCTTACTTCTTGCGACTTGATTATGATGTTTATTGGTGCCTTTAAAACAATTTACTTTTTGTGTTGTAGTTTTTGATGTCGCCTGTGCGACTAACAGATATTCAGCTTTGTAATGGCCTGCGTGCCTATTTTGACGGTGTTTTGAACTCTTTTTCTTGCCGCGTACTTTATCCTTCACTATTGTTTATGATGAAGTTCGTATTACTGCTTCTTATTACTTAAAGTGAAGAATGTATTTGCGACCTTACCTCCTTTCACATAGCGGGATCAGCCTTTGGGTTATCCCGCTTACTTGATATATTGTTTGTGATGTTAAGGTATTGCTGTTATGCCTTTTTTATTGCCGCTATGTTTGTCTCTCTTCTTTTGGGTTTTCATCTCTCATTTTGTTCTTTCCGATTATTTATCTTTATAAGAACGTACCCAATTATTCTTTATTTTTATAACGACTCCTCATCCTTCCCGACTAAAACATGGAGATTAGTCTTTTAGGCTATCTCGCTTTTTTGGCATTGACCTTTAAGAGGATGTGACTATTCAATTTCCTTGCTGTGACTGATATTTGTACCGCTTTACTACAATAGGTTTTTACTAAAGGTTTTCTTGATTTCGCCATTTTCGCCATGCTGATTTGTCCCTTATGTCACCAAAAATATTTCAAATCTTGCTTTGCTTTTTATGAAATAACCCGTTCATCAAGATCGGATGTATGACTTTACTACAGGTCTTATCAAGTACCCCTGTCCCACACACGTGTACCCTTCCTGTCTACCTAATTTTGGTGACGTATAGGCATTTACTGTCACTCTCAGTCATAGGGTATTAATTGTGCTTGAAACTCAGCCTCCAAAATCTTAACGAATCTAACTTTGAACCTTGTGACATGACCGATTGAACTTCTAATTTCATCATTACCTTGGGAAACGAGCATATTTATGACTATTTCTACGATTTGCCCCTTTGCCTTCTCGGCCTATAAAAAGCGAACTTTGCTCTTTTAGTTTTCACTTTTGTTTTTTCTTCCAATTCCTTTGTCCCTTCCTAAGAAAATGAGCTCTAGCCCTTCTAATTACGAGGATTACGACATGGGAGGTTGGGACTCGAGTTCTACCTATCCTCCATTTCCCCCAACGCCTCCGGAACAGTCACCGTCAGACAGTAATAGGGAACACTCTACGCCGGTATAATATCTCTCCATCGGTGACTCTTCGTCTTTGAAAAGTAAGTCCTCTTCTAGTGTAAAGGAAGAGGATGAGGAAAATGATGAAGAAGAAGAAGAGACCCCTGACCCAGATAACGAGAAACCCATGGATGAAAGGATGCTGTCTATTGGTTCTTCTGGTGGTGAAGGAGGAGACGAAATGGATGTAAACGAAGATGATGATGATGATGATTCTGACGATGGTGCTGTGGATGATGGTGCTAGTGACGGTGGGGGAAACCTAACCATCCATATCAATATCAACATCTTTATTTCCCCTTAACTTCCCTTTTGCTTTTACTTTTGTTAAGCTTCGGAAAGGTTATGGCCCCGACCTGTTGTGGGGCCAATATGTAATTATTAATGAAATCTTTTGGTAGTTTGCTTCACTCTCTTTAAATTTTTATAGGATCCATCATAAACTTTTCAGTTTTATCCAACCAATCGTCTGTTTATGTTGCCCATCTGTTATTGTCATCAATATTCTGCCCTGAGTGGCCTGTATTGTCGCCTTGAATTGTTACCATGATGTCATCACAAAAATAATATTTTAAGAACTTCGGTGTTGTTGTCGAGATACCTGACATCGTTTCCATGATGTCGCTGCATAGCAGCATTTTAAAAACCTGGCATCGTTTCCATGATGCCTGACATCGTTTCCATGATGTCGCTGCATAGCAGCATTTTAAAAACCTGGCATCGTTTCCATGATGCCTGACATCGTTTCCATGATGTCGCTGCATAGCAGCTGTCACGACCCGAAATATAGGCTCTATTTTATTAGTGATTAAATGATTTCTATTTAATTATTTGCTTATTTAATTATTTAAAGTATTATTTATTTAAATAATTATGTGTGCATTTTATGTGTTATAATAAATATGCCTAGCATTTTATTCGAGTTATTTGAGCTAGTGTTAAAGTGTTGGGTCTTAATAGTTAGTAGGGAGTGTAAATAAATGTGTTAGTAGATGGGGGAGGGGCCTGAGTGTAATATTTTGAAATAATTCCCCCCTACTCCCTCCCTACTCCTCCTCTTTCACCCTCACACTCCACCCCCATTCTTCTCTTCCCAGCAACTCTCCATCTCTCTCTAGCAATTGGGTAAGTTTTCTCTTCTTTATCTTCTCTCTTCATTTTCTTCTTCTTCCTCTCATCTTCTCTCATTTCTTAAAACGTGAACCTTGTTTAGATCGTCGATAGGATCGCGTAGAACCAAAAAGAATCGAATTCCGTCAACTTTCATTATTTTCAAGTAAGTTACTTTTCCCCCTTTTTGATGCTAAAATGCTCATATCATGTTTATATGATGTTTGATGTGTTATAATTGAAGTTTGATTGAGTTTTGAATTTATTTTGAATTTATTTGAGTTTTTGGGTTAAAAATGGTGAATGTGTGAATGTTGGGTTCAAATCTTGTTTTGTGTTGTTAGATGGTGTGGTTTAGGTTCCCTTGATGTTTAGATGTTGTTTTAGTACCTTGGAAACTAGTTTGAAAGCTTTGATTTTGAGCATTTAGTGAAGATTGGTGTTTTGGTTCGAAAATGGGTGAACTCAGCTCTGTTCTCCGACCCAGAAATCACCCGGGCGCCCGCCCTTACTCCCTTGAGCGCCCGCTTACTAGTGATGTTAATGAACCGTAGTTTCTGCCTTTCGGGAGCGCCCGCCTAGCCCGTCTTGAGCGCCCGCCCGCCTCTACCCGGGCGACCGCCCGCCTCATTCCAGGCGCCCGCCCGCCTCCAATTTCTGGCACTTATTCTTTAATTGTTTTTGAAGTAGATTATAACTTCAACCCCTATTTTGAGTAGTGTCCCCTTAGGCTTAAATGACCATTGTGGAGTACTCTAATAATGATTTTGGTTCCTTTGTGAATTTATATATGATATGGAATATGATTAAGTATCATTTTGGGAATGTGGTCCATCTTCGATGTGCGTTTTATATTGGTATACCTTTGTGGTGATTTATTTGGATTGGTTCCCTACTTTGGAACCTTAAGTTGTTCATTCATGCTAAACTATTATTACTTAGCATTTAATTAGAAGCCCAGCTGGCATATTTGTTGCATCGGGCGATGGGAAGGATTATAATGGCAAAGCCAAGTCCATTATAATGTTGACCATTTTTTTGCCCTTACTTTACCCCTTCTCCAGATTGGCCTTGGAAAGGATAAGTCAGCGTTCCTTTGTGAATGCATCTGGCTAACGGGCATGACTTTGTGTCATGGTCCTTGTCCTTTGTGACACTTTTATGTTATTGGTTCCGGTACCGGGGTTTTCTCTTCGGCTTTCATGCTATTATGAAGATGTTGATTGGTTGATTATTGAAGCTGCGCAGCGATCCTCTATTTGGATGTTCCGGTTTGGAAAACCTTGGCTATATCTTTTGTAATGTGTTTATTTCCGCTGCTATCTGATACATGCTAAATGCTATGTGCTATGTGATATTTATCATTGCTTATTGCTTCTTGCATCATAGCATGTCATGTAGTTGCATTAGTAACTTATTGAGATTTATCTCACCCCCTTTTCTTTTATCTTTGTTTTTCCTTAACACCCCCCCCCCCCAGGTGCTAAGGATTAGTCTCGCTGATCACGAGAAAGAGGACGACGTGTGTGGATCCGTTCTTTTGGGAAGGTTGATATAGGTTGGTTTCCATTATGTAAATGTGTAACCATTTTGGGGTAGTTGTACCAAACAATGACGTCTTTAAGAATTGTATATTTGTATTTTGTTGGGCATAAACTTGTGGAAGTTTATGATAGTTGTATTTGATTTTATCAAACTTTAATTTGTAAAACTTTGGATCATTACCTTTTGGTGTCAAATGGAATTTTTAACTTCGGTATTTGTCAGTTTTGGTTTTAGAGTCGACGTCCAGCTCGCGGTCTCGGGGCCCGCGGGGTCCGGGGTCGCGACAGTTGGTATCAGAGCTATGGCATTAGCTCTAAGTATAAGTCTAGGTGGATTAGTATGACCTAGGTGGGTAGTAGTGTGCGGAGTGATTAACGGTTGATGTTTTATGCAGGTACTTGTTACAATGGTTCGTAGAAGGAGTGGTGAAAGTAGTTTCGGTAATGCAAATCAGAATGATACAAGGGAAGAAGCCCGTGCTATGTTTCAAGGCATGTTCGAGGCGGCCATGAAGGCCATACATGATCAAGGTCCGAGGGTAGATCAAGCACCACCCCGCTATGGATTGGAGCAATTTCTGAAGTTGAAACCGATTGAATTCGATGGGGAACCCGATGTTCGGAAAGCTGAGTTGTGGATTGAGTCGATGGAGAAAATTTATGATGTATTTGGGTGTTCGGATGAGGACAAAGTCCGGTTCGCGGCTTACAAGCTTGTGGGAGCCGCCGAGCATTGGTGGAAAGGTATTAAAGCTACTTGGGATGATACTCACACGGTGTATGCGTGGGAGATGTTTGTGCGCAAATTCAAGGAGCATTTCATTCCGGTTATTGATCAAAACCGAAAGGAGATCGAGCTACTCAACCTGGAGCAAGGTGTGTTGTCTATAGCACAATACTCGGCTAAGTTCATAGAATTAGCCCGGTATTGCGACTATTTGGTGAGGACCGAGGAACAAAAGGCTATGAGATTCATTCGGGGATTGAAGACCTCCATCCGTACTCAACTTATTGCTCAACGGATTGTGACATTCCAAGATGCGGTGGACCGAGCCTATTTGATAGAGCAAGATATTAGGGAGCATAAAAGGAAGACCGAGGTAGCTAACCCGAGCAAGCCGGGAGGGCAAGGCAAGCCACAACACCGTTCCGATAATCGAGGTAACTTTGGGGGACAATCTCAGTCCCGAGGGCAACCGATCCCAAGGAACCCGGGTACCACTTCCGGGAACCAAGGGAGCCAAATTAGGAAGCCTTGTACCTTTTGTCAAAAGGTAGGCCATGCGGAGGATAGGTGTTGGAAAAAGCAAGGCAAGTGTATCAATTGTGGTGAAATGGGGCACTTTGCGAGAGATTGCACGAGGCACCGAGGACAAGCATCCGGGTCAGGAGTTGGTAATAATCAAGGTCAGAAAAGGGATGCCTTTGGGAAGCCCAAAGTTCAAGGGAAGGTTTATGCCATGAATCAACAACAAGCTACCGATGATCCATCCGTTATTGGAGGTATTATTTCTGTGTCTAATGTGAGCGCACGAGCGTTAGTAGATCCAGGATCATCTCATTCATACATTTCTGTGCAATTTGCTTCCATGTTAAATGCTGCATTCGAGTCTTTACCGTACGTGCTAGAGGTGTCGACCCCTATAGGAGAATGCTTGATTTCTGATCGAGTCTTTCGTGCTTGTGATGTGGTTATTTGTGGTCGAGTCCTTTGTGCGGATTTGGTGGTTCTTCCTATCCAAGACTTTGATGTCATTTTGGGTATGGATTGGTTGAGCAAGTTTCATGCTTCTGTTGATTTCCGTAAGAAAATTGTTACTTTTTCTATTCCCGATGTGCCTAGTTTTGTGTTTGAGGCTTGTCCTCTGAGTAGAAAAGTTCGCTTAATTTCTTATTTGAAAGCGAGAAAATTATTGCATAGCGGTTGTGAGGGGTATTTGGCTAGTGTTCTTGATACTAGGAAAGAATCCCCTAGTTTTGATAGTGTTCGGGTAGTTCGGGAATTTCCCGATGTTTTCTCTACCGAGTATGATATGCCTCCCGATCGTGAGATTGAGTTTTGTATAGATCTTTTGCTGGGTACGGCTCCGATTTCGAAAGCACCTTATAGGTTAGCTCCCGCAGAGTTAAAGGAGTTGAATGTTCAGTTGCAAGAGTTGCTTGATCGAGGGTTTATCCGCCCTAGTGTTTCCCCGTGGGGAGCACCGGTTTTATTTGTGCGGAAGAAAGATGGTTCGTTGAGATTGTGCATCGATTACCGGAAGTTGAATCAGGTTACGGTGAAGAACAAGTATCCTCTACCCCACATCGATGATTTGTTTGATCAACTTCAAGGGTCCGTGTTTTTCTCGAAACTTGATTTGAGGAGTGGGTACCATCAGTTGAAGGTTCGATCGGAGGATATTCCGAAGACTGCTTTTCGCACTCGTTATGGTCATTACGAGTTCTTGGTTATGCCGTTTGGGTTGACCAACGCGCCGGCCGTATTTATGGATTTGATGAACCGTGTTTTCCATCCTTATCTTGATTCTTTCGTGGTGGTTTTTATTGATGATATACTCGTCTATTCTAAGTCTCGAGAGGAGCACGAGCAACATTTGAGGACAGTTTTATCCGTTCTTGCGAGGGATAAATTATTTGCGAAGTTCAGTAAATGCGAATTTTGGCTCGAGAAGGTGTCATTTCTGGGTCATGTGATTTCTAAAGATGGGATTTCTGTGGACCCGTCAAAGATTGAAGCTATAGTGGATTGGAAGAGACCCGAATCAGTGACAGAGGTTAGAAGCTTTCTGGGTTTAGCCGGGTATTATAGAAGGTTTATTGAAGGGTTTTCGAGGATTGCTACTCCGATGACTCAGTTGACCCGGAAGAATGTTCCGTTTGTGTGGACAGAGAAATGTGACAAGAGTTTCGAGGAATTGAAGAAGAGGTTGACTACCGCACCGATCTTGACTTTGCCTAATGGGAGCGATGGCCTAGTGATTTACAGTGATGCTTCGAAAGAGGGTTTGGGTTGTGTTTTGATGCAGAACAGGAAAGTGATTGCCTATGCTTCGAGGAAGTTGACCCCTAGTGAGCAGAATTACCCGACTCATGATATGGAGTTGGCGGCGATAGTCTTTGCGTTGCACAAGTGGAAGCACTACCTTTATGGGGCGAAGTTTGAGATTTTTACGGATCATAAAAGTTTGAAGTACCTTTTCTCCCAGAAAGAGTTGAATAATAGACAGCGCCGATGGATGGAATTGTTGAAGGATTATGATTGTACGATTTCTTATCACCCGGGGAAGGCGAATGTGGTAGCCGATGCGATTAGTAGAAAATCTTATGTGGCTTCGATGATGGTTCGTGAATGGAAAATGCTTGAGGATGTTCGAGATTGGTCTCCTCGTGAATCGAGACATGGGGCTATTTTTGCGAATATTAGGGTATCTCCGACCCTAATTCAGAGGATAAAGGAAGCTCAGAAAGAAGATCCCGAGTTGGTGAAGGTAATGGGTAAACTAAAGGAAAATAATTTCGAGGATTTTTCCATGAGTTCGAGTGGAGTATTGACTTTCCGTGGTCGTTTGTATGTTCCGGATGTTGATGGAATGAAACAGAGAGTTCTTGATGAGGGTCACAAATCGAGGTATACTATTCATCCGGGTAGTACGAAGATGTATCAGGATTTGAAGCAACAATTTTGGTGGATTAATATGAAGAGGGAAATAGCCGAGTTTGTATCGAGGTGTCTAACTTGTCAGCAGGTCAAAGCCGAGCATCAGAGACCCGCGGGATTACTTCAGCCGTTAGAGATTCCGGGGAAATGGGAGCATGTGACTATGGATTTCGTTACGGGACTGCCTCGTACCCGTAGGAAGTATGACAGTGTTTGGGTAATAGTGGATAGATTGACCAAGAGTGCCCATTTCTTGCCTATTGATATCAGATATTCGATGGAGAAGCTTGCGACCCTTTACATTGGTGAGATTGTTAGATTGCATGGAGTTCCGGTTAGTATTGTGTCAGATCGAGACCCGAGGTTTACTTCTAGGTTCTGGAAGGCGTTTCAGGAAGCTTTGGGTACAGATTTGCGATTCAGTACAGCTTTTCATCCCCAGACCGATGGTCAATCCGAGAGGACTATTCAGATTTTGGAGGATATGTTGCGAGCGTGTGCGATAGACTTTTCCGATTCTTGGGATTCGTACCTACCGTTAGTGGAGTTCTCTTACAACAACAGTCATCAGGCTAGTATCGAGATGGCACCGTTTGAGGCTTTATATGGAAGAAAGTGTAGATCGCCTATTTGTTGGGATGAGGTCGGTGAAGCGAAAGTTTTGGGTATCGATTTGCTTCGGGATTCAGTGGAAAAGGTTAAAGTTATCCGGGATAGATTGAAGACAGCCCAGAGTCGACATAAGAGCTACGCAGATAACCGAAGGCGAGATCTTAGTTTTCAGATTGGTGATTTGGTATTCTTGAAAGTGTCTCCAAAGGTGGGTATTCGTAGGTTTGGGAAGAAAGGCAAGTTGGCTCCTAGGTTTATTGGTCCGTTTGAGATTTTGGGAAAGGTTGGACTTCTTGCGTATCGACTCGCGTTACCGCCATCCTTAGACCGGTTGCACAATGTTTTTCACGTTTCTATGCTTCGGAAGTATGTTCATGATCCATCTCACGTGTTACCGAGGATACCGGAGGATATTGAGCCCGATATGAGTTATGAGGAACGACCGGTTCGGATCTTAGATTCTAAGGTCCAAGAGTTGAGGAACAAGAGCATTGCGTTGGTTCGAGTTCTTTGGAGGAATCATAACATCGAGGAGTCGACGTGGGAGCTTCGTGATGAGATAGAGAGGAAATTTCCGTGGCTTTTTGTTTAAGGTAAGTCTCGTTAAAATTCGGGTCGAATTTTCTTTAAGGGGGAGTGAATGTCACGACCCGAAATATAGGCTCTATTTTATTAGTGATTAAATGATTTCTATTTAATTATTTGCTTATTTAATTATTTAAAGTATTATTTATTTAAATAATTATGTGTGCATTTTATGTGTTATAATAAATATGCCTAGCATTTTATTCGAGTTATTTGAGCTAGTGTTAAAGTGTTGGGTCTTAATAGTTAGTAGGGAGTGTAAATAAATGTGTTAGTAGATGGGGGAGGGGCCTGAGTGTAATATTTTGAAATAATTCCCCCCTACTCCCTCCCTACTCCTCCTCTTTCACCCTCACACTCCACCCCCATTCTTCTCTTCCCAGCAACTCTCCATCTCTCTCTAGCAATTGGGTAAGTTTTCTCTTCTTTATCTTCTCTCTTCATTTTCTTCTTCTTCCTCTCATCTTCTCTCATTTCTTAAAACGTGAACCTTGTTTAGATCGTCGATAGGATCGCGTAGAACCAAAAAGAATCGAATTCCGTCAACTTTCATTATTTTCAAGTAAGTTACTTTTCCCCCTTTTTGATGCTAAAATGCTCATATCATGTTTATATGATGTTTGATGTGTTATAATTGAAGTTTTACTGAGTTTTGAATTTATTTTGAATTTATTTGAGTTTTTGGGTTAAAAATGGTGAATGTGTGAATGTTGGGTTCAAATCTTGTTTTGTGTTGTTAGATGGTGTGGTTTAGGTTCCCTTGATGTTTAGATGTTGTTTTAGTACCTTGGAAACTAGTTTGAAAGCTTTGATTTTGAGCATTTAGTGAAGATTGGTGTTTTGGTTCGAAAATGGGTGAACTCAGCTCTGTTCTCCGACCCAGAAATCACCCGGGCGCCCGCCCTTACTCCCTTGAGCGCCCGCTTACTAGTGATGTTAATGAACCGTAGTTTCTGACTTTCGGGAGCGCCCGCCTAGCCCGTCTTGAGCGCCCGCCCGCCTCTACCCGGGCGACCGCCCGCCCCATTCCAGGCGCCCGCCTGCCTCCAATTCCTGGCACTTATTCTTTAATTGTTTTTGAAGTAGATTATAACTTCAACCCCTATTTTGAGTAGTGTCCCCTTAGGCTTAAATGACCATTGTGGAGTACTCTAATAATGATTTTGGTTCCTTTGTGAATTTATATATGATATGGAATATGATTAAGTATCATTTTGGGAATGTGGTCCATCTTCGATGTGCGTTTTATATTGGTATACCTTTGTGGTGATTTATTTGGATTGGTTCCCTACTTTGGAACCTTAAGTTGTTCATTCATGCTAAACTATTATTACTTAGCATTTAATTAGAAGCCCAGCTGGCATATTTGTTGCATCGGGCGATGGGAAGGATTATAATGGCAAAGTCAAGTCCATTATAATGTTGACCATTGTTTTGCCCTTACTTTACCCCTTCTCCAGATTGGCCTTGGAAAGGATAAGTCAGCGTTCCTTTGTGAATGCATCTGGCTAACGGGCATGACTTTGTGTCATGGTCCTTGTCCTTTGTGACACTTTTATGTTATTGGTTCCGGTACCGGGGTTTTCTCTTCGGCTTTCATGCTATTATGAAGATGTTGATTGGTTGATTATTGAAGCTGCGCAGCGATCCTTTATTTGGATGTTCCGGTTTGGAAAACCTTGGCTATATCCTTTGTAATGTGTTTATTTCCGCTGCTATCTGATACATGCTAAATGCTATGTGCTATGTGATATTTATCATTGCTTATTGCTTCTTGCATCATAGCATGTCATGTAGTTGCATTAGTAACTTATTGAGATTTATCTCACCCCCTTTTCTTTTATCTTTGTTTTTCCTTAACCCCCCCCCCCCCAGGTGCTAAGGATTAGTCTCGCTGATCACGAGAAAGAGGACGTCGTGTGTGGATCCGTTCTTTTGGGGAAGGTTGATATAGGTTGGTTTCCATTATGTAAATGTGTAACCATTTTGGGGTAGTTGTACCAAACAATGACGTCTTTAAGAATTGTATATTTGTATTTTGTTGGGCATAAACTTGTGGAAGTTTATGATAGTTGTATTTGATTTTATCAAACTTTAATTTGTAAAACTTTGGATCATTACCTTTTGGTGTCAAATGGAATTTTTAACTTCGGTATTTGTCAGTTTTGGTTTTAGAGTCGACGTCCAGCTCGCGGTCTCGGGGCCCGCGGGGTCCGGGGTCGCGACAGCAGCATTTTAAAAACCTGGCATCGTTTCCATGATGCCTGACATCGTTTCCATGATGTCGCTGCATAGCAGCATTTTAAAAACCTGGCATCGTTTTCATGATGCCTGACATCGTTTCCATGATGTCGCTACATAGCAGCATTTTAAAAACCTGGCATCGTTTCCATGATGCCTGACATCGTTTCCATGATGCCTGACATCGTTTCCATGATGTCGCTGCATAGCAGCATTTTAAAAACCTGGCATCGTTTCCATGATGCCTGACATCGTTTCCATGATGTCGCTGCATAGCAGCATTTTAAAAACCTGGCATCGTTTCCATGATGCCTGACATCGTTTCCATGATGTCGCTGCATAGCAGCATTTTTAAAAACCTGGCATCGTTTCCATGATGCCTGACATCGTTTCCATGATGTCGCTGCATAGCAGCATTTTTAAAAACCTGGCATCGTTTCCATGATGCCTGACATCGTTTCCATGATGTCGCTGCATAGCAGCATTTTTTTAAAAAACCTGGCATCGTTTCCATGATGCCTGACATCGTTTTCATGATGTCGCTGCATAGCAGCATTTTTAAAAATCTGGCATCGTTTCCATGATGCCTGACATCGTTTCCATGATGTCGCTGCTTGCATTATGATTTTGTTTCCTTGTTTTGTAAAGAATTTTCGTTTTGAAGAGAAACTTTAATATTTCCACCGTTTGCGACTTCTAAGCGCTCTTTTGTTATCGCATGAGTGTAAAACATTTCTTGTTTTTATAAAATGTCATGTCTTGTTTGAACTTTTAAGATTTTGTGCATTTGTTTTCAATCATTAGTCCATATTCCGAAATATGCCTTTCATTGTAAGTTGCTACTTGTGAAATGAAAAGCATGTAATATTGATATCGAAAATATGGATCTTTGTATTCCATCACATGATTCTATATTTCAAATTTTGCAATAAAGCTTTTGTCATACAAGTTTCCATAAAATCAGCTACACGAAAACTTTCAAGTGTATTAAGAATAAATAAGTAAATAATCTTTCCCCAAATTTTGCTTTATGACTTTATAAATCCACGACATTCTTACGGGAAATACCGTTTTAGATGATGAACATTCCAGCCGTGCTTGACCTCCTTTCCTTCTGCATCCTTCAGCTTGTATGTACCTTCCCGCAGCATCCTATCAACTTGGTACGGTCCTTCCCATGTCGGGTCTAGCTTTGAATATCCTGGTTTTCGGCCTTGGGCTTCAACACTCCTTAACACCCAATCCCCCGGGCTGAATGATCTTTTCCGAACTCGCTTGTCATGCTGCGACTTCATCTTCTGCTTGTAATTTATCATTCTCATTCATGCCTGTATTCGCCTTTCCTTTATTAAATCCAACTCATTACATCGTCGCTGGCCGTTTCTTTTCTCGTCATAACAGGCGACTTTGTATGTAGGCAGTGCCATCTCTGCAGGTGTCATCGCTTCCGAGCCATATGTCATGGAAAATGCAGTTTCCCCTGTGGATCCCTTAACGGTGGTTCGTACATACCACAATGCCCTCGGGAGTTCTTCCAACCAAGCCCTTCCCCTTTCCTTTAAGTTTTTTGCCATTATTTCCAATACCTGCTTATTAGCTGACCAGCTTGTCCCTTACATTGCGGCCAGTACACCGCCGCTGTAGCATGCTTCACGTTTAACCTTTTGCACTCACTGGTCAGCTTCTGTCCAAACTGAGGCCCATTATCGGTGACGATAACTCTGGGGAGGCCATATCGACACCATATATTCTCGTGAGAAACTTGATCACTTCATCAGTTGTTGTCGATTTTAGAGCTTTTGCTTCCACCCACTTTGTGAAATAATCAACTGCGACAATAACCATTTGGGTTCCTCCTTGGGCTTTAGCAAAAGGACCAATTAAATCCACTCCCCACATGTCAAAAGGCCATGCTGCTACAATGGGGATTTGTTCAGTCGCAGGTTGACGCGGGATATGAGCATGCCGCTGACACTGATCACAACGTTTCACATATTCTTCGGCGTCCCTTCTCAAACTGGGCCAGTAGTATCCATGAAACAAAACCTTATCTGCTAACGTTCTCGCCCCAGGGTGGCCGCCACACACCCCTTCATGAACTTCAAACAAGACTTGGTATGTCAAACTTGGGCCGACGCACCTCAGTAGAGGTTTGGAGAAAGATTTTCGATACAGCACTCCATCCTGAATGGTGTACCTAGAGGAAGTTTTCTTTATTGCTGCGCTTTATTTTCATCCTGCGGCAATTCTCCTTTCTCCAGATAGATCATCATTTCGCTAACCCAATCTGGTTCATTTTCCTCTTCTATACTCATCACGATGGGCCTATCAATTATGGGCTCCTCTACAAACTCTATTAGCACTTTCTTGGGTAAACTTTCAATTTCTTCATATGCCGCTTTGCTCAACATATCAGCTCTTTCATTATCTCCCCTGCAAATACCTATCAATTCCCAATACTCAAATGTCACTAACAGGTCCTTGGCCATGCTGCAATATTTCAACAATGTTGGATTATGAACTCCAAACTGTCCTTTGACTTGATTCACCACTAACTGCGAATCTGAATGGACCACTACCTTTCGAATTCCAATATCCCGACACAACTCCAATCCGGCGATCAGAGCCTCATACTCTGCCTGGTTATTCGAAATGGCAAACTTAAATCTCAAGGCCTTTTCGTGTCGACTCTCCTCATGAGGCGATATCAAGACAATCCCAACTCCACCTTTATCCGTAGCTGACGATCCATCGACATGCAACATCCAACAATCTGCAGGTCTTTCCTTCACCTCCCCTTTTTGCGGATCTTGACTTATGGCCTTCCTCTTTCTTGTCGTCCCTGTCACTAGCTCCCCTTGCGGCCTATCAAATGAGGTTTCCAGAATGAAATCTGCCAATGCCTGTGCTTTTATAGCTTTTCTCACCTCATAAGTGATGTCAAACTCAGTTAACTCAATGGACCACTTGAGTAACCTCCCCGCTGAATCAGGCTGTTGCAAAATCTTTCGTAATGGGGCGTCGGTCAAAACCACTATGGGGTGCGATAAAAAGTAGGCCCTCAATTTCCTTGAAGCCACTATTAGTGAATAGGCTGGTTTCTCGGCATCAAAATATCGTGTTTCTATATCGCTTAATGCCTTGGATACGTAATATACAGGCTTCTGAACTCCGTTTTCTTCCTTAACCAAAACTACTGCCACTGCCAAATCTGATGCCGCCAGGTATACATATAACTTTTCCCCTTCGACTGGACTGCTCAGTATTGGCGGCTTTCCTAAATACTCCTTGATTTTGGAGAAAGCTTCATTGCACGTCTCGTCCCAGGAAAACTTCTGATTTCCTTTGAGTGCCTTGAAGTAAGGCAAGCATTTCTCTGCTGATCGAGAGATAAACCTACCCAACGCAACGATTCGCCCATTCAACCTTTGAATCTCTTGAATTGATTTCGGCGGCGTCATGTTGACCAATGCTTCAATTTTCTCGGGATTGGCTTCTATCCCGCGCCTATTTATCATGAAGCCCAGAAACTTTCCTGCTATCACCCCAAAAGTACACTTACTGGGATTCAACTTCATCGAGTTCCGCCTTAAATTGTCAAATGTTTCTGCCAGATCTGCTAAATGATCCCCTTCCTTGGTTTTGATGACCATATCGTCAATATAAGCTTCCATATTTCGCCCAATCTGATCCTTAAAAATTAAATTCACCATTCTTTGAAAAGTAGCCCCAGCAATTTTCAAACCGAAGGGCATCATAATGTAACAAAAATTTCCTACAGGAGTTCGGAAAGCCGTTTTCGCCCTATCTTCTTCTGCCATTTTTACTTGATGATACCTGGAATATGCATCAATAAAACTAAGAGTTTGATGGCTTGCAATGGAGTCGACCATCTTATCTATCTTTGGCAGTGGATAACAATCTTTGGGACACGCCGTGTTTAGATCGGTAAAGTCAATGCACATTCTCCATTTTCCATTCGTCTTCTTCACTAATACCGGGCAAGCTAGCCAAATAGGATAGGTGATTTCTTCTATAATACCTGCCTTTAATAACTTTTCGACCTCTGCCACCACAGCCTTCTCCTTTTCAGCTGATAGGTACCTCACCTTTTGTTTAAATGGTTCCACCTTTGGATCTGTATTTAGGCAGTGCATGGCGACATTCCCGTCTACCCCTTCCATATCCTCAGGCCTCCATGCGAAAATGTCAGTATTTCCGCGCAAAAAATGCACCCGTCTTTCTCGCTCCTCCTTATTCCAATGCGTCCCAATCTTAACTTTCTGATCGGGGTATTCTTCGTGCAATATTATTTCCTCTAATTCTTCAGAGGCCTGGATAGCGGGCTCATCCCGCATTTGCAACGTATCCACCTCAATAGGCCCTCTTTCCAGTTGCTTTTTCTCCAGATTCACTTCCTTTTCTATAATCTGCCCTTTATGGGTTATTGGCCTCCCATCTGGCCCTTCCACCAGGATTTCTTCGCATTCCGCATCTGATTGCATCTCCTCAACTATTGGTCTTTCATCAGATATTATCGCGGAGCCCCCTGGCCTGCCTCATATGTAGAAACTTCCTCAACTATCGGCTCCGCCGTTTCCACGAAACTCACTGCTCTGGCCCAAGTTATTTCCGCTCTCACTAAAATGATTGCCAAAGCATTGTTTTCCGATACTAACTCTTTTTCCATTTCTTGATCTCCATCCCTCTCTATTCCTGGGTTCTCCCCTTCCTCACTTGCTTCCATACTCATTACTGCATCTCGCACCTCATAGTCGGTGGTGATAATGGAGGTCTTCTGACGCATGCTTTCTGTCACTACCCATTCCTCTTCATCACTTTCACCAAATTCAGTTATCATACCAATAAATCTGATTTTTGCTTTCTTGGACGCTTGAGCATTTGTCAAAGAGTTTACGCTCACCATCTTTCTTTATTGAATCTCCAATTGCCTTTTAAGTACCATTTTGGGTGTACTAATGAGACAACCGATTCCATTTGCAGTTGGGAATTTAACACGTTGATGCGGGATGGATGCCACCATTTCAAATTGCCGCATAAAAGGAGTACCCACTATGGCATTATAGGATGACACCAAATCCAAAACGATAAAATCCACTAGCTTGGAAGCAGTTATTCCTTCTTGTGGATCACCAATTTCAACCATGAGCCTAATCACCCCTTTGGGTCTTACCGTGTGATTTGTAAACCCTTCTAAATACCCCTTATGCGGCAATAAGTTTGCCTCCGTAAAATTCAACTGCTTAAAAGCTTCATAGTACAAGATGTTTCTACCCGCTCCCGTGTCTACCATCACCCTGTGCATGTTCTTGCCACCAACCTTGATACTGATGACAAGAGGTTGACAAGCATGAGTTACTATTACCGCTAACTCTTGCCGAGTAAAACTAATAACCCTATCCTCTGCAGGCGGGAAAGCAGGCATATTAATCGTATAATCTAAAGTCATGATCTGGTCCTGTAACTGACTGATGGTGGCAGGATGGGTGATTACAAAAATATCATCCGGATTCCCGCCCTGCTGTATCACATTCTGCTCTGCCTGGATGTATTCTCGCAACTGGCCAGCATCAATCTTGCCTTGAATTAACCTTCTCAAATTGACACAGTCATCAGTGGCATGACCGTTGGCGTGATGATATTCACAATACTGTCCCATATCCCGTCGTTAGCCCTCATTCATTTCAAAAGCTGGCTGGAAATCAGTATTCCTTAGAATTTCACTGGGCCTGGCGTTTAATCTTGTAAATGGTCTTTCTCGCCCTCGGCCCCTTCCACGTCCACGTCCTCCACGCGGTACACCGCGTCCCCCATTTCTGCCCTCTCGATTGCCTTGAGTTACGTCATTTTGTGCCAAATAATCCACTCTCTCTCTAGCATTTCTTCTCGGCGCTCCATGAGGTTGGACTTGACTCTCCATCCTTGCTTGACCCCTGCAGTACCCGGCTATTCTTGATTTCAATTCCTCAACAGTCGCTGGATGCTAAGCTCTTGTAACAAACTTCCCGGCAATAATCCTGTCATGAACATCCCAACCACATAGTTGTCATCCACCTCCATGATCTTTTCTGCTACTTTTAAGAATCTCTCAGCGAACTTCCCCACAGGCTCTCCTTCCCGCTGCTTTAGTAGGCACAAATCTTGCCTCCCTACTAGTTGAATACCAACCCCACCAAATTTCCTTAGGAACTTCTCCTTCAAATCGTCATAGCTTAAGACCGTACCCGGAGGAAGCGACATAAACCATTCTAAAGCATGAGCGACCAAAGTGCTTGCGAAAGCTTTGCATAAGGTGGCTTCTACTCGTGTCAGAAGGCTCATGGTGACTTCAAAACTACCGATGTGGGTTCTCGCTGAAGTTGAACCATTGTATTTCGTCAAATCAGGTAGCCGAAAGCTTGGATCCGGATCGGCTTCCTGTATGTATTTGGTAAATGGCGACGAGAAGGAATCACGACTGCTACCACTTATCCTTGTTTCCAACTGAATAACCCGCTTCATTAGTTCTTGGTTTTTCTCTTCCTGTTCTCGTTCAATCCGTCGTTGATCCTTCTGGAACATCGTATCGACCTCTAATCTCAGTATTCTTTCCATCTCGCTTGTCGTAAAATCCCTTATTCTCGCCAATCGACACTTGATCATCCTCGTTGTCTTCTTCATACTCATACCATATAGAATCGTCATGGGTTGTCGCCGGTTGGTGACAGATCCTTACTCGCTTTACATTCTCCCAGATTGTTTGTTGCTCCATGCCCTGCAAACCATCAGAATGATGTATCTCTTCTCTTTGTACCGCTTTCCGCTTTTGTTCCATAACATCGGCTAATTTATTATCAAGACCTTTTAACATTCCCCCTTTCTGCTGAATTTTTACTTCCCGCCTGGGTACTTCTGCCTTTTCTCGCCGATTTCCTTGTTCCTCCGGTGTTTGTTCCTCTTCTGCGTCGGCTGTTTTCATGGGAACTGGAGTTGGATCCTGTCTCAAAGTTTTTAGTTTAGCATTGTTTGCCATTATTTGTAATAACATTTGATTTTCCGCCCGCAGTCTCTTAATCTCCTCCTCCTTGTCGGCGCCATGATCTGTCTCCTGCTGAATCCCCTTTCCTTTTAATTGACGCAGAGCCTCTTCTCGCCGGGTTACATTCCATTGGTCGTCGTTCCCACCAACCTTCTTACCATCAAAATTATCATCACCACCATTGTCATCTCCGATAGGATTGGAGACTTCCATTCCTTGAGCATTGTTGGAGCTAATTATCATGTTCTTAACAGGAGTTTCGTCCAGCATGAATTAATCTTTCAACAATTCTTATCAAAAATTGAGAAATCAAAAATTGGTATAATCAATGATTCATAAATTTGTCACAATTACAATTCTATCGTCAAGCTCCGATTACAGCAATTGACCAACTCATAATGTAAACACAATTATTGATATATGCCAAAATCAAAATTAACTTCTGATATCACTACCCAACCCAACAATCACATGAACTCAGACCCCGAATTACAATTTAAACAGATATACCCAATTACTACTCCTTACTTCCCCGATTTTCTATCCCAAATCACCTAATTCCTTTCCTAGATGCTCCTCTGGTCACTGGTCTGAAGAGGTTCAGTCCCGGCAACGGAACGAATTGATGCGCCTGGAAAATTCGCCTCCAGTGCACCTGGTCCGAACGTAGTCTATCAGGGATCAGCTCTGCTCTTCAGATAGCACCTGCACAAGGAAACAGGGGTGACTGAGCCGGGGGCGACTCCGGCGGAAGCCCCTCCGGCGTGAGAGTAAGGATCGGTTTTAGAGGAGAAAACGAAGGAAAACTGTTTGTGTAAGTGTGAGCTAAGAAAACAGGGATTCCCTCTCACCATTGACGTCCTCCTTATATTTTATACTAGTTCGTCATGTGCGAGTCTCATGCTCACGCCTTATGCATTCTCACGTGATCTTTGTCCAGCTGGCAAGCCTTAATTGGTTATCTTTGAAGTAGTTAACTCAACACTTTTCATGCTCTCGCACGCCACTATTAACTACCTAAGGTTCTGTGGGACCCCCTATTATCACACATTGCTTGCCCTTATTGCGATCCCGTCGGCGATAACAAATTTACATGTCACCTTCTATAATGTCGCCCATGAAGGGTACTTCGCTGGGGATACATAATCTGATCTTGGGCTTGTGGGCCTAGGTCGTCCCCCCTATGTTTGCTTGCTTCTTCTTAGCCCAATATTTTTCAACATTATTCAATAATTATTTCATCTACATGGACCTTTGCCCCGACCCGGCTCAAAAAATCAACAGGTTCATATCGTCATTTAATCGTAGTAACATCAACTCCATGTCTGGATCACTCTCCACCAAAACGAAAAGGTTAAATCCGTCTCCCCACTTTTTTTGTATGATCCTATTGATTATGTTTTGGGGGTTTTTAAATCTTGCCCATCCTCACATTTGTTCTTGGTCTATTTCCCCGATTTTAAATTTAGCAACCCTAAATATTCACCGATTTCAAAACGATCTTTGTTTTAGTTTCTTTCATTTACCAAATTTACCATGAGACTGATTAGTTCGGACCCGAAACCGCTCCACCGAGTTAGCTCCACCCCTACACCCAGCGGCTCTGATCAAGGCCACATACACACACTTTTCATCTGTGCGGCTAGGATGATTTCAAATTTTTGTGGGTCCCACCGAGCTCGGCCACATCTCAACCGTTGGGTGTAGCTAAAATGAGTTGACTTCAATCTCCACCATTGGGTGGAGCTAACTCATGGGTGCAGCAGTTCGAAATCCGATTCGTTCGTGAATAGATTAATATTGCTATTCCGAAGCCTTATCTCTCTTCCTTTACATACTTCGTCACTCCAAATTATCGTATGTTGAGTATTACTAGCTCTGTTCCCAAACACCTTCCCGCACGGGACAAATTCCGCACCGCCGCCGGAGGAACGATGTTGCAGGATGCCGGAGCAACTGTCGCTGTAATGACCGGCGGATATGGTCTCGTCTCCTATAATCCAAACTGAGAGAAATTAAGAACAATGCATTGAATCCATAGAAATTAGGTAAAAAAAAAAAAAGTCATTTACAGAAATTTTGCATATATGAACTTGAATTGGAATGAATTTGCTTTATCTGGTGAAAGGGATCAGGAAGTGAGAGAGAAAGGGATTGATGAAGGGTTTGTGCTGGGTGTTTTTTTTTTTTTTTTTCTATTTTGCATATGCATTAAATGACTTTTATACCCACTTAATGTTTGGCAAAATGACATATCTGCCCCTTAAAAATGTCATGTGAGAGGCACATGACATACTTTTCGTTAGGTATTTAACGGGTCATCCAAAATTACACCTGATTGCAACAAAAAGTTACATTCAATAACCAAATTGTAACAAACACAAATTGGATAACCAATTGAAACATCACGACAAACTCAGGTAACTAAATTACAATTTGCCCTTAGAAAAAAGATATGATGAGAAACTGGTAATAAAAGCCATCGTGAGGGAATGACTTAAAAAAATGTCAATTTTTTGTTGAAAGAAAAAAAAAAAAGTCAAGTTTAAGTCTAAAAAATAATTTAATGCAATGGTACTTTTTATTATGCAACGGTGTAAACTGAGAGGAAAAGCCTACAAGAAGAGAGATGAAATAATTGACTGTAGGTTAAACACCAAAGTAGTAGTAAACCTATAAGACCATGTGTTGAGATTTTGGGTGTTGAATTGGGATTCAACAAAAATGAAGGGGTTGAATTGCTGCAATGGTGTGATGAATGGGGGGTTGAATGGCAAATGTGTTGAATCCATTCAACACTCGTTGAACGCAGAATTGGTCGGTCCGCTTGGACACGCGGCGCCCAAATATTGGGCGGACAAGGCGCGTGTATTACACGCACAGGGGCGCGTTAGCCCAGTCGGCGCACCTTTTTTTTTTCCTGGTTGGGCGACGTGTCCGATTCTCATTGGCTGTCTTTATTTTCTGATTATTTTTTTTTATCCCAATTATTTGAGCTCAATTATTTCACAGAAAATGATTTTTTTTACACCAAAATTCCTAAAAAAAAATCTCTTTAAATTGACATAAGTTTCATTGTATTTCGACACAAAAAAACCATCTTTTTCTTGAAATGGATCCCAATAATAACAATTTCAACACTAATCATAAAAATAAAAAATAAAAAATAAATTTTAAGTGGCGGG
Source organism: Campanula takesimana (assembly GCA_026119855.1). Taxonomy (NCBI): domain Eukaryota; kingdom Viridiplantae; phylum Streptophyta; class Magnoliopsida; order Asterales; family Campanulaceae; genus Campanula; species Campanula takesimana. The sequence goes on from JAOWBW010000240.1 coordinate 793,752, forward strand.
GTATATGATGATGAGTGGGAAAAGTGTTGAATGTGGGATTAAACAAACCATTGTAGGGTTAAAAGTTGAGTGAGTGTCGAATGGATTCGTTGGAAGAGAGAAGATGATGTGGAGTGATAAAGTGGGTGTTGAATGGAAAATGGTGTTTGTAGATGGTCTAAGAATGTGAGAGCCAAATTATTATGTATTCCAAAATAAAGTACTCCCTCCGTTTCATAATACATGTCGTTTTAGACTTCTTCACACATATTAAGAAATGCAATTAATACATATTAAAAAGACATATGTGCCCTTTGTTAGGATTAATGCCTTTGAAATTGGGGACGCCTAATTTAGTAGATTAATTAACAAGTTCGTAATTCCGAGACAGAAGGAGTAAAAATATTTTTTGGCTAAGGCTTTGAGCGAAAGCCATAAAAACAGAAGTCATGCGGACATATTGGGCAGAGTTTGTTTGGGCATATGACGGATGTATACAAGGAATATAGGATTCCCATGTAATTAGAATTAGGACTCTCTTGTTTGACTTTTACTAAGTCTCTTTTCCATATAGAATTAGTTTAGGAAATTAAGGCTGATAGTATATACGTATTATATACTCCCTCCGTCCTAATTTAATTCAGTTGCTTGAAACAGTAGCTCAGTTTGCTCAGTTTACACAGAGAGATCAATAATTCTAGATCTAGGGTTTGCACAGTCAGGAATTCTGTGATCAAAATTCGTGCAAAGTAGATTAGTGTGATCTTGTGTAATTGTTTCTCCAATGATAATAATATTCTCTCCCCTCCCCGTGGACGTAGCCAAGTTGGTGAACCACGTAAATCTGTGTTCTTGTGATCGCTCTATTTTCTCATCAAGTGTTGTTCAATTGCTCTAACAAGTGGTATCAGAGCTCTGGTTGGCACCAGAGCTTTGGTTCGTGGTTAGAGATTCATGGATTCCGCTGCAGAGAACGAGAAGATGGGTCAAGGAGCAGATTCGATCGACAAATTCAATGGGAAGAATAGTTTTTCTCTCTGGCAGATCAAGATGAAGGCTTTGTTGATAGACAAAGATTTATGAGAACCGTTGGAGATTGCAATCAGGGATCGTAAGGATCCCAGGGGTAAGGCAATCACTACAGAAGGGTCAGAGAAGGACAGACATGCAGCCGCCAAGGAGGAAGCATCGTTGAAGAAGTTAGATCAGAAGGCTCACGCCAAGATCATCAGACAGTTGGATGATGAGGTCTTAACCAATGTTGTAGGAACAGACTCCGAAAGCGATTTTTGGTTAAAGTTGGAAGATATGTACATGACACGTTCATTGACAACAAGTTATACCTGAAGAAGAAGCTGTATGATTGTCGGATGACTGAAGGTACGCCCATAAATGATCATCTTGACAGATTTTGTAACGACCCCAAAACCCGTCTCAATTTATTTTATATTTTTGGAGATTTTAATTTGACATTATGTGTGCATTTTATGTGTTGCATCATATTTTATGATTTACACATCTTACTTGATTAATTGTGTGATTTATTTGGTTGGGTGTAATAATGGTTAAATGAGTTAAATGATTAAGTTGAAACCTTAGGGTCCTTATTGGAAATATAAGTTCAGGGGTTTATTTGTTCAAATGGAAAGTTGAGTGATCAAAGTATAATTTTGGGGCAAAAGATCTTTTATAAGCTCATGCTTATCTCCCTCTCTGCGCCACATTCACACACACACACACACAGACACACACACATCTAGTTAATTTCCCAAATTTTCTACTCTCTCTGTATCCATGGAAAAGAAGGTAAGTTTCATCCTATTTTAATTTCTATTTTTTTAATTACTTCTCCGTTTTAAAAACTAATTATATAAAAATGATCAGGGCGTTGAGTAGGTCATTTCTACCCGATCAAATATTATTTATGCGATACTTTTTTCGGAAATAGGTAAGTTACTAATTCCCCTTTAAATGTTAAAATGGTCATATATATGTTATATGTGCTATATATGTTGTGAAATTATGTTTTGAATAAGTTTTTGGATACTTGTAATTTTGGGACAAAGGGAGTAATTGTCCAAGTTGTTTGGTTGTGTTCAAAGAGTATGTTCTGGGTGGAATTTGTGCTCAGAAAAAGTATGAGAATGTTATAAGTGTTAATGTTTAGTAGCTTATTGAGATTCATTCCCACCCCTTATTTGTTTACTGTTTTAGATAAAGGCGAGTCCAGGGGATAGGTCACTTCACAAGGGAGGACGTCGAGTTGATAATCCATTTTGGAAAGTAAGTGTGGTGTAAAGGTTACATTATATAAATGTATAACCTTTGGGGTAGTGTACCCGAGACTTGATCCGTGTATCACATGTTTTGTTAAAGTGTGGTAATTGTACATTTGTATAAGAGTTTGTAAGCCTTCGGGCTAAGTACTTTCGTTTGTGAAAGTTGTTTGTACAGTTTGTGTGAAAGTTAAATGGAAGTCTTTGAACTTCGAGTGTGGATTTTGTTAAACTTTAAGAAAGCATATTTCAAAAAAAATTCTAAAAGTGTTTTATGACGTCTTCCAATCGTGTCCCGAGCGTGGGGCCAAGTAGGACCACGGGTCTGGGGCGCGACAGATTTACTTCTGCATTACTTGAACTGCGTAATGCAGAAGTAGTTGTTAATGACGAGGATGCAGCCTTGCAGCTTTTAGTATCTTTACCTATGTCTTATGAACATTATGTCGATTCGTGCATAAATCGTAAAGATGAGATCTCTCTAGAGGAAGTGAAAACTTCTCTCAAGACATGGGAATTGCACCGAAAGGCGAGTGGGAATGAGTCAGGTACCCAGTCATCAGGTTTGGTTGCTAGTAGCAGTAACAGGGGTTCTAGTGGGAAGAAGAACAATCAAGGTAATTCTTCACACAAGAAGGGTCCGAAACCTGGGGAGATCTGTAATTTCTGCAAAGAAAGGGGGCATTGGAAGTTCGATTGTCCCAGAAAGAAGCAATGCAAGGCACCAGTCACAGCAGAGGCCATGACGGCCAGAGATTGCAGTTCAGATGAGGATTATGCTCTAGTAACATCAGAATCAGCATGCGCATCTGATGCGTGGATTCTTGATTCAGGAGCGTCTTACCATATCAGTCCTAGGAGAGAATGGTTTACCGATTATAGGCAGATAGTTGGCGGTGATATAAGCATGGCTAACAGTGCAGTCTGCAGGGTTGTCGGTATTGGTTCGATCAAGGTCAGGACTCATGATGGTAGGGTTGTTACTTTGAACGAGGTTCGACACGTTCCACTTATGACGAAGAATCTGATTTCTCTTAGTCAGTTAGACAGCAAAGGGTTCATTTTCAAAGGTAAAGGTGGAGCAGTTAGTGTCTGGAACGGTTCAGAAGTGATGCTGAAAGGCCTTAAACGGGGCTCCTTGTATTTCCTCCAAAGAAAGACGCTTGCAGAGTCTACTATGGCTGCATCAGAAGAGGTGAACGAGGGAGATATGTCTAAGCTGTGGCACATCAGGCTCGATCACATGAGCAATCGAGAGATGCATGAGTTGACTAACAGAGATTTTCTTTATAGCCTTAAGATCAAGTATCTTAAAGGTGTTCTGGATTACATCCACTCAAAGTGTTGGGGACCTTCACATCAGGAATTTCTAAGGGGGCACAGATATTTCTTGTCTATGGTTGATAATTATTCGAGGAGGACTTGGGTGGTTATCATGGAGCATGAGAATGGGGTCCTAAGGAATTTCAAGGACTGGAAGACGGTAGTGGAGAACCAGACAGAGAAGAAGATCAAGAATCTTCGGACAGATAATGGTTTGGAGTTCTGCAGTGCTGAGTTCGATTCGTTTTGCAGACAGGTGGAGATTTCTAGACATCTCACCAGTAGAGGCACGCCATAGCAGAATGGTGTAGCATAACGAATGAATCAGACATGGCTTATGAGAGCGTTGTGCATGCTCTCCAATGCAGAGTTGTCTAAATGTTTCTGGGCAGAAGCGCTTAGTACAACATGTTACTTGATTAATCATGGACTTCATACCGGTATTGGCCTCAAAGTTCCCTATGAGGTATGGACTGGTAAATCCATGATTGTTTCAAGTGTTGGCGGTGTTGATAAACAGGTGGAGCAACAAGATACTGAAGAGTTAGTTGTCCCACAGTCAGATGTTAATCAGGATCCACCAACAGAGACAGAGACTGAAGCACCAGAAAGTTCAAGTTCAGTTCCCGAGGAACATGGGTTAGTACAAGGAAGGTCTAGAAGAGCTAATTTAAGGAAGCCTCCGGAGAGGTATGGATTTGAAGACTTGGTGTCTTATGCACTGCTGGTTGCTGAGGAAGTGGAGCCCGTTCTTACGGAACCTTCTATTTTCAATAAAGCAGATACATGTTCAGAGTCATCTCAGTGGTATGCGACTATGGGTGATGAGATGGAGTCTCTTCACAGGAATCAGACTTGGAAGTTGACCACAAGGCCAGAAGGCAGAAAGATTGTTACTTGCAAGTGGATCTTCGAGAAAAAGGAAAGGATGTCACAGGCAAAAGGGGTCAAGTATAAAACTTACAGTGTTGCAAGGGGTTTCACACAGAGAGAGGAGGTGGATTACAATGGGATCTTCTCAACAGTGGTTAGACACACTTCGATCAGAGTGTTGCTAGCAATAGAAGGAGGGATATACATGACAGAGTCGGAAGGATTCCAAGTTCCTGGTAAGGAAGATCAAGTTTGTAGATTGAAGCAATCGCCTAGGCAGTGGTACAAGAGATTTGACAGCTATATGATAGCAGCAGTCAAGAAGTTAGAGATTCAGAAGCTGAAAGGCTTATTGGTCGCATAGATGAAGGGTTTGGGTAACGCGAAGAGAATCCTGGGTATGGAGATCTATAGAGACAAAGTCAAACGGAAACTGTTCTTATCCCAGAAAAGATACATCAAGAAAGTTTCAGAGAGGTTTGGTAGGTCAACTGCTAAGGTTATAGACACTCCGGGTGCAGTGAATGCACAGACAGTCGCGTTTGGGCCCAAATCGGTTGAGGAGAAAGAGTATATGGCTCGAGTATCCTATGCTAGTGCAGTTGGTAGTTTGATGTATGCTACAGTGCGTACCAGCAACGTCAGACTCGTCTATGGAGATGGGACAGAATGTGCAGTCGAAGGTTTCTCAGATTTGGGTGATGTAGATACAAGAAGATCGAAGACCGGATATGTGTTCACGCTTGGTGGGTCAGTTGTCAGTTGGATGGCTACATTGCAAGCAACAGTGACAGTGTCTACAACAAGAGCAGAATACGTGACATTGACAGAGTCCGCTAAAGAAGGAATATGGTTGAAGGGATTGATCAGCAATCTTGGGATACATCAGGATCATGCTAGTATTTATTGCGATAGTTTGAGCGCGATTTGTTTGGCCAAGGATCAAGAGAGGACCAAGCACATTGGTGTCAGATATCATTTCCTAAGGGATGAGAAACGGGTAAAGGTGAAGGTAGGGACGGCGGACAACCCTGCAGATATGTTCACAAAACCCGTGACGGGGAGCAACTTCCAACATTGTTTTGGACTTGCTGAATGTTCACAGCTATTAGATAGCAGAAGAGGCGAGGGGGGAGGAAAGATTTGTTATTTGAGAGATTCAAAGTCAAGGTGGAGATTTGTTAGGATTAATGCCTTTGAAATTGGGAACGCCTAATTTAGTCGATTAATTAACAAGTTCGTAATTCCGAGTCAGAAGGAGTACAAATATTTTTTGGCTAAGGCTTTGAGCGAAAGCCATAAAAACAGAAGTCAAGCGGACATATTGGGCAGAGTTTGTTTAGGCATATGACGGCAGCATACAAGGAATCTAGGATTCCCATGTAATTAGAATTAGGACTCTCTTGTTTGACTTTTACTAAGTCTCTTTTCCATTTAGAATTAGTTTAGGAAATTAAGGCTGATAGTATATACGTATTATATATTCCATCCGTCCTAATTTAATTTAGTTGCTTGAAACAGTAACTCAGTTTGCTCAGTTTACACAGAGAGATCAATAATTCTAGATCTAGGGTTTGCACTGTCAGGAATTTTGTAATCAAAATTCGTGCAAAGTAGATTAGTGTGATCTTGTGTAATTGTTTCTCCAGTGATAATAATATTCTCTCCCCTCCCCGTGGATGTAGCCAAGTTGGTGAACCACGTAAATCTGTGTTCTTGTGATCGCTCTATTTTCTTATCAAGTATTGTTCAATTGCTCTAACACCCCTAAAAGTATCCAATTACCTAGGCATTTAATTGCTTATACAAAAAATAGTTCACAATTAATGAATAATTGTATAATAGGTAAACAAGAGTAATTCTTTCTTGGTAATAGTTAAACGTCATATATTTTGGAACAAAAAATTGCTCCTAAAACGTATGTATTATGAAACGGAGGGAGTAGTAAGTAAGTCGATAAACATCTCAAAATAGAAATTGGGGTAGTTGATTGATTAGGTATATTAAAAGCGAATATGCAGATTAGATGAAATTAGGACTAGGGAAATGAAGTGGGCAGCAGACTGGCTACATAGATTTCTCCGCCTTTATGGGAGAGAAGCCAAGTGTTTCTTCGATCGGACCACCAACACCCGTATATATATGTCTGCCCTCCATCTAACTTCGATGAACAACCAAACCCTTCTCTCCATCAATCCCTCTTTATTTCACATTTCTTGATTTCCTCTCTCTCTCTCTCTATATATATATATATATACAATGGCTATTGCTCTGCTTCGATCTTCCCCTGCTTCCAATTCTACCCCTCACTTCCCAAGAATTCCTTCACCTCCAACCTCTAATGTAATTTCTCTTTCCCTCCCTCTTCTCTGTTGAGGTAATCTTGTGTTGATTTCTTGATGAATTGATGGTTTTGTTTTGATGCTTTGGGCAGATCCTTGGTACCCAATTGAGATTCTTGGAAACTGAGCAGACCCAGTTGGGATTACAGACTTGTTTCAGGTTGGTCTTTTGTGAAATCTGCCGTTGCTGTTTTTCAATTAACTCCTTTTCTTTTATTTTGGGAGGGAGGAATTCGTTAGTTTGTGATTTGGATTTGTGTTTGATGCTTGATGGATTCTTGCATAACAGTGATGTTTTCCGAGCTGTTAATTTGATCTTTACTTAGCAAATCTTTTTCGATTCGTGATCTTTGTTAAAAAGATCGTTTGATAGGAAATAATTGCTATTAAGTTTGCATTTTAGTTTATTCAAAATTTCATTTTGTGCTATAGTTCATATATCATGAGAATGAGTAGCGATTGTTGATTACTTAGTGAGATCTGGCAAATTTGTAATGTAGGTCGATGCCGTACTGCCCCAAGATTTGAAAGGTTATTTGTACTTTGAGATTATAGTGCTCAAGATTTGTTGCCACTGATCATCTAAGAGAAGAAATAAAAGAATCTTTCTTTCCTTTTTAGGATATTTCATGTGCAGAGTTACCCCCCCTTATAATTTCCCTTGCATTTCCACACGGTTCTAATTTTTGCACTCCTCATGAATAAACAAGTAGGTTACAACAACTAATTTTGCTATACTGCTAATTTCAAGAATGATAGTGCGAGCTTCCAGTTGATTGGAACAGGAGTGACAAGAGTGACAATCACTACAAATTATGTTCTAAGCAGACTTAAACATCTGTTTATGGATGCTGTTCAGGTTACAGTTTATTTCGCATGTCCAAGTAATTGGAATTTGTATATTTTTAAATATGAACTAGAAGTTTGATTTGTACAAAGCCTATGTTTCGGTAGTAGAAAAAAAAAACATTTGAGTTTTGCAAAACAAAATACTCCCCCCGTCCCATTTTAAGAGTCAAAAAATGGGTGGGTTCAAGAATTAAGGAAAATGTGATGTGTTGTGAGTGTTGATAGTTGGGTAGGATAGAGAAAGTGGGGTAGAGAAGAGTTAGTGGATAATTGTTGTGAGTATGACATGTAGGACCCACTTTCCATTTTAAGATTTTGACTCTTAAAATGGGAAGCCCTTTTAGGAAAATTTTGACTCTTCAAATGGGACAGAGGGAGTATATTGATTCATTAGGGGGCCATATGTTTGACTTTGCCCGGGCCCCACAAAAAGCTTGGGACAGCCCTGTTCATTGTTTGAAGGAGTGAAACTAACTATAGATAGTATCTTTTGTGTATAAAATTATCTTGATGCATTGATGTATTGACAATTTCAGGGACTAAATGGGATTACTCAGGGACTAAATGGGATTACAAGCATGTGCATTTGTATAACCAACATATATCCTCCTATAATGAAGCCATGTTTCTTGAAAAGTCATTAAAGGAATCAAGTACCCAAAGTCTGCATGAACTATCGACTGGATTTTTAAAAAGCTGACCTACTTTGAGTTTATACTTCTGGCCGGCCGGCCGGCTGATCGTAGTCAGTGGATTTCCTTAGTTTGGATTTTATGATATTAGCTTACTAGGGGTCATATCCCATAGCTTTTGTCAAATACTGAGATCTTTTTATGATCCCCCCCCCCCCCCCCCCCCCCTTTATAAAACTGAGTATGGCTTAGATTGCATTTTCGAGTAAGAAATTTATCCATTTTTTTAGTCTTGCGTTGAGGAAGTTTCGTTAGTGGAAGCTTCTCGTGACAAGCTTTCTGATTGGCTTGTTTATTTATAGGAAAAACACAGTTAGGATTCATGCAACCTTCTGTATTGACGCAAAGAGATAAGAATGTATTCATTTTGCTACTTCCAATCACTAAAAAAAAATCCTACGTTTCTTCCAATATTCACATAACACATTCACAGGAGTCATCCAGCTCTGAGTTTGAAGGCTTCGAGAGACGCTCCTGGACTCATTCAGGAACGTAAAATCAACAAATCAATGAATACAAAGGAAATTCCAAATGTGAGTGACTCGTTCACAGAGATGAAGGATCGGTTTCTAAGTTTTAAACGCCACAAGTACATGTAAGCGGCGAAAAGCTCCAGGCTAAAGTTTAGCATTACAAAAGTTGCTTCTCCACTTAACTTTGGTGTAATTTTTGGACAGGGAAAACTTGGAATGCTATCAGAAGCTTTCTCAAGGTCAAGCCCCTAAGGTAAATTGAATCAATTTCAACAGTTAAAAGTGTTGAAACTTCAACGTTGTCACTGAAAAAAATGGTTCAAGATTCGTTGACTGATATGAAGAACAGTTTATGGTGATTTCATGTGCAGATTCAAGAGTTTGCCCTTCGTATATTTTAGGGTTTCAACCTGGTGAAGCCTTTGTTGTTCGAAATATTGCTAATCTTGTCCCTCCATTTGAGGTATTGTATAGATCACATTTCATTTCACTCGACTTTATAGTTCTCTAATTGACAACCATAAATTAGAAAGTGCATAGCCTTGGTTTGGGTAGAGTGATATTCTAGTTTTATGTCAACGTTTATCTTTTCTCATTTTTGTGTGCAGAGTGGACCTTGTGAAACTAATGCCGCTCTTGAGTTTGCGGTGAATAACCTTGAAGTAAGTAGATACATTCTCGACCCCCACCCTCCACCCCTCCCCCGTCCAACATCTGTAAAAACCGTTCATACTTGCTAAATTTTCTTCATAGTAATATGTTTAATGAAAGTGCTCTTGAAATATGTATCGAGTGAGACTCCTGGTTTTTTAATGAACCGTGCATTTGTTCAGGTTGAAAACATACTGGTGACTGGTCACAGCTTTTGTGGAGGCATTAAGGCTCTTATGAGTATGGAAGATGAAGTGATTTCAAGGTTTTTGAAAACATGGACTTGTTACTTTTTCATCTTCTACAGGGCCCTTTGGTTAACCTCTCTGAGTGTTGATTTTCTCAGTTGATCTTTCTGCTTTTGTAGTAGCTTCATTATGAGATGGGTGGCAAATGGGAAGGATGCGAGGTCAGGAACAAAGGCTGTTGCTTCAAAGCTCAGCTTTGACCAGCAGTGCAGACACTGTGAAAAGGTGCGCCTTGTTGAACGAATTTTGACAAGTGTTGAAGAATCTTTTTTTGTGCTGACGACAATTTCAACCATTCATGTAATATTTTTCAGGAATCAGTAAACCGTTCGCTGTTGAACTTGCTTAGTTACCCGTGGATAGAAGAAAAGGTGTCAAAAGGCCTTCTTTCTCTCCATGGAGGCTACTATGATTTTGTAGATTGTACATATGAGAAGTGGACTCTCGATAATTGCTTGAAACAGGAAAGTGGTGAACACTGTGTCAAAAACCGTGAGTTCTGGAGCTGAGATTTATTATTCTTTTGTTGTTGCTGTTAGTAATTTGTTGGCAAGAATATTATGCAATAAGGTCTCGTCGAGGTTTGTGTATTAGTTTCAGATTCTGTTTCAAGTTTACAATATTTTTCTAATTATAGTTGTCATCTCCTGTGTTTGTAATAGGTTTCTGGGGTTGTATTTTTAGAATCAAGGAGTGGGATTTTGATTGTAATGTCATAATGTGTCAAAACAGACAAATTTCCATCAATAGAGATTTCTTTCTAATGTAAATCTTTTTATGTTCCTCTAATTTACGTTTACCTTTGCTGCCACCCTCAGTTTTTTTGTTTGAACCTTGATAAGCACTTAGGCCTTTAACAAGTACTACTCCCACTGTCTCTAAATAAATATAGATCAAGAAAATTTGTTCTAAAATAAGAAATTTTGTTTCAAAATAAATGTCTTTTTTTTTTTTTTTTTGAATAAACTTTCTACTTAAATGTTTTTTTTTTTACAAATAATTTTTCACTAGTCTCTTTATCTTTGCAAAACTAAATGTTTGGGAAGAGTATCACAAGAATATACTATATGAATATTTGCAAACAAAATTGTATAAAAAGAAGAGATTTTTGAATGTATGAAATTTGGACATTCATTAAGGGACGAGGGAGTTTTTTTTAGTTCTGAACTTGCAATGAAGCATATGCTATGGTGAGCCTTATAGTTTTCAGAGAACCCCAGAAGCTATACAGTTTGAAGCTTTTGAGAAGCTGACCTTTGAACTTAGTGCTGCGTCATTAGTTCAAAAAATGTGTTGCAATCAAATTCAGACATTCATTTTGGTACAGTGGTAGTATAAAGCTATAAAAGTTAGAAATAGATGCATAGTGTTGGAGTCTACGTTTGGAAAGGGCTGACTCGGTGTCATTATATGACACAGGAGAGTCTAATGTGTACTGTCTTACTCCTACACAGAGATACACAATTTTCATTGCTCAAACTCGAGACCTGAATGTCACAATGGTGCTTGTTGTTGTTGCTGCTTCCTCTATTTCGCCTCAGTTGCCTGTGCTTGTAGTTTGTGTGTACAATGTTTGTCCGCTACAAGTAATTACTCCTATAATCATAATGTAAGAGCTTTTTTTGTCTGTCGGACAATGATACACATAGTGAAAACACAAAGGGAAAACTCATAGTGAAACACTCTAATCCATTGGATGAGTTTTTAGCAGTGGGGTCCACAAATATTTATTACAATCCAACGGATTACAGTGTTTCGCTATGAGTATTCCCTTTGAACTTGGCCAGCTGAATTTAAACTCTCACCTGAACTCATGTTAAACCACAATTGTCCAAGCTTTCTATTTGGTTATGTTGCAATTCCAACCTGCTGATGAAGCTACAGCTGCCCAACCTTGGGTCAACCCCAAACTACTCTTTGACATTTCCAGCCGATAAAACAATTCAAATAATAAAACCAATTGAGAGGACAAATGGATATGAAGTTGAACTAACACAATATCATCATCTCAATTTCTTACCAACTTAACCTTCCCCGCCTCTCTATTTCCCACATCCCACACCTATATAAACATATCCAAATCTACACCATCTCCTCATCAAACCATCAACCCTGATAAAACAAATTAAGAGGCATTTCCTCTATTTTCTTCTCTCGTCAGCTGCAAATTGACTTTCGCATTGCAACAATGGCACGTTCATACAACATGTGCCTTCTGGCAGTGCTCTTGATTGTTGCTTTCTTGACAATTAATAATGAGAAAATGATTGTTCAGGCACGCCACCTTTTGGATACGAAGCTACCTGAGCTTCCACCATTGCACTTGCCTAAGGTGGAACTACCTCCTTTGCCTCACTTCCCGGATTTATCCAAGCCTGATTTGCCTCATCTCCCGGATTTGTCCAAGCCTGGTATGCCTCATTTCCCTGACTTGCCCAAGCCTGATTTGCCTCATCTACCGGAATTCCCTAAACTGCCCAAGCCCACATTGCCAACCATCCCTGCCTTGCCCAAGGACTTACCATTACCATCCCTCCCCCACCCTTGAAGCCTTCCACTCACTATATATATATATATATATGACCTATGTGTTCAAAGCTAGTGTGTTCCGTTTTCAGAATTTATCATCTGTTCAGTTGTTGATGCCACAGCAGAGCTAGTGGCACACGCCATACTTTTTAGCTCTCTCTTGTACTTTCTTTGTATTATTTTTTCACGATGTTTAGTTTGTGTGCGGTTTGTACTTCAGCTGTATATACTAAAGTTTTTTTTTTTTTTTTTTTTTTGGGTAAATTGTCTTGATTTCATGACTCATTTCTACTTATATTGATTAACCATTGGATCTGTTGTTCAATATAACAATCTCCTGATATTATCATGACGATTGACGAAAGCATGATGATATCAGTAGCAACAAAAGAAGAGATGATGGTAGATTTCAAAGCATAGCTCAAAATGAACAACGTACAACTAAACTCCCTATATGGCTCTGAATCTTTTTGGATCAATCATCGTTTCTAGATTTCAGAGTCTTGACAGAAAGATTCAGAGTCCAAATAGGGAGTATAATGTCAAAGGGAAAACTCGTTTAATTTTTCTTTTTCAACCCCTCTACTTTCGACTTTTATGTGCGCATACACTTTACTACTTTCAGTGCGCGTTCCAGCGCAATTGATTCTTGTTTTTCCTTATCCCCATATAATAATACAAACATACATACACTTCACATTTTATATTGATCCACTATACATCACACACAGCTTGTAGTCACATTCAACACGGCTGCCTTCTCCATGTCCTCTTGCTCATCCATGGTATCACAAAATGCAGCATTTATTTTGGTCTCTGGCAAATAAAACACAAAAATTGCACAGATCAAAAGCAGAACTCCAAACACTCCATACGAAAGCAACGTACTGTGTCCACCTAGAGCAATCAAAAGAGGACTGAAAATGCCCCCAATAACTGCAGATTGCCTCAACAACATCACAGCCGAGTTCCTCACACACGTCGGAAACAACTCTAATCCGAATATGAGGAACAACGCAAACGCCATTGTCGCACTTGAAAAAGATGCAAGCTCCAATCCAATTTGCAGCATTTTTGAATAATGATCACTCGTTAAAGCGTAGATTATACTGCATACACCACCTGTTATGCTCATGAAACATAGCAGCCTCCTCGTGGTCCATTTAGCAATCAAGAACAAGGCTATACCGTTTGCGGGTATCTCCATTAATGCGTTAAGTGCAACACTCAAGTAGAGGTTTACTGTCAAATTGCCTAGATTTTGTGGCATCCCATAGTAAGCTGCTCCACTGCAAAATCCTACCACCATGGCAATCACAAGTCTTTGAAAAGCCCAGCTGCTTTTTAGCAATAATTTGATTGAAGATAGAAAATCTTCTCTACGATCTTCTTCGTTAGAAGACACTAAGGTGGCTATTAAGCTCTTGTTTATGGTAACTTTACATTCGGGTGATGCCAACTTTTTTAGAATCACAACGGCTTCATCTTCGCGCCCTTGGATTATTAGCCATCTGGGAGATTCGGACACGAAAAGATAGATTATTATGCAGTAGAAAATCGTTGGGATCGACGTGCTTAGATACATAACCCTCCACGAAGAGCCTCTGCTAAGATACGCGATTCCTGGTAATGACAAAAACCCGAGTGTGAAAAAATTGAAACCGGCAATCCCCACTCTGCTCCGCCACTGCCTCCCCAGGATTTCTGACGGTAGTACTAGGATGGTGGACCCCACGGCCGCACGGCCAAATCCAGTCACGAATTTTAAGGCGGTGTATACCCAAACATTCGGTGAGAAAGAAGCGAGAAAAGTGGGGACGGACATAAGCAAGCACGCGATGAGTAAAGAATTCTTCCGACCCACTGAGTCAGCAAGGGTGGCAAGGACGAATCCTCCAAATAAACACCCTACAAAGAATGAAGAGGTAGGCAGCCCGGAGAGGAAGGAGCTGCCCGCACACTGTAGGGACCACTCGGATATGGTTGAGGTGTATGCCGGCTTGTCCCAAGCCCACGACGAGGGGGACAAGTCGCATATGTTGGAGTTTGATGCGTGGCAATAATTGAGTTCGCCGATGCAGTGCCAGGTTGGCACTGCATCGGAGAAGACGGTGATGAAGACTTGTTGCGCATCAAAGAACCAAGCGGAAATGATGAGTAAGGATTGGAAAAGTTGAGGGTACCCTAAACCTTGTCCTACAATGGATTCCATAAGGTCATCTAGGGTTGAGGGAGCAGTTTCATGGGGAGTTGAGTCTGGTTTAGGAAGAAATGGGGTTTCAAGTGAAGTGGTAGACATTTTGGTCAAGTATGGCGCCTGTGCTAAGACCTTCAAGCTTCCACATCTATTTATAGTGTGTTAATGTGATACTACTCACCTCGATTCAAAATTGAGAAATAATAAAGTTACAAACTTACAAAATGAGGTGTCATAATTGTATTGGTATTTTTAACTAAAGTGTGCCAGGTCCACTATCGATGTAGTCAATAAAATATCGCCACCACATCTTGTATCCTTCATTTTGTAAGCATTTTTTGTAAGCCTAGCATTGCCGTTCTAAATTTCCTACTTCATGCTCCCTCCGTCCCACTCGAATTAAGATAAATTTTCATTTTTTTTGTGTCTCATTCGAATTAGAACAACCTAAAAATGGAAAAGTTTAATTTAATAGGACTCACATTCACACTCACAACAACTTTCCACTTATTATTTTCTACCTTAGTTTCGCTCTCCTACTTTACTTTTCATACACACAACACCTACTCCACTAACACATTTTTCTTAATCCCTGTGCCCAACCCAAAAATCCTAATTCAGGTGGGACGGAGGGAGTATTTATTTTTTCCCACATATATATCACATCTCTGAAAAATAATAATATTTCTTTATTCTCTCAGTTCCAAAATAAATACGTATATAAAAAACATCAAATTCGCTCTTGATGGAAAACAAATTTGAAAATTCTTTTAGTCTCGCTCCGCCCCATAATAGACGTCTTATTTGAATTGTCAATATATTTGAGAATTTTACTAATTTGCACATTTCTTGTACAACAAAATAAATGTCACTAATACTATTTCTATATTTAGAGTTATTTTGAGATTAAAAAAAAAAAGTCACATTTACTATGGGATTGAGGTTTTATGCAAACAATTTTAACGCATTTTTAAATACGTAACGGCTGTTTTTATTATAAAGTGTAGTGTTTATTATAAAATAGTTTTTATTATAAAACACAGAGTATCAATCTTACTCCATCTATTTTATACTAAGGGCACAAACTGCTATTTTATACTAAGGGCACAAATTGAATGTGAACGACTGAACGTGAATTAAAAAGATAGTCTACTCCTCCATGACTCATTTTGCTATTTTGAATGTCTTACTATTAGAAAGTCTTAACCTACTCACTCCGTCTCAAAATAGATATCGTTTTGAGAATTAAATTTTGTCTTAAAATACTTGTCGTTTCACTATTCTCAAAGCCTTTTTATTGCTTTATACTAATTGAAGAGTATGGGTGTACTCGTCTTTTTTCTTAGAGTATCTTTGTGATTCTGATTATGTAGATAATATATGTAAATATGTATTTTAAATCTTAGTTTTATTTATTTGACTAACATACTAATACTTATCTTTGGTAAGTGGATATATTTTTAGGTGTTTTATTTTAGGAAGACTCTCATATGGAAAGAAGGATCTCTTGGAGTGCAAGGGTGCGGCAAAGCTTTGTTTAAATACAAGCCGACTTCCTCTTTAATGACGACTGATTCCGTGCAATACATTGAGAGAATTAAGTTCTTGAGAGAGTCTTATTTTCTTAGGTGTTCTTGTGAAAAAGAACTCTAAGGTATTGGGTGTTTTAGTACGGTCTAGAGATTTAGATCGATTTGTTCTTTTGATATTTTTGTTTTCTTTCATTCGATTTGTACTCTGCAAATCGCTTTTAATATATGAAAGTTTCCAGCAAGTATTCTTGCTGAAGTTTTAATTGTTATTAAGTTCTTTATTTTCCGCTGGATATCTGATAACTGTTAAGACAACTGTCTGAACAACTGTTAGCACGTTTGAATACACAGTTGTTCACACAGTTGGTCAGTTCCCAGAACAGTCCTAGCCGCCTTAATATCTTTCAATTGGCACCAGAGCCTAATCTCGACACACTGAGATCGATCTGTTATGGCCAGTATGGACTGTTCTCATACCCGTAATAAGCCGCCTACTCTGGATGGTTCAAATTATACCATTTGGAAGGCTAAGATGATCATGTACATCAAGAACATTGATCATCGGGCATGGGTCAGCATTCTAGTGGGATATTCATCCCCTACTATGGAATGGGTTGATCCAAAAGATAAAGCGTCTGTGTCTAACGAAGAGAAAAAGGAAAATTTTTTTGTTCCAAAACCCGAGCAAGACTGGAATGCAGAAGAAATTGCACTTGCTAACTTCAATGCAAAGGCAATGGCTGCAATTTTTGATCATGTCGATCACAATCTGTATAGGTTATTCTCTAACCATACAGTGGCTAAGAATGCTTGGGACATTTTACAACTTCATTGTGAAGGGTCAGATAGTGTTAAACAAACTAAACTAAGAAGACTAATGACTGAGTTTGAAAATCTAAGGATGGGAGAAGATGAGACTATTCAAAATTACTCTGCAAAATTAATGGATATCTCTAATGAATCCTTCGCATTAGGAGAATCTATTTCCAATGCTAGACTTGTGAGTAAAGTCTTAAGGACTCTCCCAGAGAAGTTTAATATCAAGGTTTCTGTCATTGAAGAAACCTGTGACACAAGGACAGTGAGTCATGAAAAGGTTCTGAGTATTCTTACTACGTTTGAACTGAACCTTGAAGTGCAAAAAACAAGCAAAGCAAATTCAATTGCTCTTGCTAGTGCTCTAACTGTGTCCAAAGATCTTGTGGAACTGTCTAAAGACATGGATGAGTCAACCTTGGAGGAGGATGAGTGTGCCATGATCACTCAAAAGTTTAAAACTGTGTTGAATAAAAAACGACAACAGAGATTTCCAAATAAAGGATTCACTCCTTCCACCAAGGCTGAACCATTCAAGAAAGATTCCGGGGTGATAAAACCGGGGTTTGAAGGCAAGAAATCGATTGAGTCAGTTCAGTGTAGGGCTTGTCAAGGTTACGGCCACTATGCTAATGAGTGTGCTAACACACTCAAAAAGAGAGGAATGAGCTTAACTGCTACCTTGAGTGATTCAGATGACGATGAAGAGACTGCAAATCTCTCATGTCTTCATTCATCTTTGTCCTCCCTCTCTGACAGTAAAACTGATAGTGAGGTTGTGCAGTCAGATGACAGATCAACTGACTATGAACAAAAAGGGTTTTTGGTGTTAACCATTGTTTTTGAAAACATGAAAATGAAGGAGAGTGAAACAATAATTGATTTTACTGAAACAATAGAAAAAATTGTGTATGAGTTGGAAGTATTAGGGGAATCATTTTCTAATGCTAGACTTGTAAACAAGGTGATAACATCTATTCCAAGAGGTTTCGATGTGATAATTTCTGTGTTAAAAGAATTCTATGATATAGAAAACATGAGTTTCATGGAACTTAGAAGGAGATTAATTATTCATGAAACATCTTTTCTGAAATCATCACCTCCTTCATGTTCGAATTCTGAAAGAAAATCGTGTGTTTATGCGAGTCATAGTGATAGTGAATATGACAGTGACGATGAACAGTCAAGTGTCAGCACAGAAGAAGTAAATGAATATACTTGCTTGAATTCCACGTGTGCAGGTAAAGCTGATGAATCAAAGCAGGATGAGGACGATTTCCTTACATATGAGGAACTACATGAGAACTATGTTGAGTTGTTCGCAGATTGGTCCAAGAGAATGGAACAACTCAAAGAATTCAAGAAGGTAAATGAAAAACTCACCTCTGAAATTTTGAAAATCAAATCTGAGAATGAGAGGTTGTCAAGTGAAAGTGATAATCAAAAGGACTCTATAGCTAGGTTAGAAGTCATGCTTACCAAGAAATACAATGAGAGTGAAAACTATAAGAGGGAACTTGAAAAGGAAACTAATGCTATCATAAAGTTTAACACTGGTAAGGCAAAATTGGAAGAGGTTCTGAACATGGGGAACCAAGGAAAATCAGGTCTAGGCTATGGAGATCCAGTGTTTGTTAAAGAAGGTGACGTGTCTCCTCATAAAAATAAGAGAAACAAAAAAAGGAGATACGTGTGTCACCATTGTTTTGCACCTGGACACATTCGTCCATTTTGTTTTAAATTGAAACAGGAACTCGGGCTGGACAAGAACAACAGCCACTTGAGCAGACAACTGTGGGCACAATCTAACAGTCAGTTGCCCAGTCAAGTGCCCAGTCAGCAGCAGCAGGTAAGAAAGGCATGGGTAAAAAAGGACAATCAGCAATGCAAAGTGGCTCTTACCTCTTTCAAAAGTAGTGTGGAAGAAGGATGGTACTTCGACAGTGGCTGTTCTCGCCATATGACAGGTGCTCGTGAGAATCTCAAGGACTATGAAGCCTTCAATGGTGGAAAAGTCAACTTTGGTGGAGGTGCAAAAGGTCAGGTAATCGGCAAAGGTATGTTAAATGTTAATGGTTTGCCCAACTTGCACAATGTTTTGCTTGTTGATAGGCTTAAGTCAAACCTGATCAGCATTAGTCAGTTATGTGACGATGACCTGTTTGTTTGGTTTGATAAGTCAAAATGTGAAGTTTTTGATTCCAAAAGAGTGTGTGTTATGTCAGGCATTCGGTCATCCGATAATTGTTATAAAATTGGTGAACATGAATCTTGTTTGTCTGCAAAATCAAATGAACTTGAAATTTGGCATAAAAAACTTGGACATGCCAGTGAGAGAAAAATAAGTGAGTTGATTAAATTTGGGGCAGCCAAAGGTTTACCAAAATTGGATTTGAAAAAATTAAGTGTGTGTGGACCATGTCAAAAAGGAAAACAAATAAAGTCTGGTCACAAAAAGGTTCAAACTTTTGAAACTTCTAAGTGTCTTGAGTTGATACACACTGATTTAATGGGTCCAATGGAAGTAGAAAGCATGTCTCGAAAGAAATATTGTTTTGTGTGCGTGGATGATTTTTCTCGTTATACTTGGGTCATTTTTTTGAGGGAAAAATCCAACACAATTGAAGAGTTTAAAATTTGGTACAAGAAAGTGAAAAATCTCTATGGTTTAAAAGCCATTAGGATTAGATCTGATCATGGTACTGAATTTGAAAACTCTGTTTTTTCATCATTTTGCGATTCAAAGGGAATTACTCATGAATTCTCAGCCCCCAAAATTCCTCAACAAAATGGAGTAGCGGAAAGGAAAATTCGCACATTACAAGAAATGGCCAGAGTCATGTTGAGTGCTAAAAACTTGTCTAAGAAATTTTGGGCTGAAGCAGTTAATACGGCTTGTCACATAGGGAATCGTGTCTTCCTAAGAATTGGAAGTACCATGACACCCTACGAAATTTTACTTGGAAAGAAACCCACGGTCAAATATTTCCATGTATTTGGATGCATTTGCTACATTCTAAATGACCGTGAGTATCTCTCTAAGTTCGATTCTAAAAGTGACAAGGCTATTTTCATTGGATATTCTCAGAATAGTAGAGCTTATAGAGTCTATAATTTGAAAACTAAGACAATTATGGAATCTATAAATGTTATATTTGATGGTGCTACTGATCTTAATGTCAACCGTTGAGGATGATGTTTCAGGTTGCACCTGGGAGCATGAGTAGGTTAATGATGAATCTGAACCACAGAATGCCAAAGAATCTGCAGAAACACAAACTGTGAGAACAACTGACAGGCAGGATGAGCAGTCAGTTAACCCATCAGATGGTCAAACAGTAGTCGATTCTGGTTCAGATTCTGAAATCGATAGAGATCAGGAGAGCATCGGTAATGATCCATCTTCAAGGATTCAGGAAGACCACCCAACTTCCCAAGTAATTGGGGGGGGGGGTGAATGCAGAAAGAAAAACAAGAGGTAAGAGAATCAATTACCGGGAATTGGCCGGCTTAATATGCATGAATTCCGCATATCATCAGGTAAACTCTTGCTGTTTTGTGGCTGATTATGAGCCCAAAAATGTGTCTGAAGCTTTGAATGATGATAATTGGATCAACGCCATGAAAGAGGAATTGATCCAATTTGAAAAGAATGAAGTTTGGGTCTTGGTCCCTAGGCCCTCTAACATCAATGTTATTGGGACCAAGTGGATATTTAAGAATAAATCTGATGAACAAGGCAAAATTATAAGGAACAAAGCACGTCTAGTGGCTCAGGGTTACACTCAATTAGAGGGTGTGGACTTTGATGAGACTTTTGCCCTGGTAGCCCGCATTGAGTCCATTAGACTGCTATTAGCAATCTCATGCTATTTAAAAATCACTCTACATCAAATGGATGTAAAAAGTGCGTTCCTAAATGGTTTTTTAAATGAGGAAGTGTTTGTTGAGCAACCAAAGGGGTTTGAGGATCTCCATAAGCCAAATCATGTTTTTAAGTTGAAAAAGGCACTCTATGGTCTGAAACAAGCCCCACGTGCTTGGTATGGAAGACTAACAGAGCACCTTATTCAAATTGGCTTTAAAAAGGGAGAGG
Organism: Campanula takesimana; assembly: GCA_026119855.1. NCBI lineage: Eukaryota > Viridiplantae > Streptophyta > Magnoliopsida > Asterales > Campanulaceae > Campanula > Campanula takesimana. The sequence goes on from JAOWBW010000240.1 coordinate 814,628, forward strand.
TTGATAAAACTTTGTTTATTTTGAAAAACAAAAGGGATATTCTCGTGGCCCAGATTTATGTGGATGACATAGTCTTTGGGTCTACTTCTAAAACTATGCTTAACATGTTTACTGAGAGTATGACATCCACATTTGAAATGAGCATCGTTGGGGAATTGAAATTCTTTTTTGGTCTACAAATATCTCAAACTAATGAAGGAATGTCAATCTCCCAATCAAAGTATGCCAAAAATTTGGTCAAAAAATTCGGCCTCGAGAATGCTTCTCATTTGAAAACTCCCATGGGATCCTCTCAAAAATTGTTTAAAGATGAGGATGGAGAAAGTGTTGACCAAACTCTCTACCGGAGTATGATAGGCAGCTTGCTGTACCTTACAGCGAGCCGCCCCGATATCATGTTTAGTGTTTGCCTCTGTGCTAGGTATCAGGCTGACCCCAAGGTATCCCACTTAACTGCAGTTAAATGTATAATTAGATATGTGAGTGGTACCACAACTCTGGGGTTAAGCTATACGAGGGACACAAACACGAATCTAGTTGGGTTTAGTGATTCAGACTGGGCTGGGAGCACTGATGATAGAAAAAGCACCACGGGTGGGTGTTTTTATCTTGGGAATAATCCTGTGTCTTGGTTTAGTAAGAAACAAAACTGTGTTTCTTTATCAACTGCTGAATCTGAATACATCGCAGTTGGTAGCTGTTGTACCCAATTATTGTGGATGAATCAAATGATAAAAGATTATGGTCTTAAAAGTGAAACCTTGATGGTATATTGTGATAGTCTAAGTGCTCAAAACATTGCCAAGAATCCTGTACAACACTCTCGAACCAAGCACATAGATATTAGACATCATTTTATTAGAGATCTCGTTGAACAAAAAATCATTCCTTTGGAACATGTAAGTACAACGGATCAACTTGCTGATATCTTTACTAAAGCGTTGGATTTTGAGAGATTTTCTTCCCTTAAGAAGTCTCTCGGATTGTGTGTTACCAGTTGACTGCACAACTGTGCGGACAACTGTCTGCATTTCGTATAATGGTATAATACAGTTAACACAAAAAAAAATAAAAAAAAATGCATTCATTCTAGCACGATTGTCTCTTGTGATCATTTGTTCTTCTTCTAGTTCCTTGACTCTGTGTTTTGACCCTTAAATGTGAGACCCTTCTTAGCATGGTAATAAAATTTGCCATGCTAATTCCTGCGTGTTGTTTATCATGGAGTGGGCATTTAATTTTGTTGCGGGGAAAACAAGCTGCCTCCAATCTTTGAAGTTACTACCCATTTAAGCAAAAAGCTGAAGTGTTTCAAAACAAAAATTGGGAATCAGTGTAACACTGTATTGAGAGAGTGAATAGCTCCTCCCCGCAGCTAATTCTTAGTCATAAGCCTTAAAATGGGAATGTTCTAGAGGTTACATGATGGAAGGTGAATCTCATTGAATTTCTGTGTGTTAGAACCGAGTCAAGAACTGAGTTGATCATACTATGTCACACCCAAATTGAGACAATCTTCACTTGTGTGTTTAGGCATATTTTCCTTAAGTTTTTTTTCTTTCGTATTTATATCAGCAAATTGAACTATTCTCCTTCTTGTTACATATTTAGTGATTTCATGTGTTTATCGATAATCCAATAACGTGATGTTCAAGTTTCATGCAGGGAGTGAATTTTTTTGTGGAACAAAGGATTTTGTGGAAATATGGCAAGATTTATTCTGAGTAACTTAGATTTTCACAATGTTTATCAACATCTCACTTGTGAAATCACAATCCCAGTCTTATTTGGATTTTTAAGGGGTGTCCAGCACTAAAAAGGAACCACAATTCGTTTTCTCCCTCATTCAGTGCACCGGGTTGTGTCTGAGTTCTTCCCCTCCTGGAAACTATTCTTGTCTTGTCAACTGTAAGGACACATCTCCTCCCTCATAAGTGCTGTCATCTACATGGAAGCATCGTCGTCATCAGCTCTGGCTCTCTATATTCACTGTTCAAAGGTCATTACTCCGGGTTTGTGTTTGTAGTTTGTGTAGGAAATCTCCATGGAAGCATCGTCGTCATCAGCTCTGGCTCTCTCCTCCTGTAATGCCATGGTTACCGATTTGGTGAATTGCCCCCAATCGGACCTACAAATTGATCCGAGGTTCCTGGGTTTGCCCGAGGTGGCGATTAATGTTGAAGACCCTCTTCAAGTCTCTGCACTTACACAAGCTCGTAAGGTTATGGCCCCTGGGTCTCGCCGATCAAGCCGGTTGAACTCACTAGGTACCGGCGCCTCATCTGGGTCTCTTAAGCCGGAGGTAGCTCGCGCTCAAATGGAGGCTGAAGGGAAGAGAGCAAAAGGGACAGCAGTTACTCACCGCCGGTTGATTTTGCCAGAATCGGAGGAGGAAGCCCCTCCGTCTTCTCCGGCGCCGGAAACTAATGCCGACAATTTTGATGAAGATGTGCCGGTGGTGACTCTGTTCCGGGCAACAAGGGCTAGATTGTCAAGAAAAGGTACTCCGTTCAAAAAACCTCCTCCGTCTTCTTCATCTCCAATCACTTCTAGGGCTCAAACCCGAAGTGCCAAAAGGAAGGTTTTGGAAACTTCCTTGCAAGAAGAGGGGTCCACATCTCAGCATGACGATTCTAGTGACAAGGACGTTGAGGTTGACTCTGAGGAAACCCCATCAGAACCAGAGGGCCCACGCCGTGTTCGTCAGCAGCCATCTTCTGGGGTCAAGGCATCTGACAGGTCAACTGTGAGGAAAACTGTAGGTTCATCTCAGCCTACAGTTGGACAGTCAAGGGGTTCGGCTGGAAAATCAAAACGGGTACGTAAATTTTCTATGGTGATACCCAGTGTCCCCTTTAATCTGGACCTTCCCCATGATCCCAAATTTTATTATCCCTCTTCTGCTGAGCGTTTTTCAAAATATTTCAAAAGAAAATTTTCTATTGAGAGGATAAAGGATGATCGAATATTTGGAAAGTTGTTCTTGGTTGATTTTCTGAGTGAAAGAAATCTGTTAAAATCTCTATCGTTTGCTAAAGCTTTCTCTCGTCAAGTAGTGACTGAGTTTTATGCCAATCTTTCACGAGATGTGGCTCTGTCGGAATCCCCAAATTTCCATCGGACCTTTATTAGGGATAAGGTAATAGAGTTCTCTCCTCAGTCAATCAATGCTTTTCTTGAAACTCCAAACACTCCTCTCTCTGATATTCCTCAAGATGTTGATGAGGCCGTTAGGACCATTACCGGTCAGTCTGTATTAGCTTGGCCTTCAGATCTTCGGTCCACTTCTCTTTCCCGCCGTTTCAATTGTCTTCACCACCTCATGGTCACCAACTGGAAACCCTCATCCCAACCTTCTATTGTGACTAAAGAGCAGGCTCTCCTTCTGTATCAAATTGGAGTAAATAAATTTAATCTGGGCTTTGAAATTTTTGAGACTATTGTGAGTTATTCTGAATCCCCTGATTCTCCATACCGTCTACCTCATCCCTGCTTGATTTCAGCTCTTCTGGGTGTTCATGGGATTTCTGCTAATCCAGATGACGATTTTATCTCTCTTCCTCCTAAGATTGTCCAACCCAAAACCATGTTTGCTCCGAATCGTTTCAATGACTGGCCTATGCCAGTTGACACTCCTGTTGACAGGACATCTGCCAATGCATCTATTCCTCCAGTTCATCCATCAGTTCATCCATCAAATTCTTCTCTAGCTGTTCTGCAGGCTCAGATTGATTCAGTCAATTGATTCAGTCAGTAGTCAGATAACTGCTCACAAGGCTGATACATTAGCCAAACAGATCATTGTGTCAGGACTGGAACAAACTCTAGTTGAGCTTCGCCGAGCGTTGCATGGTTCTAAACAAAAAGGGGGAGAGAACGTGAATGAAGGGGGAGCTGTTAGAGCTGGAGCTGGAGCTGGATCAAATGCAGGGGGAGCTGTTACAGGGGGAGAAAATACAGGAGCTATGGTAGTTGCTGGTCCAAGTGGGACTCGAGATGATGATCTGGAGTTTTCTTTCGAAAGGGACATAGCCACTGCGGTTGAAGATGAAGTTCTTGGCGAAGACCTATATTTTGGACTTTAAAGTTTGTTTTTGTTTATTTTTTTGGGGTTTGTAAAAACTTTGACAGTTTTTTTATTTTTTGTTCTAGCTGGTTATATATTGTTCTTGGGAAATATGTTTTTATTATTTTTTGCAGGTTTTGTTCAGAACCACAAAGATAGGGGGAGATTGAAGAGTATGGGTATACTCGTCTTTTTTCTTAGAGTATCATTGTGATTCTGATTATGTAGATAATATATGTAAATATGTATTTTAAATCTTAGTTTTATTTATTTGACTAACATACTAATACTTATCTTTGGTAAGTGGATATATTTTTAGGTGTTTTATTTTAGGAAGACTCTCATATGGAAAGAAGGATCTCTTGGAGTGCAAGGGTGCGGCAAAGCTTTGTTTAAATACAAGCCGACTTCCTCTTTAATAACGACTGATTCCGTGCAATACATTGAGAGAATTAAGTTCTTGAGAGAGTCTTATTTTCTTAGGTGTTCTTGTGAAAAAGAACTCTAAGGTATTGGGTGTTTTAGTACGGTCTAGAGATTTAGATCGATTTGTTCTTTTGATATTTTTGTTTTCTTTCATTCGATTTGTACTCTGTAAATCGCTTTTAATATATGAAAGTTTCCAGCAAGTATTCTTGCTGAAGTTTTAATTGTTATTAAGTTCTTTATTTTCCGCTGCATATCTGATAACTGTTAAGACAACTGTCTGAACAACTGTTAGCACGTTTGAATACACAGTTGTTCACACAGTTGGTCAGTTCCCAGAACAGTCCTAGCCGCCTTAATATCTTTCACTAATTATACTCTTAATAATGATAGTGAACCATCTCTTATCTAACAATTTAATTACCTAGGTAGTTGAATTACTTTAGGGATATTTGGGACTTCTTCACATACATTAATGACATTTCTTAATATGTGTGAAACACCCCAAAACGACATCTATTTTGAGACGGAGGGGAGTACTTATTATACTGACAACTAATTTTCTCTTAATATATTCCATACCCCTACATTCTTTTTCCTTCATACTCACAATACCAGACATTTTTTGAACATTTTTCCTTAAATCTCATTCCAAAAATGAATTAGGTTGTTTGTTATGTGACGGAGGAAATGATATTAAAAATAATAAGTGGAAAGAGAAAGTAATATAAAATCAATAAGAAAATAATTATTGTGAGAATGATAATTGAGCCTCATTCATTAAGAACTCTTGTAAAGTATTTATACTGAGTAATGTAACTTATGAATTTATGAATGAGACTAATAAAAAGGAAATTTGTGCCCTATATAAAACAAAGATCATTAATAGTTGTTAACAACGCAACTCATGTCAACACCAAAGAGATATAGCTAAAGCGGTATTTGGTGTTAGTTTTCCATGAAATGTCTCGAGTTTGAATCCCATTAGGGAGATTTGTGGTAGCCTATTTTTAGGCCTAGTTATAGCATTCATGGCCATTTGATGAAGCTTATCGTTTTTTTTTCTTTTTTAGCAAATATGTAGCTTATCGTTAATGAAAAAAAAAAAAATCATGTCAAACCATTAGCTGTAACGGAACGGTACATCTAGTGCGGCAGCCGTTCTCAACCCATGAAGGAAATGATACCTCCCTTTGTTACGTACTCATTCATCATACAAGGAGAGATGCTTTGGTTTATAGTTCAAATTAACGAAACACAAGATCTTATAATTCAATTATGAAAAAGGCATTTGTATCTTTTATGGGTAAATTACGTGATGACGCCCTGGAAATTTGGGGTCATGGAGATAGGACTCCGGTTTGATTGTCTCCTGTTTCTGATCATAACATAGACAAGAACACTGTTAAGACCAATACCGGGTTTGAATCCGGCTTAGGCCCTCGGGTGTGAGAGTAAAATCTCTGAGGAAAACCTAAGAAGAAAGATCCGTGAAGACCTTGTGTGTGTGATTAGGATAGAGCACCTACCTGGGCCATGGGGACGAAAAGGAGTACTTATATGGGTAGATGAGTGAGAGGCTCAAGGTACCAACTGCCCTGGTACTTGATAAACACGTGGCAGGTCCTCATAGGATCAGCCAGGAAAGTGGCAGGGAATGTGGCGTGTTGTCAGGGAGTCATGGTTCCACCACCAACCGTTATGGTATGTCAGGTACGAATAGATAACGTCCATGATACGTTTATACCAGCTGGGTACTGCGGGCTCAGGCCAAGAGGTTAAGAGATTCAGCATGGGACCCTTAGGATAGCGGGAGGCAGGGCCACCTCGGTCATGGTCGTCGGGGAAACCGGGTCTCTCGAGCTTGTTCTCCTGCGGGCTTATTTGGTTCGGTCCTCAGGGTTCAGGGCCGGTTTGGGCGGACTCGGTCGTACTGGTTTAGACCGGGTCCAATCCGGTCTTATAAAGCTCGGTCTCATCAGTGGCCCCTAACTCTGAGGGTCAGCTTATTTATGAGCGGCGCGAGGAGTTACATTTCCATGGCTCGGTCCGGGCAAACCGCAGTAAATACGGACACAGAATACCATGGGACGGGAGTCTCACGATGGTGGTTGACGATAGGACAGTGGGCCCCTTGTGTCAGGCTAGTGACATAGCTGTCAGTCCCTTGATATGACCAGGAGCACGCTCATTAAATGCGAACCGTCATTGGAATTCGAAAAAGCTGGTTCCCGCCTCTTCATTTTCTGGGTGTATGCCGGGTTAATCCGGATCTTGGAAAAAACCCGACCCGCTCTGGGGGTATCAATAACCCTAACTGGATTATTCAAAACTTTCAACACCCTTAATCTTCTGCTATTGCTCTTGGAAATATTATTGGTATCAGCAACGACGATTTGATTCTTCTGTTTCCTTAGCTCGATCAAATAACAAGTAGCGCTTCAAATTTTGCTTTCGTCGCCTGACTTCTAACTGCTAACTTTTCTATTTTGAGCTTTTTTGCCGTCCATTTGGGATAAACCTTAAAACGCCGTATTTTCAAAATTTCTGAAGTAACGAACAAAATTTTCAACTTCTAACCGATTGAATCGCCTCTTTCTTAGGAATCCCGGGTCCACCTTCGATTTTATAAAGTTTTGTCAAAAAAACTCTGATTTTGACCATGGACGAATTGGACCTGGGGAGGATGCTTCGTCCTGACCTTTATGGTTGTTGTTGACGAACGGGAGAGATTTATCGATATCTGATAAATGCCTGGAAAAGGCTTTCCTTGGATGATTTCAAGACTATAGGGATAGTCTATGACTGGGATTCCTGGATTCTACCCCTGTTGTGGGAGACAGGTCCCTCGGTCCATTTTGATTCTGGAAGAATGAGGGTTTTAGGGGGTGAGGAATAATTAGGAATTTTTGTGAAAGACGCATTAACTCGATTCCCGACTAATGTAGATATGGCCGAAAATGCTAGAAGTTTGGTGAGGTTAGGTGGCGATCGTGTGTCCACAAGTGGGCCTGATTCTCGGACTTGGTTGGATACTCCTCTAGACGATGTACTGCCTGTTTATCACCAGGACCGTGATATCCTTATGAATGCCGGTGTGATTGAGGTGACTAGTAGCGGGGATGCTTCACAGCGGGCTGATGAAGACGACAATTTTTTGTTGGATGAGCCTGCCCGAGGTGATGGTGGGGTTGATAGCCGGGGGCAGGATCTGATTGATGAAGGAGAGTCGTCGGGTACCCCTACGGATTCACGCAGGCATTTAGAGAGGCTGGCCCCAGATACAGCACGTAAAATTAGCCTGATTCGTTCTCCTGTTAGGATAGTAGATTCCTTTCCTGAGGGTCCGGAAAATAGAATAACCAGTCAAGCAGGTGCTTCTTGTTCTGGTGCGGGTTTAAGGGACGAGGGCGAGGAGGATTCTAACGATGAATATTTATCGCAGTTTCGTGTTGACTCCAAACTCTACCTCGTCCACGGTCTCGTTGAGTATGAATCACTTATGGTAGCAGATCAGTAACTCCCCCTTTGATCCGGGCAGGCAACCTTGCATGTATCTTCTTTCCGGCTCAGTTCGAGAATGGATTACGCCTTCCTTTAGATCCCTTTATTTGTGAATTTCTTGAGTTTATCCATTGTCTGCCGATGGACTTGACCCCCAATGGCGTCCGCTATTTGGTGTCTTTAATAGTTGTTAGTCGCGTCCTAGGGTATGAGCCCTCTTTATTTGTGCTTCATATTTATTTTACCCATCAGATCACTGCGGGCTGTTTGAGTTTGAAATCTAAACCCCGATCTGAGAAAATATTCTCCGCGGCTACCAACAAGTTTGATCAATGGCAAAGATACCATTTTGTTATTCAAAATCGATTAGGCTGGCCATTTCCCCGACCTGACAATATAGCGCTGATCTCGGTCTCTCGCCAGATTTTTCCCGATCCAGAAGAAGGCCGCGAACTGAGCGCCGCGATGGAGGCTTATCTTGCTCGATTTAAGAAGAGGGTTACCCTGGATGATCAGTCGGTGATTGAGATTCCTCAGGTGTATGATGTCCCCGCTATTATCAATGATGAAGAACTTCTGATTTTTGCCGGGGTGGCCCCGCGTCGTGCCTCTGGCCCCGAGCATAGGGTTAACATGGCCCTTTTATTGCGAAATCCTGATTGGAAAGTTCATCAGTACTTTGCTTTTATTTCTGAGTGCTCTGCTTGTAGTTCGGGGGAGACATGTTCTGATCCTGGTTTACTCGGTCTCTTTTATTGTACTCTTTCAGATTGCTTTTCTTGTTTTCCTCATTCTTCTTTTATTTATCTGATCATTATCCTTGATTGCAGATCCAACTGATATAATGCCCCCCAAAATCCACCGCCGAGATTAAGCAAGCGGCCTGGGCTGCTGCTTTGGCAGCGAAACAAAGGAGAGCGGACGCTCTCAAAAGGACGGAGGCTCCGGGGGGACAAAATTCCCGTCACGGACAAAGTTGATAAAACTGGAGCGGTGGTTTCTTCTCATCCTATATTGACTCGGAACTTGCCACCAAATCCCCGTGGTACTGGCCGCGGCAAGGGTCTGATCGGTACCTCCATTCCACTCAAACTTCTAGCGATTCGGGCAGTGCTCCTTCCGATCCAATAAAAAAGAGGTCTTCTACCAGGGACCTTATACCACCCCAAAAAGACAAGCATTATAAGACCAGCTCCTCCTCTGACTTCACCGTTCTGTCCCCTACCAAAGGGACTGTGTGCTCTAACCTTTATCCGGTGGAGTTAATTGAGGACAGAGACCGTGCCAAGGAGTTTGGCCTTAAAATTGCAAAAGCTCCAGAGGTATACGAGGTGGATCTCCACAGCCGCCGTAGCGCCAACGCTTATGTGGGCGATGGACTATTACATCGTCTTCATTTCTCCGATTATCAACAAAAGATCTTGGCCCCTACCAATCCTATTGCCGCCGCGGGTCATGCGGGCTTGGCTTTGACCGAGGTATTTTCACGGCCTGGCTTGTCATTAGGCCCCTTTCTTACCCTGGTATAACTTCCTTTGCTTTTTGTAGGTTGCCAATGATATCATCTATATGCGCAATCGTCATGAAGCAGATGCCACCCAGATCTTCGCGAAGAACAAAGAGCTTCTGGAGGCAAGGGAAAAAATTCATAACCTATCCAAATCTCTAGCCGCCACGTGCAAAGAACTGGAAGGCAAGGACGCTGAGGTCATGAGCGCGGCCAAGGAAGTATCCAAATTAAACGAGGATCTGGTTGCTGCCCGGAAGGCATTTGAAGTGGAGAGAGTGAAGGCAGATGCCCGCAATGATGAGCTTATGAAGTCTTTAGAGGCGGAAAAGAAGAAAACCGAGGAGCTGTCCAACAGAGTGGATGAGCTGGACGGTAAACTTCTTGACCAGATGCATTTTGAAAAAGACCGAGAGCTGGTCCTGAAGGAGGAGAGAGCCGCGGCAGTCAAAGAATTTAAAAATTCTAAAGAGCTTTCCGATCGGTTAGATACTGCGGGCTCAGAGCAATACGAACAGGCGGTGCATACTATTGCCCAAAATCTTGCTGCCACAGGGAAATATACTGCCAAAGATATAGCAATCATTTGTTCCATTGTGGCCACGGATCCCGAATGCTTTTCCAGTCATTCCCTTGTGCCCTTTGCTGATTACCAGCTCGGGGCGCTTCCTGAATCAGTTCGTAACGCACTTCCTCAGGTCTCGTTTGTAACCGTCCAGCAATTACTGAAAGAGATTGATGATCTTCGGTTTATGGTTGACGAGCCCGCATTAACTATGGCCGATGCTTTGGAAAAGGTTTTCGGCCCCGGTGGCCCCTATGTTGAAGGTATTGTTCTTCCTTTTTCTAAATTTGCCTCCGCACTAGGTGAAGCTCAAGCCGTTTCCGCGTCTGATCCCAATGTCTCGGAATCTATTCCAGAAGTGGAAGTTGATCCTCCCTCTACCGTCTGAAGATCAAACCGGGCTGCGTCCTGGGTACTTTTGTAATAACATAGGTATTTCTTAACATCCCGTACAATATACTATTTCTTCAAAGTAAACCTTTGTATTCGAGCGTTTTGTTGCTCTATCATCACATTTTTTTGTTTTATTCAATTTTGCCCTTTGTCATGTCTCGGTCTGAGTTCTCATTATCTCATGCATGATACTTAGCCATAATTTTTTGAGCTTGCGGTCTATCTCGAGGGCGTATGACCGCGCATTGTGCATGAAGAGTCATGCAACGGAATTTCCGTTGACGGGCTTGCGGTCTAGCTCGAGGGCGTATGACCGCGCATCGTGTATGAAGAGTCATGCAATGGAATTTCCGTTGACGGGCTTGCGGTCTAGCTCGAGGGCGTATGACCGTGCATCATGCATGAAGAGTCACGCAACGGCATTTCCCTTGACGGGCTTGCAGTCTAGCTCAAGGGCGTACGACCGTGCATCGTGCATGAAGAGTTATGCAACGGCATTTCCCTTGACGGGCTTGCGGTCTAGCTCGAGGGCGTATGACCGCGCATCATGTATGAAGAGTCATGCAATGGTATTTCTCTTGACGGGCTAGCGGTCTAGCTCGAGGGCGTATGACCGCGCATCGTGCATGAAGAGTCATGCAACGGCATTTAGGGCGCAGAGCCTTAACGGTTTGGCACGTTGTTATACTTTGCCATACGCCCTTTTCTTTGAAACGGAACAAACATAATATCATTACAACTCTTTAAGATTTTTTTCGCTCATAGAGCCATTACATTATGATAGATTGGATACAAAAGAAGGCTAGAAGAGAAGTAAAGAAAGCAGTAAAAGATGTAAGAGCAAAGGTGAATCAGAAACTTTATGATAGATTGGATACAAAAGAAGGGGAAAAATACATCTATAGACTTGCTCGTATGAGGGATAAGAGGACACGAGACATTGGGAGGGTTAAATGTGTTAAGGATGTAGACCAAAGAGTGTTGGTCGGGGATAAAGAGATAAAAGATAGGTGGAGTTCGTACTTCAATACCTTGTTTAATGGCAATCAAGAGCAGGATATTGGAGATATAACTATCCCTTCGAGTATGATTAATCGAGATTTTATGCGGCGAATTCAAAAGGGTGAAGTGGAAATGGCGATGAAAAAGATGGGATTAAAGAAAGCTGTAGGGCCGGATGGAATACCAATTGAGGTGTGGAGATGTTTTGGCGAGAGGGGAATAGATTGGTTAATAACACTATTCAACAAGATATGGAGAACTAACACAATGCCATTGGAGTGGAGAAAAAGTACCATAATCCCTTTGTATAAGAACAAAGGTGATGTCCAAGATTGTGCCAACTATCGAGGGATCAAACTAATGAGCCATACTATGAAACTTTGGGAAAGAGTGATTGCACAACGGCTAAGAAAAATTGTGAATATTTCGGATAACCAATTTGGATTTATGCCCGGCAGATCGACTATGGACGCAATCTATCTTATGAGACAAATCATGGAGAAATATCAAGATAAAAAGAAAGATTTGCACATGGTTTTCATTGATTGGGAGAAGGCGTATGATAAAGTGCCAAGAGAGGTACTTTGGTGGGCTTTAGTAAAGAAAGGCGTTTCAAAGAAATATATTGATATTATCAAGGACATGTATAATGGAGTTAGTACTAGTGTATGGACAAGCATTGGGAAGACAAAAGAGTTCCCTATCACGATTGGAGTGCATCAAGGCTCTGCACTTAGTCCCTTTCTTTTTGCCTTGATAATGGACGAAGTGACGAGGTCAATCCAAGATGATATTCCATGGTGTATGTTGTTCGCAGATGATATTGTGCTGATTGATGAGACAAAAGAAGGTGTTGAAAGTAAATTAGAGTTGTGGAGACGCACTTTGGAATCTCGAGGTTTTAGGTTAAGCAGAAGCAAAACTGAATATATGGAGTGTAAATTTAGCAAAGTTGGAAGCAGAGAGGCAGGAGTGATCACATTCGATGGAAAGATTGTCCAAGCTTCTGAGTTCTTTCACTATCTTGGATCTATTATCCAAAAAGATGGAGAATTGGATGGAGATGTGGCTCATAGTATTAAAGCAGGTTGGTTGAAGTGGAAGAGTGCCACAGGGTTTCTTTGTGATCGTGGCATGCCAAATAGATTAAAGGGAAAATTCTATCGTACGGCAATTAGGCCTACACTGCTTTATGGCACTGAATGTTGGGCCGTGAAACAGTGTCATATTCATAAGATGAATGTAGCGGAGATGCGTATGCTACGATGGATGTGTGGGCATACAAGAAAAGATCGATTGAGAAATGAGGTGATCAGGGGTAAAGTAGGAGTTGCGCCCATTGAGGATAAAATGAGGGAGCATCGTCTAAGGTGGTTTGGTCATGTGAGACGGAGACCGAGTGATGCACCGGTTAGGAGGCCTGAAGAGTGGAGAAGTGATAAAATGGCGAGGGGTAGGGGAAGACCCAAGCAAACTTGGATTAAGGTGATTGAAAATGATATGAGTTTACTCAGAGTGGATGAAGATGTGGCATTGAAGAGGCCGGAGTGGAAGGCGAAAATTCATGTGAATGATGGAGATTGATCGTACTTTTTATTATTATTTATTTATTTATTTATTTTATTTCATTTTCTCCATATTTTTCCTCTCTTTCTCTCTCGCTCTCGCTCTCTCTCTCTCTCTCTCCCTCTCTCTCTCTCTTTCTCTTTCTCTTTCTCTCTCTCTCTTCCTTTTATCACGATGACATATGAAGATTCATGTTAGCCGACCCCAAATTATTTTGGGACTAAGGCTTTGTTGTTGTTTGTTGTATAGAGCCATTACATCAAAATTACAATGTAGAAATAGAAAAGCGGCGAATTTCTAACTAAGGGGGAATACAATTCTTAAGGGCAGTATTTCTTCAAGTGGTCGCTGTGCCAAGCATTCTTCAAATCTTTTCCTTCTGCGGTGAGGAGCCTGTAAGTCCCTTCTTTGATTATGCGGGCTATCTGATAAGGCCCCTCCCAATTGGGCGCGAGCTTGTTATATCCAGGCTGTCTTCCCGTGACTTCGACTTTTCTTAACACCCAGTCCCCTACGGCGAACGATCTCTTGTTTACCCTCTTGTCATGATGAACTTTTGCTTTCTTTTTGTAATTGACCATCTTTGCCCGTGCTTGCAACCGTTTTTGTTCGAGAAAGTCCAAGTCTTTTCTTCGGGCTTCCTCGTTCTTTGCTTCATCAAAATGGGCTACCCTGTAGGTGGGCAAAGCTGCTTCCACGGGCGCGACTGCCTCCGACCCATATGTCAAGGAAAAGGGGGTTTCTCCAGTTGAGTTCCTCGTAGTGGTGCGGACAACTCATAGAGCAGTACTGAGTTCTTCCATCCAACGCCCACTTCTTCCCTTCAGATTTTTGTGCAACGCGGTCATGAGCAGTTTATTCGTGGCCTCAGCCTGTCCGTTCCCCTGGGGTCTTGCTACTGAAGACTGTCGATGCTCTACGTTGAGTCTTTTGCATTCCGCCGTAAACTTTCTTTGGAACTGAGGTCCGTGATCGGAAACAATAGCCTGTGCAAACCAAACCGGCAGTATATATGGTCGTGAACGAATTTGATAATGGTTGCTTCGGTAGTACTAGTCAGGGCCTTTGCTTCCACCCACTTCGTGAAGTAATCTACTACGACCACTACCATCTGTGCTCCTCCGGGCGCTTTGGGATAAGGCCCAATCAAATCAATCCCCCACATATCGAATGCCCAAGTTGGAACTACCAAACTTTGCTCTGTGGATGGCTGCCTCGGAATGTTGGCGAATCTTTGGCACTGATCGCATTTGCGGACATATTCCTCTGCATCTTTCTTCATGGTCGGCCAGTAGTACCCAAGGAATCTGATTTTATCAAACAGCGTTCGAGCCTCGGGGTGTCCCCCACATACGCCCTCATGAACTTTGTATAACAAGTTCGTAATGGTTTCAGACTTCACACACCTCAGCAATGGTTTGGTGAAAGATCTCCGATAAAGCACGCCATCAATGAACGTGTATCTGGCGGCCTGTTTCATCAAAACTCTGGCCCGGCCAGGATCGTCGGGGAGGGTTTGCTTTTTGACACTCCATGATCTCATCAACCCAATCTTTCTCCGGCTCCCCTATTCGGTGGATTTCTATCATGTCGATGGCTGGGCGCTCCGTAAATTCTATCCAACAGTCAACACTGAGCTTGGTAATATCTTCGTTGGTTATCCTCGAGAGCAGGTCAGCCTCGGAATTCTCTGCCTGGTTGACTTGGTTTAGTTTGTGGTACTCGAATTCTTTCAACAGACTTATTTCGAGCTCCTTGTATTTGAGCAACACCGGGTGGTTCATCTCATACTCCCCTTTGACTTGATTTACCACGAGTTGTGAATCGATTTTCACGTTTAACTTCGGTACCTTCATGTCTATAAGGATCCCATCCCTCGGGGAGAAACAAGCAAAGTTCGCACAAGGAAGAAATGCCAAACACAGGTAACTTTCCTAACGAAAAAAGAAACGGAGTCGCCACATTTGTTAATTTTAAACCAAGCAAATGAAAATGGTTAGAGAAGGTGAGTTCGGAGGTCACGTTACACTTTGGGAAGAACATATTTGCTGTTCACCCAAAGTGCCTCGGAAAAAACCGAGTCTCCTTTGTTAGTTTGAAAAATGTGCATGTGTGTGTGTGTGTATTTAACGGAAAAGTTTCTGTTATTGGTTTTACTTGGAAAAACTTAACTGACAGGGTCTGTTTATTAAGAAAATAGGGATCAGAGGGCAAAGCAGACATTTTTCCCCCTGTTCCAAACATAGCCGTACGGATGGACGGGTAGTTTCCTGGGATTTTACAGTTCAGTCAAGAACAGTCCACTTTCAGAGCAGAAACAGAACATTCTGTTGAAACTGGACAGAACTGTTTTGATTCTAGTTTGTTTAAAACACTTTATAAGTTTAAATACAACATTCCTATGCTAAATGATCATCACTTAGTCCCCAAAACAAGTATTTGGGTGTGATCATAAGAAATCTTTGGAGAAAATTGAGAAAAGTTGATGAATATGCCCTTTGGAACCAAAATGACCATTTGATGACTAAAGATGGAAACTTTATCATCAAGATGGCATTTTTACACATTATTAACCTTTTAGGGACCAAATTATTGCATAAAGATTCAATCTTTATGACCTAAAATGGGATTTCAAGGCTAAATCAAGAGGGGAAGTGATAAACACCAAGGTTTTATCATCCCACATGATTATCATGGCCAAATCAAAACAAAATTAACATAAAGATTTGAGCTTTCACCACAAGAGTGGATCCTTAAGCCAAAGGCAACCTTGGGGCAACATTATTTGTCATAAATATTTGATATTTGTGACCACAAAGGGGGTTCGAAGCTAGATCAAATTTTGGATGATAAAGATTGAAACTTTATCATCCAAATGAACATCCTTGATTCCAATGAACAACATAATCAACCAAAACATGTTCCTTTTCCATTAAAATAGATTAACAAACAAGAAATATCAACAAACCATGATCATCTTTAGGTTAGAACCACTTTCACACAAAGTGTGAAGGGCACCTTGAATCATTAATGGTTTGGACCATATGTATACATAATAGTGATATATATATAGCTTGGAATGCCAAGGCTTGTAATACATATATATATATATTGCTTGATATGGACAAGACTTGCAAGAAATATAAATTGCTTGAGATGGACAAGACTTGCAAGAAATATAAGAGATGAGTAAATAAATATGAACAAACAAGGAGATGAAATGGAGAGAAGGACGGGGGAGAAGGTGGCTTTACCTATGTTTGGTTAGGCCAATCTTCTTCTCTCTTTTCACTCTAAACACTCTTCCGGAGTGATTTTAACAGAGTAACACTAGCAATAATCGTTTCTCCCCCCCTGAAATGATCAGCAGGGTGTTCAATTTATAGAGGCTGAGGGTGCCCAACATATCCGTACGGCTAGCGACCTCATGCACCCAAACCATCTGTACGACTCGACTTGGTGAGCTTCTGGATTTTTCCAAGTTTAATTCCAGTTCAGTCCTGGAATATCAGGTTTATCCTAGTAAGGTCCTGGCCCATTGGTTTATCCCTGAATGGTACCAAGAATTCCTCTAAGTAGTTCAATTTCAGATTGGGGTACTTACAGAGCCCCTCGGCAACGTCGCTTTTGAAGAAAGCGGGGTTGTCGATAAAACAAGCATCCCAATCTGATGGGAGGATGGAAAAGGCCGATTTGATTCCAATGGCTGGACCTAGAGGTATAGGATTCCTACGTATCCCTTTTGTGAGGAATCAAGCCTATCATAGTTCGAAAGAGGGGTGAGAGATTTTGAGGCTACTCAAACATATAGACGACCGTCGAGGTCGGGTGGGGAACTCGGGCATGACACTCATTTGGTCAGAGGCAAAGGTTCGGGCGTGAAACTTATTCGGTCAGAGGCGAAAGTTTGGGCGTGACACTCATTCGGCCAGAGGCAAGGACTCGGGCATGACACTCATTTGGTCAGAGGCAGGGTTCGGGCGTGACACTCATTTGGTCAGAGGAAAGGGTTCGGGCATGACACTCATTCGGTCAGAGGCAGGGACTCGGGCATGACACTCATTCGGTCAGAGGCAGGGACGCGGGCATGACACTCATTCGGTCAGAGGTAAGGATTCGGGCATGACACTCATTCGGTCAGAGGCAAGGACTCGGGCATGACACTCATTCGGTCAGAGGCAAGGATTCGGGCATGACACTCATTCGGTCAAAGGCGAGGACTTGGGCATGACGCTCATTCGGTCAGAGGCAAGGACTCGGGCATGACACTCATTCGGTCAGAGGCAAGGACTCGGACATGA
Organism: Campanula takesimana; assembly: GCA_026119855.1. Lineage (NCBI taxonomy): Eukaryota > Viridiplantae > Streptophyta > Magnoliopsida > Asterales > Campanulaceae > Campanula > Campanula takesimana. The sequence goes on from JAOWBW010000240.1 coordinate 831,958, forward strand.
CACTCATTTGGTCAGAGGCAGGGTTTGACTCTCGTTTGGTCAAAGTCAGGGCTTGACACTCTTTTGGTCAACCGGGTCAACATGGGCTTACGTCAAGGACCGCCTAAGTCTCATCTCAAAAGGGTCACTCGGGGGACCTAAATTTTATCTCAAAGGGGGTCACTCGGGGGACCTATGTCTTATCTCAAAAGGGGTCGCTCGGGGGACCTAAACTTTATTTCAAAGGGTCGCTCGGGGGACCTATGTCTTTTCTCAAAAGGGGTCACTCAGGAGACCTAAGTCTTTTCTCAAAGGGGGTCTCTCGGGGGGCCAATGTCTTTTCTCAAAAGGGGTCGCTCGGGGGACCTAAACTTTATTTCAAAGGGGGTCGCTGGGGGACCTATGTCTTTTCTCAAAAGGGGTTCGACTCTCATTGGTCAATCGGGTCAACATGGGCTTATGTCAAAGACCGCCTAATTTTCTAAACTTCACAGGGTCTATATCGGGGACGGCCTAAAAAGTCACTCGGGGGACTAAGGTTTTGGTCAACTCCGTCTTTGGGGAGATTGACGAGGCAAACTGGTCTTACGTCCGACTAAGGATTGCCGGGATTTGGTCAACTTGGCTCTATGGAGAGGGTTGACTAAGGAGAATGGTCTTACGTCACTTTAGACTGCCGGGATAAAACATTCGAGTTAACCCCACCTTTGGGGAGTTTGACAAGGCAAACTGGTCTTACGTCCCACTAAGGATTGCCGCGATAAAACGTTCGAGTCAACTCCACCTTTGGGGAGTTTGACAAGGCAAACTGGTCTTACGTCCCACTAAGGACTGCCGGGATAAAACGTTCGAGTCAACTCCACCTTTGGGGAGTTTGACAAGGCAAACTGGTCTTACGTCCCACTAAAGACTACCGGGATAAAACATTCGAGTCAACTCCACCTTTGGGGAATTTGACAAGGCAAACTGGTCTTACGTCCCACTAAGGACTGCCGGGACAAAACATTTGAGTCAACTCCACCTTTGGGGAGTTTGACAAGGCAAATTGGTCTTACATCCCACTAAGGACTGCCGGGGCAAAACATTCGAGTCAACTCCACCTTTGGGGAGTTTGACAAGGCAAACTGGTCTCACGTCCCACTAAGGACTACCGGGAGAACAACGGATTTGACTTTCACTTGGTCAATCCTAAAGGTTTGGTCAACTTGGCTCTATGGGAGAGGGTTGACTACAAGACTGGTCTTACGTCATCTTTGACTGCTGGGGACAAACACTTTATCCTAAAATGACCATTCTGGGTCAAGGCTTGACTTGGGTCAACTCCATCTTTGGGGAGTTTGACCGGGAAAATTTTAACTTGACCTCTTTGGTCAAAGTTTGAACTTTGGTCAACTCAACTCTATGGGAAGGTTGACACACTTTCTTGACCCTGGGGGAAGCCTATGGTTGACCTTATAGACACATTGTGGATGAAAAAGTCCAATCATTTTGAGAGAAGATCAAAAGCATTTTGCTTGAAACATTGTTTTTTGATAAATGAGGCCAAAAGGGCAAGCTTAAAAATGCTTGTTCCTAAAGGCAAATCTTTTAACGAAGCATGTTAGTCAAATTTTTTATTTTAACTTAACCATGAGGTTTGTCATGCATAAAGTCCCTTGGAGATTTATCCATTTCTTAGCAGTGATCGGGTATAGAGAACCCTTTTGTCATTGATATTGGGGTAGCCCCATGTCCTTCTCGCTGTTGATGTTGGAGGTAGCCCCATGTCCTTGTTGGTGTCGGTGGCGGCATAGCCCCATGTCCTCGTTGTCATCGATGTCGGGGTAGCCCCATGTCTTTGTGGAAGTAGCCCCATGTCTTTGTGGAGGTAGCCCTATGTCTTTGTGGTGGTAGCCCCATGCCCTTGTGGTCGTTGGTGTGGAGGTATCCCCAATGTCGTCCTTCGACCTTTGATGCTGGCGTAGACCCAATATCATCTTTTGACCTTTGGCGTTGGCGTAGACCCAACATGACCTTTGAAGTGAGGTTAGGAACCCATCCCTTTTTCATGACGCACCCTTTCTTTTTCCTAGGCCGCCCTTGCGGGTTTTCAACCTAGCGGGCTACTTTTTTGCATCTTTTATGGCACACCCTGTCTTTTGCCTAGGCCTCCCTTGCAGGTTTTCAACCTAGCGGGCTACTTTTTTGCGTCTTTTATGGCACACCCTGTCTTTTACCTAGGCCTCCCTTATGGGGTTTCAACCTAGCGGGCTACTCTTTTGGTGCCTCTTTTTTTTATGAGTGATCCAGCCGACTCGATGGGACGGGGACTTAAGATATCTTTTGGAGAAAACATGCAGGGGCATTTATTTAGGCGGGAGAGAGTCCCTCAATTGTATCATGAAATAGGAGGAAGCCCCTGCTTGACAGAACATAAGTATATAGCTCTTTCCTAAGATGTAGAAAAGAAGACTTGTCGAGACATTTGAAATTTGTCTTGGTTAAAATTATCAAAATGATTGCTTGGATGGACCATGTTCATTATTAAGTCAAGATTATAACAAGCAATTAGCCTTAACATGTATAAATGTTGTGATCAATTAGGATTAAGATTCGATCAATGGCAAGATCAAAAGGTGTTTATGGGGAATTGGTCCTTGTCTGGTAAATTGGTCATTGATGGGACCAAGGGGGAGAGGCTTGGCTACTTTGGGAAAGCCATGGTTTGACCGTTCTTTCTCATGCTGTGACCGGACCCGAAGGTTGCCTACGTTCTCCTCAGTTTGAGGAGCTCAGGTCACCGTAGTTCGGCCTTGGGCCGTCTTTTGCTGATATTGGCTTTCTTCTCACGTTGTCTCGGAGGATGTTGTTGATGTTGGGGGTAGTTCCTTCCACTTCGTGGTGAACTCTTTGGGACGGGCCTTTTGGGGTGAACCCTCCTTTTGTGTGAACTTTTGAGTTGAACGGGTTCTTTGGGATAAGTCCTTTCTTGGTCGTCTTTTGGGATAGACCTCCTTTCTCGCGAACCCTTGGGCGTGGACCTTTTGCGATGAGCTCTTGAGACAAACTTCCTCATTGCATATGCTCATTTCCTTTCCTTCTTTCCACATATTCATTCCTTTTTTTTTTTTTTTTTTCGGAGAGGGGAAACATTACCCCCAACTTGCCATCTTGGACATTGACTCATTTGTAGCCCCTTTGTCACTTTCCGCTTTGTCTTTGAAGGCTCGGGCAGTCCTTTTCTTGGTTGCATACGTGTGAGCACTGTCAAATCTCGGTGGTTGAGCAACAACGTCCTCACCTTTTCACTGTCTCGGGATGCCTTCGATGTGCATCAAGAATTGGTTTTGGAAAGGTGTATCGGGTTGTGTATCGGGGAAGTGTATGAGGGAAGACTTGCCATTAATGGTTTCTTCATGCCAATTGATCACAACATTTATTCACATCATGATTAATTGTTTGCGTTTAGCATTTCTCATTCGTGTTAGGTCCATTCGCCCTTAATGAGTCGTCATTGACTAGTATGCTTAGAAATCAATTCATCATTTTAGGGACGTAGCAATCAATTGATAATAACAAGAAAGACAATTTCAAGAGTAAGTGTATATTGCAAATAATGTCTCAAGTCTAGAGAGAAGAGAAGGAAAATGACTCTTTTATTTAGATAACTTTATATATACATGTCCAAGTATGGACCTTTGTAAAAATAAAAAGACACAGTCTGGGACGGACTTTTAGTGAAAGTCTAGATCCTACGAGGCTGGAAGACTCATCATTTTTTTTATTTTTTTTTATTTTTTTTAGGGATGGGATCCCATGAAGCACGATGATCCATTTTCTTCCTCAATTATTGGAGGGGTCGTCGGCGGCATATTCCATGTCTTCTACGGGGAACTCGGGTTCCATGTCGTCGGGAAAGATGTCGCGAGCTCTCCATTTGGCTTGGCGTTGTAATTGCCGGATCCATCTACTACTCATGAGTTGGGAGTTTGCTCTGGCCATCTCCTTTTGGTGATTTCCTTTCAAGGCGCGCAACCTTTGTGCATGACACTCGACGAGGGTACAGACCTCCATTTGATGTAGCCGCCTTTGGGCTTCCGAAGCACGGGCTTCTCCTTGTTGTTCACGTGGATGGTTGTCTCGGACGCCAATTCAGGTGTGGGCTCCTTGGTCGATGTTTCCGATGGACAGAACCGCGAAGGACTTTTAGCATATTAAACCTCAAGGTGAAATTATAACCATGATTTGAGAAAAATGCTTCATTATCGGATTAGCCTTTTAAGAAAAACTTGATCTTTTTATTTTAAGATTTTTTTTTTTTTTGAAGACATACTTTTGTTTTGAATGAAAGACTCATACACATTTTTGCAAACTTTTGACAAGGCAATAATAATAATAATTTTATTAAGAAAACTGACAATGGACTCAGAAAGTTCACCACATGGCATCAACCGGGGAGTCAAGACTCTAACTAAACCTAACAGACACCTTAACTGACTCTTCTTAAGGGCTTACCACACATCCTAAAAGCAGCTGACTCTTCCTAAGGATGAAAACAGACTTTTTCTAAGGGGAGATTGAGGGAAGGGGTTTCGAAACTCCGTCCTCTGCTGTGGCAGCCGCAGCACCATTCATTTCCCAACCCGGGGCATTCAGCCCTTCGACATTTTCTGTGCCGCTGATCCTTTCCAAACGCCTTCTGTCATTTCGGCTTTGCTGAGTTTAGGAACCATCATTTGGGACACTGATTTTGTCAACTCTTCGAAAATAGGCTCTCCCACTTTGGGATTGACAACTTTGTCAACCGCGGGCTCCTTTTCCTTGGGACGGACCGACCATCGAGGAAGTCACAAATTCGAGAATTTTGACGCTCGGGTCATTGGCTGTGTTGGGGGTGTGGGGGAGTCTAAGCTTTCCCTTCTCGATTAGCTTCGAGATGATGCGTTTTATGGCGGTGCAATCATTGGTATCATGGCCATGGTAGTTGTGAAAGGCACACCTTTTGGTCTTGTCGCGAAGTTTTTCAAGATTCTTTGGCCGGAAATCTTCGAGGGGCCACATGAGGCCTTGTTTGACCAATCCTTCAAACACTTTGCTTATGGGCATTCTGAAATCCTCAAACTTTGTGAAATGGAGCGTGGCTCAGCCTTTGGCTTTTCTTTCATTGTTGACCGGAGCATGGTGGGGATGAGAATCACCGTTACTCAATGCAAAAGGGTGCCCCTCGAGTGTCCTTTCAAATTTAGCTTCAATTTGTTTTCTCTTTCCCAACAACGTACCCGAATGAGGTGCAACATGAGGATTCTGTGGAAGTGCGTGGGTGTAGGCATACCCATAACCTTGGTTGCTTGCAGGAATATACATTGGAGGCATGCAATGAGCTCGTGGTCCAAGAGGTCTCCGATTGCAGAAATGATATGGGTCACCATGGAATCTTATCGGGAAATCCGGTAGAAGTCGGTTAGTGATGCATGGTTGGGTATCCACATATGGTCTAAACAGTGACTGAGCTCCGGTGACTTGGTTGATGGCATTAAACCGAAGGGTATGGTATTGTGAGTATGATGCTCGGGGCGTAACCGGTGTGAACAGTGGTTTGTGGGCCTTTTGAGTGGATTGTGTTTGGGGTTTTATAGGAAGTGTCTCATGGGAGATGTTGGATTTGGGATGAGGCGGAGTGAGGAAGATTTGAGTGAGAGGCTCATTATGGATGGCGGCGTGTTGGGGCGAAGAAATGGAGGCCTCGGTATTTTGGTGAGATGGAGGGGGCAATCTTCGGTTACAATCCGGAGGTCGGGTAGCTTCCACCCTTTCATTATGGTTGGTCACTTTGGTGAAGGGCCCATCAGTTGTGACATCTCTTTGTCTCATCGACTCATTGAACGGGTTCCGTGTTTCCTTGTGGCTCTTCGTGATGACTTCCTCCGTAGCCCCGGAGGCTTCTAGAGTTTGGAGCGGCTCTCCTCTCGTCAGACTATCCGGGTTGTCGGCAACGTCGTTTCCCAAACTACTATCCATCAAAGCTGTCTTTCTGAGGTACCGGATCGGAGAAGTTATAGTGACAGGGGAACTTTCTAACTCCACACGCACTAGGCGGCGACATGATGCTCTCTTCCACTTTATCTGAGCTACGGGGAAGACAAAAGGTAGCTTTAGGCTTGGGTAAACACTGAGTGAATGCTCATGCTACTGATGGGGAATGACCGCTAGGCTTAGACCTATGGGGTAAAAAGGTGGACAGGGTCAAATGGGATCTTAAATCCATCCGAGATTCAAACGGGGGTCTACTTACAAGGTTGTAACAGACTTCTTGGATGGCAACGGGGGATCCATTCAAAGACTTGACTTCCTAGGGGACTATTCCTGGGGGTTTTAGCGGGGACCTAGGGGACAACGCATAAGGTCTTGACGGGAATCTTAACGGGGACCTAGGGGACAACGCCTAAGGTCTTGACGGGAATCTTAACAGGGTCTCGGAGGACAACGGGGGTCCGTCCAATGACTTAACAAAATCCCATAACGGAGGTCTTGGAGGACAACGGGGTCTGTCCAAAGACTTAACGAAATCACATAACGGAGGTCTTGGAGGACAACGGGGGTCGGTCCAAAGACTTAACGAAATCACATCACGGAGATCTTGGAGGACAACGGGGGTCCATCCAAAGACTTAACAAAGTGACATTTATTAACGCAAGAATGTGTTGAAGACAAGAAACAAAGAACGGAGCAAGCTCATGCCACGTGCAATTATTTATTCATTCAACTTTACTTAAAACACATTTTTATTCCTAAATGGTTGGAAAAGATTCCTCTTCTTTTTCGCAACTATTCTATATCCTGGATCAGTGGAGGCCATCACTACGCCTATAGACCCCTCGTTTTTCACCTGCCTTGCACACTCCCAAGGACGGACTATCCCGGGCGAGGGTCCTATAGGGCAAGCGGCTTCCACCGATCGAAAGAAATGATCGTAAGGTCTAGTGCATCGCAAGGTTCCCGATGTGCGGGTCATCCCAATCATGATTAAGCCCCAGTCGGGATCGAGACTGTTCCGACGGCTGCATCGATATTCTGACATGACCCTATTTTGAATGAGGTGTCTCAATCCTCGACCATAAGCTTAAGGATGACTAACATGACCCGTTAATTAGGGCTTAACGACACGGTGTTACCCTATCTTTAGCACATGACCTTCATTAATTGTGGTCGTCATTAACACACGAGTTAGAGGCGGGTTAGGCCACGCTTGCATTACATCAAGGAGTCGTAACCCGGGCATTAACTTGGCCACAATTGACTTTGGACACAAGCTTAAAGACAATGGCAACGTGAACTAGACCAAAAACCAACCAAAGTCACGGTATTTGTGTGTCACGGACATGTGTGGTTGACTTGGCTCGAAAGGGGAGGTGGAATGGACCCGTGCGCGCTCGAAGGGAACAAGAGTGCCAATCGAGCTGCATCTGGCATCCATCCCGGGTTTAAAGGGTATTTGAAACGTGCAAGGCCAAGTGCGCGTTGTGTGAAGTTTTTTTGAGTCAAAATATAGATTTTTATTTTGTTTTTCAACATGATGAGCATGGCATAAGCAAGATATGAACAAGTATGAACAAGCATGGAGTAAGCAATTTATACACAATAAGTCAAAGAATACAAACAAAGACCAAAACTTGTATATGTACCAAGTCGTGCACAACCAAGGATTTTGAATCAAACATTTTGCAAAAGAACAATTTTCTCATTGAAACCATTTGTACAAAGCAAGTTGTGCACAACAAGAAGAGTCAAGAATTTTTTACAAAAAAGGGGGTTATGCATAATGAGATTTTGGAAATCATTTTTATTGACAAAAGATCATGCATAACCAAGTTTTGTCCAAAAGAATAAAGGTAATGTGCACAAGTAAGGCTCTAAATTTGGAACCTGGACAAGCAGAAGCAGAAGGCAATTCAGAATGTTGCTGCCCTGCACAAAATCGTTAATTTGCAATATTCTGGCCCTTTTACCAAACTAGCCGTACGGCTAGAGCCATGGGGTTGAGATTTTTTTAAGTTTCTGCAACTTCTGATCATCATACTCCAGTTTATTGCATTTCCAGAACATATGCACTCAAAACAGTTCAAACAGAAATAGCAAACACACAAAAATATGCACAAAGTCAACTAACGGAAACGGGAGTTTGACCCACACATAAATATCCCCAAAGCTTCTAAAAAGAAGTTTGAGAACATTTAACTCCCCAGCGGAGTCGCCACTGTAAGGATCCCGTCCCTCGGGGCGAAACAAGCAAAGTTCACACAAGGAAGAAATGCCAAACACGGGTAACTTTCCTAACGAAAAAAGAAACGGAGTCGCCACATTTGTTAATTTTAAACCAAACAAATGAAAATGGTTAGAGAAGGTGAGTTCAGAGGTCACGTTACACTTTGGGAAGAACATATTTGCAGTTCATCCAAAGTGCCTCGGAAAAAACCGAGTCTCCTTTGTTAGTTTGAAAAATGTGCAAGTGTGTGTGTATTTAACGGAAAAGTTTCTGTTATTGGTTTTACTTGGAAAAACTTAACTGACAGGGTCTGTTTATTAAGAAAATAGGGATCAGAGGGCAAAACAGACATTTTTCCCCCTGTTCCCAACATAGCTGTACGGATGAACGGGTAGTTTCCTGGGGTTTTACAGTTCAGTCAAGAACAGTCCAGTTTCAGAGCAGAAACAAAACATTCTGTTGAAACTGGACAGAACTGTTTTGATTCTAGTTTGTTTAAAACACTTTATAAGTTTAAATACAACATTCCTATGCTAAATGATCATCACTTAGTCCCCAAAACAAGTATTTGGGTGTGATCATAAGCAATCTTTGGAGAAAATTGAGAAAAGTTGATGAACATGCCCTTTGGAACCAAAATGACCATTTGATGACTAAAGATGGAAACTTTATCATCAAGATGGCATTTTTACACATTATTAACCTTTTAGGGACCAAATTATTGCATAAAGATTCAATCTTTATGACCCAAAATGGGATTTCAAGGCTAAATCAAGAGGGGAAGTGATAAACACCAAGGTTTTATCATCCCACATGATTATCATGGCCAAATCAAAACAAAATTAACATAAAGATTTGAGCTTTCACCACAAGAGTGGATCCTTAATCCAAAGGCAACCTTGGGAAACATTATTTGTCATAAAGATTTGATCTTTGTGACCACAAAGGGGGTCCGAAGCTAGATCAAATTTTGGATGATAAAGATTGAAACTTTATCATCCAAATGATCATCCTTGCTTCCAATGAACAACATAATCAACCAAAACATGTTCTGTCACGACCCGAAATCTAGGCTCTATTTTATTAGTAATAAATAATTATTATTTATTTATTTGCTTATTTATTTATTTATTTAAATTATTATTTATTTAAATATTTATGTGTGCATTTTATGTGTTATAATAATTATGCCTAGCATTTTATTTGGGTCATTTGTGCTAGTGTAGTATTGTTGGGTCTTAATTATTAGTGGGAAGTTGTTTATTTTGAGTAGTGTAGGGGAGGGGCCCTAAGTGCAACATTTTGAAATAATTTCCCTACTCCCTCTCTTCTCCCTCACCTCCCTCACCCTACTCTTTCACCCTCTCACTCCACCTCCATCTCTCTCCCTGGAAACTCTCTCTCTCTCTCCCCTTGTTTATGGTAAGTTTCTTCTCTTCCTTCTCTCTTCTTTTTCTTCATCTTCCTCTCATAATCTCTCATTTCTTAAAACATGAACCTTGTTTAGATCGTCGATAGGATCGCGTAGAACCAAAAAGAATTGAATTCCGTCAACTTTGAGAATTTTCAAGTAAGTTGCTTTTCCCCTATTTTATGCTAGAAATGCTACTCCATGTTTATTTGATGTTGTGAATGCTATTTATTGCATCTTGGGTTGATTTGGGAGTGATTTGCTTTTTGTTCATTTTTGTGAAATTTTGGTATTTGAATCACCTTTGAGTGAGGTCCCTAGGTGATGTTGTTGGAGTTCCTTTGGCTCAAAATGGTGTAGGTACCTTAGTTCCCATCTTGGTAGTGTTAGAAGTGGCAAAGATTTGGTTTGTATTGGATTTGGGGTTGTTAATGGAGGATACCCAGAATTTTGGCCAGAATTTGCCTATCCGGGCAAGGAGGCGCGCGCACCCTCCCATAGGAGGCGCGCGCACCCTCTCCTCCTCTAAAACTTGATTTCCCTTCTGATCTAGGAGGCGCGCGCATCCTCCCATAGGAGGCGCGCGCACCCCATCCTCTGTTGTGACATTTATTTCCTCTTTTGTCCAATCTTTCGAGGGCCATATTGTGTTCATCCGGACTTCGTTTTAGGTGTTTAAGCTATTGTTTTAAAGCCCTCCTTGAACTCTTCATGATGAGTGAGTATTTTCGGATGTGTTCTTGAGTTAACTAGTTCCTTGGTGAACATATGTGATATGGGATTTGATTGAATCATTATTTGGAAATATGAAGCACTTTTATGATGCGCGTTTATTCAATTCATCTTTTTGGTGACTAATTGGAATGGTTCCCTACTTTGGAACCTTAAGTTGTTTATTCATGCTAAAATATTATTACTTAGCATTTATTTGGAAGCCCAGCTGGCATCTTTGTTGCATCGGGCGATGGAAAAGATTATAATGGCAAAGCCAAGTCCATTATAATGTTGACCATTGTTTTGCCCCCTTCTATACCCCCTTTTCCAGATTGGCCTTAGAAAGGATAAGTTAGCTTTCTTTGTGAATGTATCTAGCTACCGGGCATGACTTTGTGTCATGGTCCTTATCCTTTGTGACACTTTTATGGTTATTGGTTCCGGTACCGGGGATTTCTCTTCAGCTTTCATGCTATTATGAAGATGATGATTTGTTGATTATTGAAGCTGCGCAGCGATCCTTTATTTGGATGTTCCGGTTTGGAAAACCTTGGCTATATCCTTTGTTATGTGTTTATTTCCGCTGCTATCTGTTATGTGATAAATGCTATGTGCTAGGTGATATTTATTATTGCTTATTGTATATTGCATCATAGCATGTCATGTAGTTGCATTAGTAACTTATTGAGATTTATCTCACCCCCCTTTTCTTGTATCTTTGTTTTCCTTAACCCCCCTAAGGTGCTAAGGATTAGTCTCGCTGATCACGAGAAAGAGAACGTCGAGTGTGGATCCATTCTTTTGGGGAAGGTTGTTATAGGTTGGTTTACATTATGTAAATGTGTAACCTTTTTGGGATAGTTGTACCAAACAATGACGTCGTTAAGAATTGTATATTTGTATTTTGTTGTGCATAAACTTGTGGAAGTTTATGATAGTTGTAATTGGTTTTTATCAAACTTGGTTTTGTAAAACTTTGGATCATCACCTTTTGGTTAAATGGAATTTTTAACTTCGGTATTTCATAGTTTTGGTTTTAGAGTCGACGTCCAGATCGCGGTCTCGGGCCCGCGGGGTCCGGGGTCGCGACAGTTGGTATCAGAGCTATGGCATTAGCTCTAAGTATAAGTCTAGGTGGATTAGTATGACCTAGGTGGGTAGTAGTGTGCGGAGTGATTAACGGTTGATGTTTTATATAGGTACTTGTTTACAATGGTTCGTAGAAGGAGTGGTGAAGGTAGTACCGGTAATGCAAATCAGAACGATACAAGGGAAGAAGCCCGTGCCATGTTTCAAGGAATGTTTGAGGCGGCCATGAAGGCCATACATGATCAAGGTCCGAGGGTAGAACCAGCACCACCCCGTTATGGATTGGAGCAATTTCTGAAGTTGAAACCGGTTGAATTCAATGGGGAGCCCGATGTAAGGAAAGCTGAGTTGTGGATTGAGTCGATGGAGAAGATTTATGATGTATTTGGGTGCACGGATGAGGATAAGGTCCGGTTCGCGGCTTATAAGCTTGTGGGAGCCGCCGAGCATTAGTGGAAGGGTGTTAAGGCTACTTGGGATGATACTCACACGGTGTATGCGTGGGAGTTGTTCGTGCGCAAATTCAAGGAGCATTTCATTCCGGTTGTTGATCAAAACCGAAAAGAGATCGAGCTACTCAACTTGGAGCAAGGTGTGTTGTCTATAGCACAATACTCGGCTAAGTTCATAGAATTAGCCCGGTATTGCGACTATTTGGTGAGGACCGAGGAACAAAAGGCTATGAGATTCATTCGGGGATTGAAGACCTCCATCCGTACTCAACTTATTTCTCAACGGATTGTGACATTCTAAGATGCGGTGGACCGAGCCTATTTGATAGAGCAAGATATTGGGGAGCATAAATGGAAGACCGAGGTAGCTAACCCGAGTAAGCAAGGAGCTCAAGGCAAGCCACAACACCGTTCCGACAACCGAGGTAACCCGGGAGCATCATCTCAGTTTAAGGGGCAAATCACACCGAGGAATCCGGGTACTACTCCGGGGATGCAGAATAGGAAGCCTTGTACCTTTTGTCAGAAGGTAGGCCATACGGAGGATAGGTGTTGGAAAAAGCAAGGCAAGTGTACCAATTGTGGTGAAATGGGGCACTTTGCGAGGGATTGCACGAGGTACCGAGGTCAGTCATCCGGGTCAGGGGTTGGTACTAATCAGGGTCAGAAAAGGGATGCCGCTGAGAAGCCCAAAGTTCAAGGGAAGGTTTATGCCATGAATCAACAACAGGCGACCGATGATCCTACAGTTATTGGAGGTATTATTTCTATATCTAGTGTGAGCGCACGAGCGTTAGTAGATCCAGGATCATCTCATTCATACATTTCTGTGCAATTTGCTTCCATGTTAAATGCTGCATTCGAGTCTTTACCGTACGTGCTAGAGGTATCGACCCCTATAGGAGAATGCTTGATATCTGATCGAGTATTCTGTGCTTGTGATGTGGTTATTTGTGGTCGTGTCCTTTGTGCGGATTTGGTAGTTCTTCCTATCCAAGACTTTGATGTCATTTTGGGTATGGATTGGTTGAGCAAGTTTCATGCTTCCGTTGATTGCCGTAAGAAAACTGTTACTTTTTCTATTCCCGATGTGCCTAAATTTGTGTTTGAGGCTAGTCCTCTGAGTAGAAAGGTTCGCTTAATTTCTTTTATGAAAGCGAGAAAATTATTGCATAGCGGTTGTGAGGGGTATTTGGCTAGTGTTCTTGATACTAGGAAAGAATCCCCTAGTTTTGATAGTGTTCAGGTAGTTCGGGAATTTCCCGATGTTTTCTCTACCGAGTATGATATGCCTCCCGATCGTGAGATTGAGTTTTGTATAGACCTTTTGCCGGGTACGGCTCCAATTTTGAAAGCACCTTATAGGTTGGCTCCCGCAGAGTTGAAGGAATTAAAGGTTCAATTGCAAGAGTTGCTTGATCGGGGGTTTATCCGCCCTAGTGTTTCCCCGTGGGGAGCACCGGTTTTGTTTGTGCGGAAGAAAGATGGTTCGTTGAGATTGTGCATCGATTACCGGAAGTTAAATCAGGTTACAGTGAAGAACAAGTATCCTCTACCGCACATCGATGATTTATTTGATCAGCTTCAAGGGTCCGTGGTTTTCTCTAAACTTGATTTGAGGAGTGGGTACCATCAGTTGAAGGTTCGATCGGAGGATATTCCGAAGACTGCTTTTCGCACTCGGTATGGTCATTACGAGTTCTTGGTTATGCCGTTTGGGTTGACAAACGCGCCGGCCGTATTTATGGATTTGATGAACCGAATTTTCCATCCTTATCTTGATTCGTTCGTGGTGGTTTTTATTGATGATATACTCGTCTACTCTAAATCCCGAGAGGAGCACGAGCAACATTTGAGGACAGTTTTATCCGTTCTCGCGAGGGAGAAATTATTTACGAAGTTTAGCAAATGCGAATTTTGGCTCGAGAAGATGTCATTTCTGGGTCATGTTATTTCGAAAGATGGGATTTCTGTGGATCCGTCAAAGATTGAAGCCATAGTGGATTGGAAGAGACCCGAGTCAGTGACCGAGATTCGTAGCTTTCTGGGTTTAGCCGGTTATTACAGAAGGTTTATTGAAGGGTTTTCGAGGATTGCTACTCCGATGACTCAGTTGACCCGGAAGAATGTCCCGTTTGTGTGGACCGAGAAATGTGACAAGAGTTTCGAGGAATTGAAGAAGAGGTTGACTACCGCACCGATCTTGACTTTGCCTAATGGGAGCGATGGCCTAGTGATTTATAGTGATGCTTCGAAAGAGGGTTTGGGTTGTGTGTTGATGCAGAATGGGAAAGTAATTGCGTATGCTTCGAGGAAGTTGACCCCTAGTGAGCAGAATTACCCGACTCATGATATGGAGTTAGCGGCTATTGTATTTGCGTTGCACAAATGGAAGCACTACCTTTATGGGGCGAAGTTCAAGATTTTTACCGATCACAAGAGTTTGAAGTACCTTTTCTCCCAGAAAGAGTTGAATAATAGACAGCGCCGATGGATGGAATTGTTGAAGGATTATGATTGCATGATTTCTTATCATCCGGGGAAGGCGAATGTGGTAGCCGATGCGATTAGTAGAAAGTCTTATGTGGCTTCGATGATGGTTCGGGAATGGAAAATGCTTGAGGATGTTCGGGATTGGTCTCCTCGTGAATCGAGACATGGGGCTATTTTTGCGAATATTAGGGTATCTCCGACCCTAATTCAGAGAATAAAGGAAGCTCAGAAAGAGGATCCCGAGTTAGTGAAGATAATGGGTAAATTGAAGGAAAAGAACTTCGAGGATTTTTCTATTAGCTCGAGTGGAGTGTTGACTTTCCGTGGTCGTTTGTGTGTTCTGGATATGGGTGGATTAAAGAGGCAAGTTTTAGATGAGGGTCACAAATCGAGGTATACTATTCATCCGGGTAGTACGAAGATGTGTCAGGATTTGAAGCAACAATTTTGGTGGATTAATATGAGAAGGGAAATAGCTGAGTATGTATCGAAGTGTTTAACTTGTCAGCAGGTCAAAGCCGAGCATCAGAGACCCGCAGGTCTACTTCAGCCGTTAGAGATTCCCGAGTGGAAATGGGAGCATGTGACTATGGATTTCGTTACGGGACTACCTCGTACCCGTAGGAAGTATGACAGTGTTTGGGTAATAGTGGATAGATTGACCAAGAGTGCCCATTTCTTGCCTATTGACATCAGATATTCGATGGAGAAGCTTGCGACCCTTTATATCGATGATATCGTTAGATTGCATGGGGTTCCGGTTAGCATTGTGTTAGATCGAGACCCGAGGTTTACTTCTAGATTCTGGAAGGCGTTTCAAGAAGCTTTGGGTACAGATTTCCGATTCAGTACAGCTTTTCATCCTCAGACCGACGGTCACTCCGAGAGGACTATTCAGATTTTGGAGGATATGTTGCGAGCTTGTTCGATAGACTTTTCCGATTCTTGGGATTCGCACCTACCGTTAGTGGAATTCTCTTACAACAACAGTTATCAGGCTAGTATCGAGATGGCACCGTTTGAGGCCTTATATGGAAGGAAATGTAGATCGCCTATCTATTGGGACGAGGTCGGTGAAGCGAAAGTTTTGGGTATTGATTTGCTTCGGGATTCGTTGGAGAAAGTTAGAGTTATCCGGGATCGATTGAAGACAGCCCAGAGTCGACATAAGAGCTATGCAGATAACCGGAGGCGAGATCTTAGTTTTCAGACCGGCGATTTGGTGTTCTTGAAAGTATCTCCGAAGGTGGGTATTCGTAGGTTTGGGAAGAAAGGCAAATTAGCTCCGAGGTTTATTGGCCCGTTTGAGATTTTGGGAAAGGTTGGACTTCTTGCGTATCGACTTGCGTTACCACCATCTTTAGACCGGTTGCACAACGTCTTTCACGTTTCTATGCTTCGGAAGTATGTTCATGATCCATCTCACGTGTTACCGAGAGTACCGGAGGATATTGAGCCAGATATGACTTATGAGGAACGACCGGTTCGGATCTTAGATTCTAAAGTCCAAGAGTTGAGAAACAAAAGCATTGCGTTGGTTAGAGTCCTTTGGAGGAATCATAATATCGAGGAGTCGACTTGGGAACTCCGAGATGAGATCGAGAGGAAATTCCCGTGGCTTTTTGTTTAAGGTAAGTCTCGTTAAAATTCGGGTCGAATTTTCTTTAAGGGGGAGTGAATGTCACGACCCGAAATCTAGGCTCTATTTTATTAGTAATAAATAATTATTATTTATTTATTTGCTTATTTATTTATTTATTTAAATTATTATTTATTTAAATATTTATGTGTGCATTTTATGTGTTATAATAATTATGCCTAGCATTTTATTTGGGTCATTTGTGCTAGTGTAGTATTGTTGGGTCTTAATTATTAGTGGGAAGTTGTTTATTTTGAGTAGTGTAGGGGAGGGGCCCTAAGTGCAACATTTTGAAATAATTTCCCTACTCCCTCTCTTCTCCCTCACCTCCCTCACCCTACTCTTTCACCCTCTCACTCCACCTCCATCTCTCTCCCTGGAAACTCTCTCTCTCTCTCCCCTTGTTTATGGTAAGTTTCTTCTCTTCCTTCTCTCTTCTTTTTCTTCATCTTCCTCTCATAATCTCTCATTTCTTAAAACATGAACCTTGTTTAGATCGTCGATAGGATCGCGTAGAACCAAAAAGAATTGAATTCCGTCAACTTTGAGAATTTTCAAGTAAGTTGCTTTTCCCCTATTTTATGCTAGAAATGCTACTCCATGTTTATTTGATGTTGTGAATGCTATTTATTGCATCTTGGGTTGATTTGGGAGTGATTTGCTTTTTGTTCATTTTTGTGAAATTTTGGTATTTGAATCACCCTTGAGTGAGGTCCCTAGGTGATGTTGTTGGAGTTCCTTTGGCTCAAAATGGTGTAGGTACCTTAGTTCCCATCTTGGTAGTGTTAGAAGTGGCAAAGATTTGGTTTGTATTGGATTTGGGGTTGTTAATGGAGGATACCCAGAATTTTGGCCGGAATTTGCCTCTCCGGGCAAGGAGGCGCGCGCACCCTCCCATAGGAGGCGCGCGCACCCCTAGGCCCTTCTTAATCAAAAATGCTTCAGCCTCTTGGAGGCGCGCGCACCCTCTCCTCCTCCAAAACTTGATTTCCCTTCTGATCTAGGAGGCGCGCGCATCCTCCCATAGGAGGCGCGCGCACCCCATCCTCTGTTGTGACATTTATTTCCTCTTTTGTCCAATCTTTCGAGGGCCATATTGTGTTCATCCGGACTTCGTTTTAGGTGTTTAAGCTATCGTTTTAAAGCCCTCCTTGAACTCTTCATGATGAGTGAGTATTTTCGGATGTGTTCTTGAGTTAACTAGTACTTGGTGAGCATATGTGATATGGGATTTGATTGAATCATTATTTGGAAATATGAAGCACTTTTATGATGCGCGTTTATTCAATTCATCTTTTTGGTGACTAATTGGAATGGTTCCCTACTTTGGAACCTTAAGTTGTTTATTCATGCTAAAATATTATTACTTAGCATTTATTTGGAAGCCCAGCTGGCATCTTTGTTGCATCGGGCGATGGGAAAGATTATAATGGCAAAGCCAAGTCCATTATAATGTTGACCATTGTTTTGCCCCCTTCTATACCCCCTTTTCCAGATTGGCCTTGGAAAGGATAAGTTAGCTTCCTTTGTGAATGTATCTAGCTACCGGGCATGACTTTGTGTCATGGTCCTTATCCTTTGTGACACTTTTATGGTTATTGGTTCCGGTACCGGGGATTTCTCTTCAGCTTTCATGCTATTATGAAGATGATGATTTGTTGATTATTGAAGCTGCGCAGCGATCCTTTATTTGGATGTTCCGGTTTGGAAAACCTTGGCTATATCCTTTGTTATGTGTTTATTTCCGCTGCTATCTGTTATGTGATAAATGGTATGTGCTAGGTGATATTTATTATTGCTTATTGTATATTGCATCATAGCATGTCATGTAGTTGCATTAGTAACTTATTGAGATTTATCTCACCCCCCTTTTCTTGTATCTTTGTTTTCCTTAACCCCCCCAGGTGCTAAGGATTAGTCTCGCTGATCACGAGAAAGAGGACGTCGAGTGTGGATCCATTCTTTTGGGGAAGGTTGTTATAGGTTGGTTTACATTATGTAAATGTGTAACCTTTTTGGGATAGTTGTACCAAACAATGACGTCGTTAAGAATTGTATATTTGTATTTTGTTGTGCATAAACTTGTGGAAGTTTATGATAGTTGTAATTGGTTTTTATCAAACTTGGTTTTGTAAAACTTTGGATCATCACCTTTTGGTTAAATGGAATTTTTAACTTCGGTATTTCATAGTTTTGGTTTTAGAGTCGACGTCCAGATCGCGGTCTCGGGCCCGCGGGGTCCGGGGTCGCGACATGTTCCTTTTCCATTAAAATAGATTAACAAACAAGAAATATCAACAAACCATAATCATCTTTAGGTTAGAACCACTTTCACACAAAGTGTGAAGGGCACCTTGAATCATTCATGGTTTGGACCATATGTATACATAATAGTGATATATATATATCTTGGAATGCCAAGACTTGTAATACATATATATATATTGCTTGATATGGAATAGACTTACAAGAAATATAAATTGCTTGAGATGGACAAGACTTGCAAGAAATGTAAGAGATGAGCAAATAAATATGAACAAACAAGGATATGAAATGGAGAGAAGGATGGGGGAGAAGGTGGCTTTACCTATGTTTGGTTAGGCCAATCTTCCTCTCTCTTTTCACTCTAAACACTCTTCTGGAGTGATTTTAACAGAGTAACACTAGCAATAATCGTTTCCCCCCCCCCTGAAATGATCAGCATGGGGTTCAATTTATAGAGGCTGAGGGTGCCCAACATAGCCGTACGGCTAGGGACCTCATGCACCCAAACCATCCGTACGATTCGACTTGGCGAGCTTCTGGATTTTTCCAAGTTTAATTCCAATTCAGTCCTAGAATATCAGGTTTATCCTAGTGAGGTCCTGGCCTATTGGTTTATCCCTGAATGGTACCAAGAATTCCTCTAAGTAGGTCAATTTCAGATTGGGGTACTTACAATGTCCCGGGCTAATTCGAAGCCCACTATCAATGCTTCGTACTCGGCCTGATTATTTGAGACTGCGAATTTGAACCTTAGAGCCCGCTTAAACTTTTGACCTTCCGGGGCGATCAAAAGGATTCCGGCGCCACTAATAGTTTTTCCCGCGGATCCATCCACGCTTAATGACCAACAATTTTCCGGTCTCCCTTCAGCACCTTTCGCCTCATTGTCCCGCTTTTTCTTTGCTTTCACGGGCTGACTCTTGTTCGCTTCATTTTCCTTTAATTCAAATGTGGTCTCCGCCACAAAGTCCGCCAGCGCTTGCACCTTGATGGCCTTCCTTAGAGAATAAGTAATTTGGAATTCGGTTAGCTCTATAGACCATGGCAGCATTCTCCCCGAGGATTCGGCCTTATGGAGTACTTTCTTCAGCGGGGTGTCAGAGTAAACCGTGATCGGATGGGCGGTGAAGTATGCCCGCAGCTTTCGATCGGCCATGAGCAAGGTGAAGGCAGGATTTTCAACGTTTAAATAGCGACTTTCTACTGTGGACAATGCCTTGGATACATAATACACGGGCTTCTGAAGGTCGCCTTCTTCCCTCACCAAAACCGTAGCCACTGCATGATCTGTCACGGCCAAGAAAATATAGAGTTCCTCACCCAAGATAGGGCTACTCAAGAGCAGCGGTTTTGCCAGGTAGGCCTTGATTTGCTCGAAAGCATTTCGGCACTCCTCGTTCCATTCAAAACCTTCGTTTTTTTTCCCTTTTTTAGAGTTTTAAAGAAGGGCAAGCATTTTTCGGCTGATCTGGCGATGAACCTCCCCAAAGCCGTGATGCGGTCATTAAGCTTTTGTACTTCCTTAATGCATCTAGGGGGTTGCATATTTATCAATTCCATGATTTTTTCTGGATTCACTTCGATCCCTCTCTGGTTCACCATAAAACCCAAAAAGTTTCCTGCCTTTACTCCAAAGGCGCATTTGGAGGGGTTGAGCTTCATATTGTTCTTCCCGAGATTGGTGAAGGTCTTCGCTACATCAATATCATGAGAGGCCTCTTTTTTTTGATAACCATATCATCGATGTACGCCTCCAAGTTCCTGCCCAATTGGTCGTCAAAAATGATGCCTACCATTCTTTGATACGTTGAGCCCGCATTTTTGAGACCGAACGGCATGTTGTTGTAAGTGTAGGTCTTGCCCGCAGCATAAAATGCGCAAGATGGGACATCAGCCTCTTTCATTTTAATTTGATGGTAGCCTGAGTACGCATCTATAAAGCTCAATACTCTATGCCGGCAATAGAGTCCACCAACTGGTAGATCCGGGGAAGGGGGTAAAAATCTTTGGGACAAGCCTTGTTCAGATCTGTAAAATCCACGCATATCCTCCATTTCCCATTCTCTTTTGTCACCATTACTACGTTGGCCAACCATATCGGATATTTGATCGGGCTTACGATTTTTGCTTTTAGCAGCTTATCCACCTCTACCTTGATCGCAGCTCTCTTCTCTGGGGAAAAATATCTTCTTTTTGAAGGATCCTGGAGAACCTGGGGTCGATATTCAATTCATGCTCGATCACTTCCCTACTTATCCCCTTCATATCTTCCACGGTCCAGGTAAACACGTCCAGGCTTTTCCTCAGTAGTTCTATCAAAAATTTTCTTTCTTCTACGGGGATCTCCAGCCCGACCTTTATCGTCTGCCCGGGGTATGCTGGATTTATAACCACATCTTCTAGAGCATCATTAGGGCGGATGTCAGTCATTTCCCAATCATGTAGCGAATCAATCACGATATCGATCTGCTCGGTCTCTGCGGCTATATGGTGGGCTCTCCTGCTCCGTTTGAATTCTGCCCGAGTCGAGTGGAATGATAAGGTTCCAATCATGGTTACGTCCTCAACCTTATTTTCGTTTGTCCTGGCCTTTTTTGCTTCCCTCGGGCTACCAACTTTTGCTTTGTTGCGTTCTCCCTTCTTTTTCTTTCTATTACTTTAAGGAGGAGCTCGGGCATATTTTCAATGCATGCTATCCCCGCACGAGTATTGAACTTGATTTTCTGGTGGGGGATCGAGGCAACGATTCCAAAGGTAGCTTGTGCGGTCACACCCAGTATTGCGTTGTATTGGGATTTCAGATCGATCACCATAAACGTAACGCGGGCAGTTTTCTCGAATGGCCTCTCCCCTATGGTCACATTAAAGTCGATAGTCCCCTTCGCATGGACCGTATGGTTTGTAAACCCCTCTAATAAGCCCGCATATGGGGTTAAGTATGCCTCTGACATTCCTATTTCTTCCAAGCAATGGAAGTAAAGTATATCCCGCGAAGCCCTGGTATCAATGAGGACTCTCCCAATATCCGCTCTACCAATAGCCATCTTGATTGTTAATGGCTGTGTTGAATGGAAGAGGGTGGAGGCCAATTCGCTCCTTTTGAACCCAATCATTTCTTCCCGCTCAGGCGGGTATGCAGGTATTAGAAATACTTTCTCCAACTGTTTGATCTGGTTAGACAGCTGGGTGTTGCTTGGGGCTTCCTACCCGATATAATGAATGCCATAACGTCCTTCCCTGTCTGCATTACTATGCCTGATATGTTGGACATTTCCCCGTGGGGCCTCCCCTTTATCGTTGGACCCCGCGATCCATTTTTTTCAACTCCCCGGCCTCTACCTTTTGTTGTATTATTTTCTTTAGCTGTAAACAGTCATCCGTTGTATGCCCGTGGCTTTCGTGGTATCCGCACCATTTCCTTTTGTTTTCCTCATAAGGCTTCCTCTCCAGTGGAGGTGGGGAAGGCAAAGCTTCTGCCCGCAAAATCTCAGTTCTCGGCGCAATCAAAGGAGTGAAAGCGCTGTCATCGCCTCTTTTAAAATTAGGCATGCCCCTTGGTCTGCTTCTGCCTCGGCCACTGCTACTCCCCGTATGGCCTGAGTGGTGACGAGAATCGTGAGCGGGCTCGATCCTATCCCTTACGCTCCTGTGGGCATCAGCCATGAATGAGGGCTCTACTCCGACCATAGCGATGGCTCTATTATACATCTCCTCTGTCCCCTCGGATTTTCGGCAAGCAAACTCCTGCCTCAGAGTATGGGATGTTAATCCCCCTAAGAAGCACAGCTCGATGTCGTTCTTTGTTAAGTCCACAATCTGCTTGGTCATTTTTCTAAACCGTGTGATGTATGCTTTCGTGTTCTCCCCGGGATGTTGCTTAACGCCACACAGGTCCGATTTCGGCCTTACGGCCTCCCCTGCTCCCGCGAACGAGTTCAAGAATGAAGTCCGCAATTATTCATAGCTGCAAATAGAGCGGGGTTTATGGGCCAATAACCATCCCAACGCCTTCCCTTTGAAAGTCGAGGCGAGAGCTTTGCACTTCACGGCCTCATCTGTTGAAAATAGAGCCATCTGCCCTTCAGATCGCCCAACATGACTCTTTGAATTAGTAGAGACATCGTAGGCGTCTAATGTTGGGACCTTTCCCCGCTGAATTGGTGAATCAGCTATCCACGAGGCAAAAGCATCTATGGGTCCAACGCACTTTTTTACTCCTTGCTTGGACTCCCATAGATCTTGGACCATTCTTTGGAACTTATGGTCGGTCATCTCCCCTGCTCTAGCCCTTTTCATTGTTTCTGTAATTTTATCATTGGTTTTAACAATTGTTTTCCCTTTAAACTGGCCTCTAGGTTTTCTAGGCTGTGATTCTCCTTCATCACTTTCCCCCTCTTCTTCCTCCCTCTCGTCATCATCCTCCGCGAGGATTGTTCATCGTTTTTCCCCCACAACTCTACTGGCTCTGCTTTTAGAGCTTGTCAGACCATGAGTTTTTGATTTTTCAGGAGGAATTCCAGCATTAACCTCGGCATTAAATAGCTCCTCTAAGGCCATATTTAGCTGCAAGCCTTCCGCCACCAAATTTTGCCTATCTGTTAGGATTTGAATTTTCTTTTGAATTTGGTCAGGAGTGAGGGGAGTGACGGGAGTTTTTTGAGTTTTGAGAGCTCTTGAAGTTTTAATATGATCTCTCAGATCCGCCTCTCTTCTTGCCCTTTGAGAGGGAGTATAAGAGTTGCCGCTAAGCGTCTTATCCCCCAATCTGGCGAAGATGGATCCCTGAGGCGCTTGTTTCGAAGGGCTAGGATTCGGATTCAAAATTTCTTTTCCAGTCATTGCAAAAAATTTTGTATATCAAAAGTCAACAGAGATAATTGAATGCACTTAAGAACCGTAAGAAACATAGGAACTAGACTGAACGGTTGGAGATTAAGATGAAATAAACAAAGCTTGATTTGATAACTTGCAATAGATAATTCAAAACAAACTAGACTGGAAAAGAAAATAAAACAAGAAGATTGCACTAGGAAGATTTTCGTTTCCCGGCAATGGAACCACTGATGACGCCCTGGAAATTTTGGGTCATGGAGATAGGACTCCGGTTTGATTGTCTCATGTTCCTGATCACAACACAGACAAGAACACCGTTAAGACCAAGGCCGGGTTTGAATCTGGCTTAGGCCCTCGGGTGTGAGAGTAAAATCTCTGAGCAAAACCTAAGAAGAAAGATCCTTGAAGACCTTGTGTGTGTGATTAGGATAGAGCACCTACCTGGCCCATGGGGATGAAAAGGAGTACTTATATGGGTATATGAGTGAGAGGCTCAAGGTACCAAGTGCCCTGGTACTTGATAAACACATGGCAGGTCCTCATAGGATCAGCCAGGAAAGTGGCAGGGAATGTGGCGTGTTGTCAGGGAGTCATGGTTCCACCACCAACCGTCATGGTATGTCAGGTATGAATAGATAACGTCCATGGTATGTTTATACCAGCTGGGTACTTTGGGCTCAGGCTAAGAGGTTGAGAGATTCAGGATGGGACCCTTAGGATAGCGGGAGGCAGGGCCACCTCGGTCATGGTCGTCGGGGAAACCGAGTCTCTCGAGCTTGTTCTCCTGCGGGCTTATTTGGTTCGGTCCTCAGGGTTAAGGGCTGGTTTAGGCGGACTCGGTCATACTGGTTTAGACCGGGTCCAATCCGGTCTTATAAAGCTTGGTCTCATCATTATGAGCTTACAATAATTCAATAATTTCATTCATGGACTAACATGTTATATCCATAGTGCTACAAAAACGATACGTTGAGATGTAACCGGTCTCATAAAATAATTATGTGTTGGGTATGTTTATTTTATTTTTTATTTTTTTTGCTCAGCAACAAAGATTATTTTATAATATATAGCCAATCAAGGCATACATGATATGAGAATCCTCCAGGCAATGAAGATATAAGAACCAAAACATGAAAAGCCTGAGGAGGAGATTCAACACAAAAAGAACATGAAATACAATCCATCCGGAAAGCATAAGCAACTCATAACACATTATGCAGTGAGGAAAAAGAAAAGGTGCACCATGCTCCATTAAATGCATCAAAAACCGAGAAATGAAATCCCAAAATAACGATCAGTTTGATAGAAACAACACACAATCAACGTCATCAAATATAAATCGAAAATAAGCAAACCCATCAATCGCTCCAATTGGCATCACTCGGAGTACAGTCAACATGATTTGAGTTCTCCATATCGCTTTATAAACCACTTCTATTACTTTAATGATTGATCCCATGACCTTATTTGTTAGGCCCAATTGGTAGGAAAATAGGCTAGTGGGGGGGGGGGTGAATAGCCTAATTAAAACTTTTTCAAAGAAACACGTTTATAAATGCAAAGTCACTTATCAGATTGCAAACTATTATCAGTAAGCGCAGCGGAGAAGATATGACTTGTTTTAACTCACACAAAATCAGTTTATAAAAAGGTTTTGAGAGCTTGGTTTAAACACAAAGTAGTTTCTAAAAGTTCAATGCAGTTTCAAGAGATTGGTCAATGGAAATGATGTTGAGTCAGCAAGAACAGCAATGATTTGCCGGTGATAGAGTTCCAACCGGCAAGGACAGTAAGTAACAGAGGACACAGAGATTTGGAGAGGTTCACAGTGTAAATACTGCTACGTCCTCTACCAAGTTTGGTCAGAACTTGGATTTGGGTTAAGAGCACTATTAAATATCCCTAGTCTATTACAAGAGCGGCTTTGCCGGATACAAAGACTAAATTCTAGAGATAGTTTAAAGAATCGTAAAGCAAATATCTGACCAAGTGTATTTGAGCGGCAAGTTCAAAAGAACTTATCTCACTCAGGTGGGTGTGTGAAAACTCAGACAACGTATTCCTTAAAATAATCTAGTTCGGGAATACTAACAGTGTTGTAGAGTTTGTGCACAAGTGTATGTCCTATTAAATGATCTAATGATTATCTGGACAAGGAATGTTTGAGCTTCAATGAATGCTGCAAACAACCAACTCTCTTCAATGCACTAAAATCACCAACCTTCTTCAATGCACTGAGTCCTCTATATATAGGAGGAGTTAATGTCTTAGCTTGTTGAAGAAGGATAACATTTGAATTTCCAGCTGGGTAGGTGAGGAGCATTTAATGCAGTATCCTTGGCATTAATGGCGAAGATACGCGTGCCTTAAAAGTCTGATGGGTAAAGACCCCTTTGTCTCAACCGGTTACCTGCAAAAGCAAGTAGAGACAGAGTATAGCTAAAAGTAGCTATGTGTCAGACGGCGTAGAAATCATTACAGAGCAGGTAAACTACTTTATAATAAAACAGTATAGAGACAATCAGCAAGGTTGACTTTAATGAAATGATGTCACCTGACTGACAGCGTAGACTGTCTATTATATCGGCATGTTGTGAATCGAGTTGATCGGCAACTTCTTTAATAAGTTGATCGGCAACTTCTGTAGCAAGTTGATTGGCAACTTGTTTACTGGTCTGCTGATTTGCTTCCTCTTGCTGGTTTGTCTTGTTGAAGAGTTGAAATACACCTGTGCTGATCACAAAGGATCCTAAGGGTACCTTAAAAAGGTTCTAATAAAATTGGGGGACCCTAAGTGTAGACATGATTGGGATTAAGTAATTCTAGGACCTAGGTATCTATTTGAACAACAATCTCCTCCTAATTACTTAAGTCCAATCACCCTTAAAGCTAAGGACATCACTTATCTTAGGGAAAAGATTTCTAAGGATATCTAGGTATAACCAAATCCTAAGGTAAGTCACACTAGATGTCTAATGCAAAAGGTGGATTCACCAAAATAAATGGTGAAGCCAGTTCAAGGATCTGCAAAAGGAAATAGCACAGAATAATGCAGATAACAACACAAATATAAGAAAACCATATTAGCACAATAAAAAAATTTATAAGCAAAGAAATTTGTCTGTGAAGGTCTTCAATAAGATATCTACATCATAGGCTATGTGACTCAAGGATCAGAAATCTTGGGATCTGCTGCTGGAATTGAGTCCTTTGTAGATTCAGACTTCCTAGCCTTCTTTCTTGCTTTTTCTTATTTTCTTTCAGCTTTCCTCTTTGCTTTGCTCTGTCTTCTCTGCGCACTTTCCAATCTTTCAGACAGCATCTTGTTGTTGGCTTCAAGAGCAGCTATCTTCAGATTAGCTTCGGCAAGAGCAGCTTTGGTCTTAGACAATTCTGCTTCAAGTCTTCCCATATCTCTTATCTGCAGCCTCTGATTATCAACAAGATTCTGTTGAATGTTATGAGTTGTCCCCAAGGATTCAGAAAGAGCCATAATACGCTCGTCTCTATCAGCAAGGAGAGCTTTCAATTCTTTGACCAGAGTATTCTCCTCCTCCTGATTGGACTTACGTAGACGCTTAACCAGGTCTTTATGAACATCCTTAACCAGGTCACCAACAGAAAGAGCCATATCACCAACATCAGCACGAGTGGCAGGCACTTGCTGATTTGTGAAATCGCCTTCACTAAACTTCAAATACTCATACAGACTGTTGACGATGGTCGGCTGGAAAATACTGGCAGACGACGGGAGCACTATTGAAGGGATAAAATCTTCATTATTCAGATCAGCATCTTCAATAAGCACATCATCAGTCATCATCTCATCATCAGAGGAGATCAAGATCGGCTGAGATGGAGAGGGAGGAACAGGAGCAGCCAGAATAAGTAAGAACCATTGAAGGGCAGCATCATCAGCAGAAGAGAAGAAATCGGCAGGGACAGAAGTTGAGACAATGAGATCATCAGAATCATCGGCATGAAAGATCGGCAAAGGAAAAGCAGGATGAACTATAACTGCACGATCAGTCGGCAGTTGAAACATACCATCGTCTTCAAGTGAAAGGAAGGTAGCCAAGATTAAGTTCAAATAAGCACGACCTTCAAGAATCATAGTTATTAACCCGGCATTCATCAGCCTTGAGGTATAGACTAGATGATCGGCACGCTGACGAGGATGAAACATCGGCAGAGTAATGGCAAGTGCAGCTGATTTGACTAAGTGCACAAGACCACGAGCGTTGAGATGCCGATATTCCAGAATCTCTTTAAGCTCATCATTGATCATAGAGCATCTCCTTATCCAACCATTTGAAGTGATGAGAACTTCTTTTGGAGATAGACCAGGGAGAACGATCTTACCACCTATCTTCAGATTACCAGGTAGTAGACATCTAGGTTCATAGGCAATCTTTCGCTTCAGTCTAGAAATCCGAGGAGTCTTTCCCTTTGTACGAACAATGTCATCATCATTGAGAATCCAGGGAAGATAGATTGGGCTATCACTGGTAGAACCTCCTGGAGAGAATTTATGCTTGGTTACATGAGGGTGGTCTTTGCCGAATGGGAGTGGACATTTGCCTAAGGTATACTTGAAGGATAACCTTGGATGAACAGTGAAGAGAGGCTGTCCAAATTTGTTGGAGGGGATAGATGCATTGGAAGTGTACCAGTTGGAGCACATCATATCCTTCCCATTGAGAAAATAATCATAGCTGGGTGGTGGAGAAGTATCAACAGCATCAGGATCAACAAAGGCTTGTTCTCCAACCACCATGTAATCAGCAGGATCTATCTCATCGGCATGATTTACATCGGCACGAGCAGCAACAGGATCAGCTTCATCAGCATGATCTACATTGGCATGAGCAGCAGCAGGAGCCGGTAAGAGAGGGATGATAACGGACGGCAAGCTGAACAAAGGCTGATGAAGAATCTCTTCAAACTGTAGACTAGCAGCAATGTCAGCATCCATATTAGGAGTACTATCATCAGCACCTCCTCCCAACTCCACAACCTCCTTGATTCCAGTAGGAGGAACAATCTGTATTTCAGGGGTGACTGATATTAACTGAGTGTCTGTAGTTTTCTCAGTAAGATGAGTGTCAGCAGTTGTCTCATTAGTCACTTTTTCAGCAAGTTCTCCTCCTGAAACAGATACATCCAACTGTTGAGTGTCCATAGTTGTCTCAACTGGAGCAGCAAGGTCGGCAGATAGACCCATCAGAGGTTGAGTGTCTGAAGTTTGCTCAACATGAAATTCCACTATATCTTTGATAGAGTCATCAGAATGCCTTCCTTCAACACTACTATCACCTCCAAATACAGACTCTGCAAAGACTTCAGTAGTGGAAGCTTTAGTCATGACAGTTCTGATTGGCATCTTGTCACTATCTGTTGTAAGTGAAGTGGAAGGAGAGTCAGCAGTGTTTTTGTGAGCACAGACCAAATCACCAAGCAAAGCAGCACCATCATCATTATCGGCAGAATCACGATCGGCAGAATCATCTGAACCATCATCGGCAACTAAGGAATTAACAGCAGCATCTACATCATCGGCAGAATGAACATCGGCATCAGATAAAGTCTTGCTGCTGCTGGGAGAAGGAGCTTGAGCAGATGGATCGGCAAGATTTTCGGCAGCTAGGCGATCGGCATCTTGCTTCAGCAGAAATTCATTGGATTTGTCAATCAAGTCCATAGTGACTTTCTTGACTGATCTGAAGAAGTGTGCATTGAGAGGACTGTCAGCAGGAGCCTCATCATCATTGTAGGTCAGAAGATCTTCATTATTCTCCATTCTGCCTATCTGATAAGGATCAAACTCTGTGAATTGAGAGAGCTGATTGAAAGTCCTGGCGTAGATAATCCATACATCCTGAACCATCATATCTTGTCTAATTCTGTCTTGAAAGAGATAGATCTGGTTCCAGGAAAGTGGTAGAAATTCAAAATACCGACCAAAATTGAGCTTTAGTTCAGCCTCTTTCAACTGCTTGAACTTTGATAGAGGTACAAACTTCTCTTTCCACATATCAGTGCGTCTGTCCAAACTCCTTTGATCAACATAATCAGCAGGATTTTCGGGAGTGACAGTATCTTTCATCTCTTCATGAAACTGAAGAAGACGACGAATAAAGGGAGGCAGATGGTCAATCGGAAAGACCCATTTCTTGTTCAAGACCTTGTTGGTGAAGGACCAAGGATTCTTGTAGAAGGTGTGGAAAGTTGGGTTTCTGATTGGAGCGCATTTCCTAGGAGTCTGAGACTTGAGCTTCTCAATGACATCCTCAATACTTTTGCCATCGGCAAAGTCATCAGTGAATTCTTCATCAGGAATTTCAACCTTGATTGCAGGATCGGTAGATAGGGAAGCACCGGCAAGATGAGCAGGGGCAAACCTAATTAGCTTAGCTCTGGGATCAGCAGGAGGAATAGTGGAAGAAGGAACTTCATCGGCAAGCTTCACCTTCTTTGTCACCACTTGATCGGCAACCTTTATCAGTTTCTTTTCTTTGGAGCACCAGGAGTAGAATCGGCAAGAATCCTATCTGTTGAAGTAGCAGGAGTAGAGACTGCTGCTGATTGAGAAGCAACTGAAGGAATGGTCTTTGCCTTTTTCTTCCTTTTAGTAACAACAGGTGCAGGAGCAACAGAGGGGGCATCGGCACAGGAAGCATTCTTTGAAATCCTTTTCCAATCCTTAGCATCAAAGAACTTCAACCTATTGAAAGGCAAGCTGGATGGAAAGCGATCGGCAGCCACTACATTGGCATTTCTCCTCAGAATCATACTTATCAACAGATAATGGCATCCTTTTCCAGGATTGGCCTTGTTCTTCAATCTGTCAGAAGCCCACTTATCAGCAGCCGTAGCGATAATCCTGAATATGTAGGCACACCAGTTGAACTCAATCTGCAGAACAATGGCGGCCATAGCTTCAAATTGCACATCAGTAATATTGCTGTGGGATCCAGATCGGCAAATGAGACATCTATCAACTATCTCAGCCAAAGCATAGTATCTTCGGGGATAGTGAATCTTCAGATGATTAGTGCCACTAAGCCTTGTGCCAGCACCTCTCATGATAATCCAAGCCCTATCCAGTTCCTGCTCATCAACTAGAGCACTCAACCCTTCATTCCCAAGATTGGGAAAAACTTCAGAGATAGAAGAGGGAGAAATAGAGATCTGCACGCCCAAAACAGTAGAATTGATGGAGACGATAACGGAGGAGTCAGCACGAGAGCGGACAACAGAAGAGTTTGAGAAGAATTCTTTGACAAGATCCACAAATACTGAACTAACTCCTGATGGAGTGATGAACGAATCAAGCAAGGACCCAATAAGAATATTCTTCAAGAAAACCCCGTCGGCTTCGTCGTTGAAGTAGTCGGAGTCAACATAGCCTCCGTAGATATCTTTTTCACCGACATTGTCTGCAAAATTACTCAAATAACTCTCAATGTTAGAAATAAAGACAAATCAAACCATAAATGATTAGAAATGAGCAGAGAATAAAAACACTTACCAGATTATGAATAGATGAACAAATAAAACGATGAACTGATAATCTGGAAATAGGAGAGATAGAGAGAATAGAGAGCAGAGAATAAAATGGCGGAGAAAAAGCTTAATGGAATTTTGAAAGGCGTTATATATGTTATGGGGGAGAGAGAGAATATGAGAGGCCAAGGGAGAGAAATAACTGTACCTATAGTCTCGGAGACCGTGCGCACGCAAAAATTAATGCGCACAAAATCGGTAAGGTGAACAGTTAAAAGTAAGAGGGAGAAAGGGTAAATTAGTCAAAAATAAAATAGAAGTGATGATGACCTGTTTACCTGCTGATGTATCGCATTAAATGGAATACATCTTGACACGATTTTGGATAAGAAAGGTACACACACGTGTCAGGGAGAAAGTGTGACCGATGTACCTTTGATTTGATTGCTTATGTCATGTGTCAGGAATCTTAACTTTTGCAGAGACGTGCTGATTTGATTTCATTAATCGGCAAGATAGCTTGAATCGGCAAAATGATTGAATCGGCAAGATATTGAATCGGCAAAATGATTGAATCGGCAAGATATTGAATCGGCAAGATATTGTCGGCATGTTCGTAGTCGGTAAGATAATTGATGCTCTGCTGATTTGATCGGCAGACTAACACAAGTAGCAAAGTTAGCACAATTTTAACCATAAAGTCAATCATACCTAATTCACCTCTGAGGAATTCAAATCTTTTTTGATCCAAGGGCTTTGTTAGTATGTCTGCTCTTTGGAAATCGGTATGTACTCAGCTTCAGTAGTGGAAGTGGAAATTGATGCTTGCTTCTTACAGGACCAAGACACCAATCTATCACCAAGAAATTGGCAAGTTCCACTTGTACTCTTTCTGGTCACCCTACAAGCTGCAAAGTCTGCATCTGAATAACCTATAAGATTGAAAGATGAATCTCTTGCATACCATAATCCAAGGTTAGCAGTGCCACATAAATATTTAATAATACGTTTTACAGCCTGCAGATGGATTCCCTAGGGTCAGCTTGAAACCTGGCACAAACACAAACAGCAAACATAATATCTGGTCTACTGGCAGTAAGATAGAGGAGTAAGCCTATCATACCTCGGTAGACAGTCATGTCTACTTTCTTACCAGACTCATCCTTATCTAAATGAATGTTAGTGCCCATCGGTGTGCTTTGAGAGTGAGCATTGTCAAAGCCAAACTTCTTGATAAGTTCTTTGGCATACTTGGCTTGACTGATGAATATTCCTTCATGGGCTTGTTTGACTTGCAGTCCAAGGAAATATGTTAGTTCACCATCATGCTCATCTCGAACTTGCTCTGCATCAGTTTCTCAAATCTCTTGCAAAGTGATTCGTTAGTGGAACCAAAAATAATATCATCGACATAAATTTGAACAAACAATGAATGACCCTATGCTTGGCAACAAATAAAGTAGTATCGATTTTACCTCGAGTGAAGCCTAAGCCATCGCTAAGTAAGAACTTAGAAAGGGTTTCATACCATGCTCTTGGAGCTTGCTTTAAGCCATAGAGTGCTTTCTTCAATCGGTAGACATGATCAGGCTTCTTGGAGTCCTCAAAACCTGGTGGTTGTTCAACATAGACTAGTTCTTGGAGTTCTCCATTCAGGAAGGCACTTTTCACGTCCATTTGATATAGCTTGAATTCCTTGAAGGCAGCATAGGCTAAGAAAAGTCTTATAGCTTCCAATCTTGCAACAGGAGCAAATGTCTCATCGTAGTCGATTCCTTCCTCTTGACGGTAGCCTTTAGCAACTAACCTTGCTTTGTTTCTAATGATTTTCCCAGCTTCATCCAATTTGTTCCTGTAAACCCACTTAGTACCAATAACTTGCTGAGAAGTTGGTCTTGGCACAAGTTCCATACTTTGCATCTTTCAAACTGATTCAGTTCCTCTTGCATGGCTTCAACCCAACCAGGATCGGCAAGAGCTTCTTCAGTCTTCTTTGGTTCTATATCGGAGACCATAGCAGATGAGAAAAGGCTTTCAGCAAATGCTCTACTAAGGTTCCTAGTTAATCTGGGACCAAAGACATCACCAATCACATTTTCTAATGGATGATCACGAACAGTTCTGACTTCTCTCGGCACATCTTGTCTTACTGATTCTTGTTGTAAGGATTCTAGAGGAGGATCAAGATCAGCAGAAGGTGTAGGAGAAGAACTTTGAGTGAGAGGTGGATGAAAGCTTGGAGGAATAGGTCTTATAACAGAAATTGGTTGAGGGCTAGATCTGTCTTCAGGATGATCAGCAGAGTTAGCATCGGCAAACGGATTATGAAATTCATCAGCAGGTTCTGGTTCTGCTGATGAAGGAAAATACGGAGCATCTGCTGATTCTTCTGCTGAAATGACTGGATCAGCAGCTGGTACTTGATCTGCAGGATTAGTATTACTGGATTCACTGTCTCATGAGCACTAGATAGACACATTAGTACTATTTGGAGCCTTGTCAGACTCTAACAAATCAAATTCATCAAAGGTTACATGAACAGATTCAACAATTTTCAAAAGTTTCTTATTGAAAACTCGAAAGGCCTTACTGTGTTTAGCGTATCCAACAAAGATTCCTTCATCGGCTTTCTCATCAAATTTACCTCTGTGCTCTTTTCCATTGTATAGCACGTAACATTTGCAGCCGAATATCTTGAAGAATCCAATGTTGGGAATTCTGCCTCTCCAGAGTTCATAAGGAGTCTTGTTAAGGAATTTGTTGATTAGAGATCTGTTCTGGGTGAAGCAGGCTGTATTGATTGCTTCAGCCCAAAAGTACTTCGGCAGCCTGGCTTCGGCAATCATGGTCTTACCAGCTTCAATGAGAGTTCTGTTCTTCCTCTCAACAACACCATTGTGTTGTGGTGTACCGGCAGCTGAGAAGTTGTGGTCTATACCATGATCATCACAGTACTGAGCAATACCATTGTTCTTGAATTCAGTGCCGTTGTCTGATCTCATACTGATGATATCGCTTTCTTTCTGAGTTTGTAGTAGTCTGAATAACTTGGTGGCAACAGCATATGTGTCATCTTTGTGACTGAAAGTTTCCACCCAAGTATATCTAGAGAAATCATCTACTACAACCAAGGTGTATCTACTTCCCCGATACTTGCTGTAGATGTGGGGCCAAATATATCCATATGTAGCAATTGGAGGCACTTAGAAGTTGACATGCAGGGCTTGCTTCGGAAAGATGACTTATGTTGTTTTCCAAGCTGGCAGGCCTTGCATTTCTTTGCTTGATCAGCAGACACTTGAGGCAGACCGGTAACAACATTTGAACCGGCAAGTTTGGATAGATATTTGAAGTTTAAGTGACTGAGTCTCTTGTGCCATAGCCATGAGTTCTCACTGATGTTCTTAGCTACAAAACAAACATTAGCAACACCTGTAATAGCACTTAAGTCTACTGCATAAATGTTACCTTTACGTTTGGCAGTGAGAAGAGTTTCATTGGAAGCAATGTCTTTCACATAGCAACTGGAAGT
This sequence comes from Campanula takesimana, assembly GCA_026119855.1. Classification (NCBI taxonomy): domain Eukaryota; kingdom Viridiplantae; phylum Streptophyta; class Magnoliopsida; order Asterales; family Campanulaceae; genus Campanula; species Campanula takesimana. Next base: position 866,113 of record JAOWBW010000240.1, read on the forward strand.
AGTAAATACGCATTGCATTCCTTTATCACAGAATTGAGATATTGATAGAAGGTTGTGTTTCAGACCATCCACTAGAGAGACCTTCTGTACAGTAACTGCACCTCTCTTGATGGTACCTATACCGACGATTTTTCCTCTGGCATTATCACCAAACACTACTGGGGGACCTGATGCTTCAATAATATCGGCAAGAAGATCTGCGAATCCCGTCATATGTCTTGAGCAGCCACTATCTAGAATCCACAAATCCTTGCTTGCACCAGTTGAGGCCATGAAGCATTCCTGAAAAAAACAGTATGCTTATGGTCCCCCTTATTCATGGGTCCGAGGGTTAGTTCCTCTTTGGCAACCACATCTGGCCACCACTAGAGGATGTAACCTCAGTGGGTCCAGATAGATGCTTCAAGAGGCATTCATGAGCCTTGTGACCATAATCAAAACAATTAGAACATCTCACTGACTGATAGGCTGTGGAGTCGGTAGAATATCATTCTGTTTAGTCGGTGCATCGGCAGAACTAGGGAATTGAGCAGGCACAAACTTAGTAGGTTTAAAGGTGCCAGTGTTGCCTTTCTTTCCATTCTGTTTACCTTTGGCAGTTACCCTTTTAGGCACTTGTCCATCTGGCGGCAGAGGAGGTCAGATCGGCAGCACTTGCTCTGCTGATGTATTCACCAAGAATACCGTTATCGGCAGACTCAGTATCAGCAACCTTAACATATCTTTGTTTGTGCTTATCATTCCTTTTGTTCTGGTTCTTAGGATACTTCATTGCCACAGCACTGTATATTGGCTTAGCATCCTTATGCACTGAGTTAACAGGACTACATTCAACTTTCTCATCCTTTTTCTCGGTAGCACAAGTTTCAGTAGAGCTACTGCTGCTGGAATCAAATCCTAACCCAGATTGGTCCTTATATGACATTTGGGTCTGTAGGATAGTTTCAACAGCAACTCTAGATTTTGTGTAAGAATCAACAATCCTTGAGAGATGATTGTTTCTTTTCACAAGATCTTCGATCTGAGCTATCAATACTGCTACTTGGCATTTGAGATCCAGGTTTTTCTTTCTTTAAAGAAATAGACTCAAGCTCGTGTCCTTTGAGAACTGAAAGTTCAGACATAAGCGAGCTATTCTCGTTAGAAATTCTTTGAAATCAGCAGCCATCACTTTATGAACGCTACTCAGCTTCTCATGATCGATAAAAAGTTCATCCATTGTCTCTATCATTTCAGCTTTGGATATTTCAGGACAAGGATCAGCCAAAATTTTAGGAGCAGAGGCAATGGGTCCAGGAGAGAAGTCAGGTAGGGAAGAGATAGGTTTTGATATGTTTTTGGCAATGCTAGATTGTTCATTGAATAATAGTTTTCTGGTCATCGGTAAGGATTTTGATTTGATGGTGGTAAATTGAGAAGAGTTACACTGGCCATAGAGTGAGGTTCCCACTTGGTGTACTTTGTATCCATATGGGTTTTCAGCTTTGACACTTATTTCTTTGAAGTGTGGTTGAGGTCTTCCAGCAGATTTTCTTTGACTGGAGTCTTGGTGGAGATGGATCTCGGTAGACTGGAGTCGGCAAGGATGATACATCGGCATCTTCCAAATCTAGGGCGACAAAACTTACATCGGCATCTTCATCTTCATCGGCATCTTCATCGGAATCAGTTTCACACCAAACCGGCAAGGCCTTTTCTGTGCTTTCATCGGCAACAAAGCTTCTAGACTTAGGATGTCTCTGGTTGAATGACTTCCTCATGTATTCATATTTTGGTTGAGGACATTAGAAGCAAAGTGACCAGGTTTTTGCAGTTGAAGCAGACCAGATCACCTTTGTTGTTCTTTCCATCGGTAGCACTAGTAGAGGGTTTATTGTAGCTTGCTGGTTTCTGAAATGGTGGTGTGAAGGATTTTGGTTGCTGGGTAGTTTCCTTTCTGCATCCTTTGAAGTCTTTAAACCTTTTGTAGTTCCTAGCGAAGGCGGCAAATTCGTCTTCTTCCATAGGTTTTCTGAGGTTATTTCATGGGTATTGGAACTGCAGGATGTTTGAGGTGGATCTATAGGAGGGAATTTGTTGAAGGAAAGGATATCTGTGACTGAGCTGATAGAGACAAGTTTTTGAAATTTTTGTCGAGAACGTTAAGTTTTTGCAGTTCTTCTCATACAGAAATAGACTAGACACAAGATTCTGAATAGAAGTCTTGTTTAAGTCTCTCACTTCTAAACAGCGGTGACCTTAGTATGATACTCATTTCCCAAAGAACTTAGAAAACGAATATTAAGATCTTTCATAGTATAAACTTTACCTAATGAAGCACATAAATTACTTACCTCGCAAAATCTGTCGTAGGCACTCCTTAGTGATTCACCATCTTGTTCTTGAAGGATTCAACTCAGCAATGCAGTCGTAGAGTCTGTTGTCCTTCACCTGCTCGTCACCTTCAAAGTATGCAAGGAGCTTGTTCCAGCATTCTTGAGCCGTGGAGCACAAGTCAATAAGTTTGTATTGCTTGTCATCCAATCACATGAGATAATGTGGCATGCTTTTCCATCTAGGGCAGCAGAAAGTTTGTCGTCGTCGGTTCCATTCCTCTCTGGGTTTCTCAATCAAAGTTTCATCAATCTGAACATGGTTTCCTGTTCAGTTTCTCGATCAGCATGTTGTGTCAGCGGAGTGGAGGGAATAGGTCTGTAGGTGGTTGAAACTTTTAACGGAATGATTGGACCACCTTCTATGACCTTCATCAACCGGTCATCGATTGAGTTCATATACTTTATCATACGAGATTTCCAGACACCAAACTCGTTGACATTCAACAACGGAATGGTGGTGATGTTGAATGACTGCATGAATTTTCCTGCCATGGTATCGGCAAACAAGCTGCAAAGCTTGGAAATTTCTTTCAAAATTCCAAGCTCTGATACCAATTGTTAGGCCCAATTGGTAGGAAAATAGGCTAGAGGGGGGGGGGTGAATAGCCTAATTAAAACTTTTTCAAAGAAACACGTTTTATAAATGCAAAGTCACTTATCAGATTGCAAACTATTATCAGTAAGCGCAGCGGAGAAGATATGACTTGTTTTAACTCACACAAAATCAGTTTATAAAAAGGTTTTGAGAGCTTGGTTTAAACACAAAGTAGTTTCTAAAAGTTCAATGCAGTTTCAAGAGATTGGTCAATGGAAATGATGTTGAGTCAGCAAGAACAGCAATGATTTGCCGGTGATAGAGTTCCAACCGGCAAGGACAGTAAGTAACAGAGGACACAGAGATTTGGAGAGGTTCACAGTGTAAATACTGCTACGTCCTCTACAAGTTGGTCAGAACTTGGATTTGGGTTAAGAGCACTATTAAATATCCCTAGTCTATTACAAGAGCGGCTTTGCCGGATACAAAGACTAAATTCTAGAGATAGTTTAATGAATCGTAAAGCAAATATCTGACCAAGTGTATTTGAGCGGCAAGTTCAAAAGAACTTATCTCACTCAGGTGGGGTGTGTGAAAACTCAGACAACGTATTCCTTAAAATAATCTAGTTCGGGAATACTAACAGTGTTGTAGAGTTTGTGCACAAGTGTATGTCCTATTAAATGATCTAATGATTATCTTGGACAAGGAATGTTTGAGCTTCAATGAATGCTGCAAACAACCAACTCTCTTCAATGCACTAAAATCACCAACCTTCTTCAATGCACTGAGTCCTCTATATATAGGAGGAGTAATGTCTTAGCTTGTTGAAGAAGGATAACATTTGAATTTCCAGCTGGGTAGGTGAGGAGCATTTAATGCAGTATCCTTGGCATTAATGGCGAAGATACGCGTGCCTTAAAAGTCTGATGGGTAAAGACCCCTTGTCTCAACCGGTTACCTGCAAAAGCAAGTAGAGACAGAGTATAGCTAAAAGTAGCTATGTGTCAGACGGCGTAGAAATCATTACAGAGCAGGTAAACTACTTTATAATAAAACAGTATAGAGACAATCAGCAAGGTTGACTTAATGAAATGATGTCACTGACTGACAGCGTAGAGACTGTCTATTATATCGGCATGTTGTGAATGAGTTGATCGGCAACTTCTTTAATAAGTTGATCGGCAACTTCTGTAGCAAGTTGATTGGCAACTTGTTTACTGGTCTGCTGATTTGCTTCCTCTTGCTGGTTTGTCTTGTTGAAGAGTTGAAATACACCTGTGCTGATCACAAAGGATCCTAAGGGTACCTTAAAAGGTTCTAATAAAATTGGGGGACCCTAAGTGTAGACATGATTGGGATTAAGTAATTCTAGGACCTAGGTATCTATTTGAACAACATTATTTTATCT